>JARHVA010000135.1:5115000-5602500 GCA_037957365.1 Torreya grandis
TCAAGACAACTATGACATATGTGGTCCTATAAATCTTTCAATCTTACAAACATTATTAAAATCAAATACATGTTTTTCAAAAAAAAAATATCATTATATTTTTGGTCTATAATATTATAGAATGTGTAAGCCTACATCTATAATAATTAAAATTATTTAAATTTTTATTTTTTGTGAGATTTATTCTATTTTCTTATTATACCAATTGCATTTAGTCTTATATATATTTTTAATAACAATATAAAAGTGAAGAAACTCAATTAACACATAAGCATCTTAAAGCATTGAACATGCATTATGCTTACTGATCAACCTTGTCTCATAATTATTAATAACATAAAACTAACCAAACCCTTAACCCCACAAATTTAAGGGCCAAAAGATCTGGTCCAGTTGGAAATATAGGTAAAGCTAGTAAAATTAAAACAATTTAGGCCAACCGAAATGTGTGGCTGAGGCCAACAGAACGAATCTGAGGGCTCTCATCTCTCCATGTGGCGGGCTCTGCAAAGATTATAAAAATGCCAGCCAATCTGGTGATTAAGCACACAATTAGTTTCTAATTAACACTAGGTTAAACAAATAATTTCAATGTGGCGGGGGTTTGTAGTGACAGATAGCTAACTACATTTGGAGGGTAGCTAAATGTAGTGACAGATAGCTAACTACTGTATTTTCAATTGCAATTGGAAAAGATATGTTGATGATAATAGTTTATGTCAGTAATATAGATAAATTGGAAGAGTTCTATTCTCATCAGTTTCATAGCATAAAATTCATTAAAGAAATTCAGATAGATCAACAATTTCCTTTTTTAGATGTTCTCTTATTACGGAAGGAAAATGGTTTTTTCGCTAGGAAGGTCTATAGAAAAGGTATACATACAGATTTTTACATTCAAGTTTCCTCCCATAACCATTCTGTTTAAGACGTAGGGGTTATCAAGACTTTAATTACTAAAGTTTTTAAAATTTGTGATGAGGAGAGCATCGACCATGAAATAATGCACCGAAATAAATTTTTTAAGTTGAATGGATACTCTGGTAAACAAATAGCAAAAGCTATCAAGCAAGTTAAGGGTAATATTAACAGAACTAAAAGCAATGATTCTTTCGCAAAGGGTCCCATAGTTTTTCTTCCTTATGTTCAAGGCATTTCTAATAAATTAGCTAAAAGTCTCAATTGCCATAATATTCACTCCACGTTCCTCCTTGTTAATAAGTTGTATATGAGGTTAGGATCTGCTAAAGACAATTTGGACCCAAACCTTAGAAGTAGAGTCTATAAGGTGGATTGTTCGTGTGGTATGCCTTACATAAGAGAGATAGGAAGATTGGTTAAAATGAGAATTAAAGAACATTCTGCAAATATTCATTTGAAAAAGAAAGAAAAACCAGCATTTACCGAACATTTGTTTAAGTCGAAACATACTATCAATATTGAAGCAAAAAAAATTGGTAGGAGAAAATCACTTCTATAAACATAAGTGAAAAGAATGATGGATTAAGGATAAGTCATGGGTTAAAGATAAGTCATGCTTGAAAACAATAGTTTAAAATAATTATTTTTTTGTTCTTTGGGATGTAAGATTGCAATCTTTAAAGTTCCCTTCATTGTTTCTGCATTAAATTTTTTAATGATCTATTTTGAATTGTTATTCTTAAATTTTGTTTGCAAGTTTATAACTTAAAATTTTCTTTGAAATTTTGGTCAATTAATTTTAAAACTTTTGTTTATAATTAAAATCAATAATTTTAAATTAATAATAAATTCTAAATTTAATTGATTTAATTTAAAATATATATATAATTTTGATTAACTATTTTTTATAATTTTTATAATTAAAACAAATTATTTCATATAAATAATAAATTCTAATTAATAAATTTATTCTTCAAATTTTAAAATATTTTATTTTGTTATGACATACTTTAAATATAATTTTTAATTAATAAGTAATAATTATAATCAATTTTAAATAATTAATAAAATTCTTAATAATAAAATTTGTTTAATTTTAAAATTTATTTATTTATAATATAATTTTAAATTTATAATGTTATAAGATATTTTTATAGCTTTAAATTATAATAATTTATTACTAATATGAATTAGATAACTTTTTAATTTATTATTTTTATTTTTTGATTTTCGTTTTTAGCAATTTTGGATAACAATTAGTTGGTTAATTTTTAACAATTTTTTTGTAATGGTTATATTTTTCTAATCTTTAAAGGATGTAATTATGTTATTCCTATACACATTATTTATCTGATGAAAGATTATAGAAGTGGTTCCGAAACGTGTGAGATTCAAAATTTGACACAGATTTTCCAAAAAATTACTACTATTATATGGACTATGGAAATAATAGATCTTTGATTGTGTAAAATAGATCTTTAGGCCTTGTTTGGGTCCTTTTTGATCTTTGGAGTGGGTTCTCCTCTTTAATAATTCTTTTTGGTTGTTTTTTGTTCTAATAAGTTCGTTGTTTTATTTATTTAGTTTTTTTTTTTTTTTTTTGAGTGTTTTGTTGTTCGTTCAATGTTGTTTTATTATTTGTTTCTTATTAATATCGTTAATATCGTTTCGATGGTTAGATTTTCATATTTTATAAGTTATTTTTTACACTTTATTTGATATGTTTGTTAGTTGTAACTAAGTAAAAACCCAATCAAAATTTACATTTTCTAATTCAGAACTCCAATTAAAAATATTTATTAATAATTAAAAATAATAAAATATAGATAATATCTTATGTTTTATAATATCTTAGGCTTCTTCATACTCTTTATGATATTGTATTTATTCATTGTTTTTAGGTTTTTTAATCTTTCTAAACTTAATGCCTCATTTTTTATATACTATTTATTTGAGTTAACATTTTTAATAAATACATTAAAAGTTTTGGACTTTGGATAAAATTGAAAAAATATATTATTTTATTTTATTTTTTATTTAATATTATATTAATTTAAATTTTTATTTTATTTAATCAAAAAATTTGAAAAATATTTAAATGTCTATTTTTCAAATGGTCATTAACGGTCCAAAAAGTTGGATAATAAGTTTTATTTAACCGAAGTTAAAATAGATTTTAAAAATTAAATTTGTCTCGTTATATTGAGCATGAAGGAAGTGGACGTGATAACCCTAACCCTAATGTTTACCACAATACTTTTCTTGTGCCTTTTATATTTGTGACTTATATTGCATGACTATTTGACATTGAATAAGGAAGAAATTTAGGTCTTTTTCTCATTCACTGTTTTATTTATTCGTAATCCTAAGTGTAAGTTGGATTATTTTTTTTAATCAATAAATTTAATAAATTTTTTAATTACAAGTATTTAAATGGTATGTTAGACAATGATCAAATAAATAAATAGATGAATGAATGAGATTTTTAGAAATAAATTATGGTTTTTAGAAATAAATCTATGGACCCATAAAAAGGAGTGTTTAAAACTTTTCTAGTAGTTTTGTGGAGAAAATTTAAGACCTACTTTTATTAATAAATGATAGATAAAAAATTTGAAATAAAAACAATATTTATTTATAATATTTCAATAAATTTAAAAAATAAAATTATATTATTTTTTTAAATAAAAGGAATGATTATGTATGTTTTATATCTATATCAATTTGAATTTTTGTCTATCTTTTTTAACTCAATTCGTATGTGTATGATTAATTATAAAAAAGATAACAGAATCATTATGGAAGATGAACATTTACTCTTCCAAATTAAATTATAATATTTTTTAAATTGGGTATGAGTTTCACCAAAAGTAATGATTAATCTTGATCTTAAAGTTATGAGAGATACACCTCACAAGTTAAGAGAATAAAGTTGACTATGATGAAATATAATATCTTTGTCATCATGTATTAATTAAATTATTTTTGTATTAAGTGAGTTGTAGTTCAATGGTGAGGATGATAGTGTAAAAGGTGTTGTCTAGCCATCCATCAAGATACAAATTTCAAGAGATACAAAAAAGAATCAGGATCATGCCCTAGATGAATTTGGTGGAATGAATACCCCTCAATGTTTGGCACTAAGCTAAAGAAGTATTTTGTACACCTGATCCATATAAACACTACCATATAAATAAGTAGTCGCATGACTTAATGAAGTTTTAAACTTCTCTAACATAAATTATTAGTTCATTTTTTATAAAATAATTATTAATAAAACATTATCCAATGATAATATTTTACTAATTTGGTAAAAATGTTTCAAAAATAATTCAACAATTTTTTGAACATTTATAATACTCCTCTTTCAATTCTATTAGTTTTTTTAGAATTTCTATAATACATTGTTATTAAAATGTCAAAAAATATTAGAATACATGACCTCTTAACAAATACAAAATTACTATATTAAAATATCAAAATAATATTAAAATACATAACACTTTAGAAAGTAAGAGATTACTAAATGCAAGTCTTAATGATAATGTTTAATTCCATATAATAGTTCATTATTCAGTTATATCTCTAGTGCATAATCCTTTTACCCATCATTTGATGCAATAAATATCAAATGCGATAACTTCCTCTGAACAACTAATGATTAATTAAATATATTTAATTTAAAGTTAATTTCTTACGAAAGAAATATCTTAAAATATTTAGATGAAAAGTCTAGCTCTATAATTTTTATCTTATATTTTTAAAAACTCATAAATAGGTAAAATACAGATAACATCTTATGTTTTATTTTATTTTTAAACAAATAGATCTTGGCTTCTCCATATTCTTTATGATTTTATTTTTATTTATTATTTTTAAGATTTTTTAATCTTTTTAAATTTGGTGTTTCATTTTTTAATATTTAAAAATTAATTTTTACAAATAAATTAATGTAACCTTTATGATATTATATTTAATTATTATTTTTAAAATAAATTTTTTTAATCTTTTTAAATTTAATGACTTACTTTTTATATATTATTTATTTAAGTTAACAATATTAATAACTATTGTAAATTATTTTGGATAAGATTGATTTGTAAAAAATATATATATAGTTTTATTTAAATTTTTTATTTAATATTATATTAATTTAATTATTTTTTTTTTTAAAAAAATTGAAAATATCTAAATGTCTATTAAAATAGAAACTTATTATTATATTAATTTAAAAATATAATATATTTTTAGTGTAAATAATATCATTAAAATTGAAGCTTCAAAATATCATATATTAACATCGGTGGAATAAATTAAAAGTTTTAGAAATAAATTGATTTATAAAAATAAATAAAAAATTATTTATTATTACAAATTTTACAAATTTCAATTGAGCGATTTAATTTTTATTTTATTTAATGAAAATTTATTTGAATATGTATTTTTTAATTAAAAACTTATTATTGTATTAATTAAAAAATATAACAAATAAAACACATAAACATCACTAAAATTGAAATGTTTCATAATATCATATAATAATATTATTGGAATAAACAAAAAGTTTTTAAAATTAAATTGATTTATAAAAATAAATAAAAAATAATTTAATATTCTAAATGATACAAGTTGTAACTGATTGATTTAATTTTATTTTATTTTATGAAAATCTATTTGAATACATATATTTTAATTGAAAACTTATTAAGATAAAACACAAGTTGTTATAAAGTCAAAGTATAAATAATATCATTAGAATTGGAAAGCTTCATAATATCATATATTAACATCACTAGAATAAACTAAATACTTTTCGAGTTAAATTGATTTGTAAAAATAAATAAAAAATTATTTAAAGTTATAAATTGTACAAGTTTTAATTGATTGATTTAATTTTTATTTTATTTAATGGAAAATTTCAAAATATTTGAATGTCAAAATTTCAATTGTAAATTTATGATTATATTAATTAATTAAAAAATATAAGAGAAAAGGTACATATTATTATATAGCTAAAGCGAGTATAAGCAATATCAGAAGAAGGGGGAGGATGTAGATCATTTGAAGAAAGGGGTTTGTTAAGTTGAAGAGCTCCTTTACGATAGATTGATATTTTGGATCATCTGCTTTGATCCTTCATTAGGAAAAAAAAAATATAATTTGAAACGTAGGGTTTGTTAATAAGTAAAATTTTTGTATGTATTGTATAAAGTAACATTGGTAGGGCCAAATAAATTAAATAAATAAGAAGGTGTTTTTCCTTTCAAAAAAATATAGGTATAACATAACTATTTGTTTCTTTTGATGAAGATACATGTAATTATAATGAGTTAAAAAAACCCATTCTTTTGGTCAATAAATTTTTAGCCACATGTAATGGTATGTTAGACAATGGTCAAATATATACATGTACTTTAATGGTATGTTAAATAATAGTCAAATAGATATATGGATGAATGAATGAGAGTTTTTTTAATGAGGTAAACGCTTTTGACTGGAGTTATGAACTAGTATAGAACACAATTGAGGGCCCAATTCTCACAAACATAAGAGGAGAACAATGGAAAGAAATGAGTGCAAAAGCCTCCACATCCCCAAAAGGAGCTCACCAAGAGAGAGAAACAGTAGACAACATGAGAAATACTAAAAAGATAGAAGAAACAAAAAAGAAAAAGAAGCTAAAACCACTAGTCTTCAACGAAGCTTCAACGACCAAAAACAAATAGCCAATGGGAGTCCAAGAATAAAGCTCCAAAGCCCAGGGCAAAGTAATACACCACCCAAGAACAAGACATGTCACCCACCCTCCAAGAGAGCTTATCCACAAGTTGGGATAACTCGTTTCCCTCGCCTAGAATTTTAATCATAAAAGTAAATTTAAATTGTAACGAAGAGGTATATCCATAGACCCATCTAGGGGAATGTTCAAAACTTTTTTAGGAGTTTTGTGGAAAAAATTTAGGACCTACTTTTATTATTATATAAATTGGATTAAGATGTTAAGTAATAACATTTCAAATTGTTAAAATATAGAATAGTTATTAAAATAAACGATATATGAGAAATTTAAAATAAGAACAATATTCATCTATAATATGTGATAAATTCAAAAGATAAAATTATATTATTTTAAAAAAATAAGCAATGACATCAAAAGTAATGATTAACCTTGGCCTTCGAGTTATGAGGGATCATTGTGTATCTCATCTTATTTCGTCTAATTCGTCTTATTTCATCTAATTCATCTTATTAATCTCCTTCTATCCATTTAATCTAATACCCCCTCCTTATTCTTCATGCTAACCTTACCCCTTCCCATTTCTGTATTAATTCTTCTAATTAATCCCACTTATATCTTAATCTTACTTATCTATTATATTGTGAATTTTAAATTCCCATAACCCACCTACCTACTCCTAGGCTTTCCTACAAACCTACCCCCTACTCCTCACCTAATCCTTCTTCTAATCTAGTCTTATCTTCTCCTAATCATCATTAGATTCCCTAATGATATCTAGAACTCTCCACCACCCTTCTCCTTCTCTAGAGAAATCACTCTCTAGAGAATTACTCCTTAGAATTCCCTCCTTCCTCTCTAGAAGCTTCCAATGACTTTTAAATTCATTGGAATATCTCACTCTTTGGCCTATTTAAATCCATAATTCCCTCCATTCCAAACAATGATAAAACTTCATGAAAAATCAGTTCATATTATTATCTTATTTTATTATCAAGCCAATATCATACTATCATAAAATCTGAGTCTAAAATGTAATCCAAAAGCCATAATCACATAGTCTTTTTCTTATTTTGATCTTGATTTAGAGCACTTAATTTTAGGATTGAAATACTGGTTTTGAATGTTCACTTATCTTTGCATTTTTGATCCTATTGGCTGTAGATTTTACTTATCGATTGATCATTTGGGTATTTTAGATAAAATTTGTATATCTAAATCTCACTCCTCAAAATTTCCATCTCAAACATAACTTATAAAAAGATTATTCATAAAATATTATCTAGTAATATAATGCTATTTGATATATAAAAAATATTTCAAAAAAATTTCAACAATTTTTTGAACGTTTAAAATGTTCCTCTTTGATTCTATTCGATTTTCAATATTTTTTATTGTATTTAGTATTTCCACAATGCATCATTGTTAAAATGATAAAATAGTATAAAGATACATGACCTCTTAGGGAGTCCGGGATTACTAAGTGCAAGTCTCAATTATAGTGTTTAACTCCATGTAATAGTTCATTTCTCTAGTTGCATCTTTGTTGTGCAACCCTTGTACCAATCATTTGATACACTAAATAGACCATTCGAACTTATGAGAGATAAATTCTTGTGAGCCACTAATGATTGATTAAGCATATTAAACTTAAAGTTAATTCTTTGTAAAATAAATATCTTAAAATATCTCGATGAAAAATCTAGCTCTATGATATTTGTACAATCACATTTTAATTTATAGGTTATAGAGAATTGTTTGCATTGTGAATAACCTTTTAAGGTTACATAGAGTTATTTGTGCTATAAAATATCAATAGAAAAAGAGCTAACATTTAGAAGGAAATAACATTGTCCTAAAACTTGACTCTTTCTATAATCAAGACAACCATTAACATTTGTGGTCCTCTAAACCCTTCAATTGAGATATCCATAATATTTATGGTCTTATAAACCTTTTAATCAAGAGAACCAAAACATATATGGATGTATAATACCTTCAATCTTGTCGATATTATTAAAATCATTTTTTAAAATGTAGCAACCATAACATTCATGGTCCTATAAACTCTTTAGTAAACACAATCATAAAAATTGTGGTCTTATAAACCCTTCAATCTCATGAACATAATTTGACAATGAAAATGTAGTTTGCACCACATGGACCAAAAGAATATCTAGATGACATACATATATTTAGTATTGGCCAAGTATATTGTATTCCCCAAGGAGATTGTTCCTACCATCTGTACTCATATACACTATCCTCCTTTTAGTGATGCCAATATTTTTGGTTCTATAAACCCTCTAATCAAGGCAACTATAACCTTTGTGGTCCTATAAAACCTTTAGCCAAGACAAATATAATATATTTAGTCCTATAAATCATCTAGTCAAGACAACTATAATATTTGTAGTCATATAAACCCTTTAATCCCATAAACATAATTAAAACCATTTCATAAAATATCTTAAAAATTTTAATCAAGACATGATTTTTTAAGTTAATTTTTGGATTAACCGATTACAAAAAATTGCTAAGCATTTAAAAAAGATTTTATAGTTACATTAAACCCCTTATACCATACCATATTAGTATAAGAAGAGCTAACATTCATAAGGAAATAACATTATCATAAAACTCGACCATTTTCATAACTGAGACCCTTTTCATAGTTAGACATTTATAATATCTATGGCCTTATAAACCCTCCAATCGAGACAACTCTCACATCTATGGTCTTATAAACCCTTTGGTCAAGAAAACTGTGACATGTGGTCCTATAAATATTTTAGTCTTATGAACATTATTAAAATCATAAATGTTTTGGAAAAAAATGTGTCATTATTTTTTTTGTATCTCTAATATTATAAAATGTGGAACTCTTAAATTTATAATAATTAAAATTATTCAAATTTTTTTTGTGAGATTTTATTTTGTGTGTGTTTTTAATTAATTAGATTCACTAAATTATATAGAATGTCGGCATATCTATGCATATTTAAGAGTAAACATATAATGCATTACAATGCTAAGTAAACCTACATCTAAATCAATGAGCTCCTTGGCTAAGCAACTATGACTAAGGGTATCCTCGTCGTTAAAGTCACCCAAGGCACGATCCTAGCCTGATTCGTTTGATTCTTCATGTTGGGTAACTAGAGGGATTTGTACCTCGTTGGATAGATATAACCACCCATCTTCCTCACTAGTTGGGCTATAACTCCTTCGATTATTATGTGTGTTTGATTATACCAATTACATTTTATCTCATATATATTTTTAGTAATAATAAAAAAGTAAGGAGACTCACTTAACACACAAGCATCTTAAAGCATTTAACATGTAATGTCTTATAGATAAAACTTGTTTCACAATTTTTAGTAACACAGGCCTAAACAAACCTTGTCTTAGAATTCCTAGTAACATCGGACTAACCAAACCTTGTCTCAGAATTCTTAGTAACATGGGACTAACCAAACCTCGTCTAAGAATTCTCAATAACATGGGACTAGCCAAACTATAACCTAATAATTTAGTAGAATTGGTAATTATTCCATGGAACCTCATATTTTTTTAAATAATTACTTAGTTTTTTATTTATCTCTAATATTATAGAATGTGGAAGTCTTAAATATATAATAATTAAAATTATTCACATTTTTATTTTTTTGTGAGATTTTATTCTATGTCTTTTTTATTATTGGGATTCACTAAACTATATAGAATGTTGACATCTTTGCATATATTTCAGAGTAAACATATAATGCATTACAAGGTTGAGTAAGCATACATTTAAACTAGTGAGCTCCTTAGCTATGCAATTATGACTAGGGGCATCCACGTTGTTAAAGTCATCCAGGACATGATCCTGACCCTATCCATTTGATTCTCCATATCAGATATCTAGAGGGATTTGTATCTCAATGAATGGATATAAGCAACCACCATCCTTACTAGTCAAGCTACAACCCTTTTGATTATTTTGTGTGTTCAATTATACCAATTACATTTTGTCTCATATATATTTTTACTAATAATTAAAAAATAAGGAGACTCACTTAACACACAAGCATCTTAAAGCATTTAATATGTAATGTCCTCTAGATAAACCTTGTTTCACAATTCTAAGTAACACAGGACTAACCAAACCTTGTCTCAGAATTCTTAGTAATACGGGACTAACCAAATCTCGTCTCAGAATTCTTAGTAACACGAGACTAACTGAACTTCATTTCAATTTTTTCAGTAACACGAGACTAACCAAATTATAACCTAATATGTAAGAGATTCTTCCATGTCAGAGATGCTTCCATCATGGAATAAGTAAGGAAAGGACTAGAGAGCGTGAGGGGATAAAAATTTTAGACAATGATACATTATAACTATTAATTAAAATAAAAAGTAAAATGTAGATATGTTGACAATGTGGGGTCTATTATAAAATTAGGATGTTTATATGCATTGTATAAAGTTAAATTGGTAGGGCCACATAAATTGAATAAATAAGAAAGTGGTCCTCCTTTAAAAAAAAATGTAAGTATAGCATGACCACCCATCTCTCTTGATGAAGATGCATGCAATTAGAATGAGATAAAGAAACCAATTCTTTTGGCCCATAAATTTGATAAATTTAATAAATTTTTTAGCCACATGTGTATTTTAATGATATGTTAGACAATGGTCAAATAGATAGATAGATGAATGAATGAGATTTTTAGAAATAAATCCATGGATCCATATAGAGGAGTGTTAAAAACTTTTCACATAGTTTTGTGGAGAAAATTTATGCTCTATTTTTATTTTAAAAAGTAAATGGTAGATAAAAAATTTGAAATAATAACAACATTCATCTATAATATTTCAATAAATTTAAAAGATAAAATTATATTATTTTTAAAGAAAATGAATGACTACGTTATTTTTTATATCCATCTCAATTTAAATTTTTGTCGGTCTTTTTTAACTCAATTCATATGCATATGATTAGTTATGAAAAAGGTAAAGTTACCATTATGGAAGATGAACATTTACTCTTCTAAATTGAGTTATAATATTTTCTTAATTGGATATGAGCTTCACCAAAAGTAATGATTAATCTTAGTCTTAGAGTTATGAGGGATACAACCCACAAGGCAAGAGAATAAAGTTGACTATGATGAAATGTAACATCTTTGTCATTGTGTTTTAATGAAACTTTTGTTTTAACTACATAGCCATTTTAATGTTGGTGCTCATCATAAGTTTATATTAGTGGTCGCATGACTTAATGAAATTTTAAACTTCTCTGACACATAAATTATTAGTTCATTTCTTATAAAATAATTATTCATAAAATATTATCCAATAATAATATTCCAATGATTTGGTAAAAATGTTTCAAAAATAATTTAGTATTTTTTTGAACATTTATAATACTCCTCTTTCAATTTTATATATATTTTTTTAGAATTTCCACAATACATGACCTCTTAAAGAATGAGGGATTATTAAATTCAAGCCTCAATCATAATGTTTAATTTCATCTAATAATTCATTTCTTTAGTTGCATCTCTACTCCATAACTCCTGTACCCATAATTTGATGTACTAAATGCCAAATGAACTATTCAAATTTATGAGAGATAACTCCTTATGAACCTAATGATTAATTAAATATATTTAACTTAAAATGTATTTCTTATTAAAAAATATCTTAAAATATTTAAATGAAAAATATAAATCTATAATTTTTATTTTATATTTTAGAAAACTCATAATAAATAAAATATAAATAATATCTTATGTTTTATAAAACTCTTGGCTTCTATGTACTCTTTATGATATTATATTTTTTATTATTTTTAAGATTTTTTAATCTTTCTAAGTTTGGTGCGTCATTTTTAATATTTTAAACTTAATTCTTTATAAATAATTTCTCCGTGTTCTTTATGATATTATATTTAGTTATTATTTTTAAGATAATTTTTTAAAATCTTTCTAAAGTTTAGTGCCTTATTTTTTATATATTATTTTTATTTGAGTTAACTTTTTTAATAAATATATTAAAGTTTTGGATAAGATTGATTTTAAAGTTATAGTACTTCTAGAGTTTATGAGTTAAATTGTGCTAGAGTTTTTTAATTGATATTTTCGCTCACATTTCATGAATCATTATCAAAATGAGAAAAAAATAATATTTTTACTTAATATTATGATAATTTAATTATTTATTTTATTTAAAAAATTAAAAATATTTGAATGACTATTTTTTAATTCAAAACTTATTATCATATTAATTTAAAAATATAATAAATAAAACACAAATTGTTATGAAATCAAAGTATAAATAACATCATTAGAATTGAAAAGCTTTAGAACATCACTAGAATAAATTAGTTGTTAGAATTAAATTGAATTAGAAAAATAAATAAAAAATTATTTAATGTTATAAATTTTACAAGATTCAATTGATTGATTTAATTTTTATTTTATTTTATCAAAATTTATTTGAATGAGTATTTTTTAATTGAAAACTTATTATAATATTAATTAAAAAATATAACAAATTAAAAAAAAAACAACATTAAAATTGAAAAGCTTGAGAATATTAACATTACTTGAATAAACTAAATTTTAGAATTAATTAATTATATATATATATATATATATAATGTTATTGATTTAATTTTTATTCTATTTAATGAAAATGTATCTAAATGCTTATTTTTTTAATTGAAAACATATTACAAATAAAACATAGATTGTTTTTTATTAGAACAATATGAAAAGAGGGCTCTAAGCCCTTCACAAAGCAGCCCCCTTGGCAAATAGTCACAAATGTGTCAGAAAAAACACTCTAACAGCACAGAAATAGTCGACCAGCCTAAACAATAACAAAACTTGATTTAGCAAGTTGAACACCCTTGACTCTAATGCGGGTTTGACAAACTTGTTTAGGAAGACCATGCTTCCTCCTTTCGACAATAGTCCAATACTCATTCTTATCTCCAATCATAGAATTAGGAGATGAAGGAGGTGAATAACTCACCAAATCTTTAGAAGGGGGCAAAGCCTAGGCAAATGCACAATAGCATTAGCGCCATCAACAACCAATTCCTCATTAGGGGGCGGAACCTGGCGAGAAGACACAATAGCATTTGCCCCAGTAACAAACAGCGCACTAACAGTCACAGACCTGATCTCAGCCACAGCAACAACAATACCAATATCATGGGAGGCAGCAGGCAAGGATCCTGTTACAGTTCCAACAGCAGCAAGAGAAGTCCATGCAATAGTCCCAACAGCTACAACAGTAGTGGAAGTCCCAGCAGTAGTCTCAGG
Organism: Torreya grandis; assembly: GCA_037957365.1. Lineage (NCBI taxonomy): Eukaryota > Viridiplantae > Streptophyta > Pinopsida > Cupressales > Taxaceae > Torreya > Torreya grandis. The sequence continues at coordinate 5,128,981 of JARHVA010000135.1, forward strand.
ATCATCAACAACAGCAAGGGAGGACCCTGCAGCAGTCCCAGCAGTGGAAGAGTCATGCAGTGAGGGAAGGGGATCCTTCCCATCGTTAGAAGGAGACTAATTGACATCCACCCCTGCTATAAGGTGTTCTAAAGTCAAAATTCAAAGTATAAATATAGATAAAACATAGATTGTTATAAAGTCAAAGTATAAATAATATTATTAGAATTGGAAAGCTTTGAAATATCATATATTAACATCAGTGGAATAAACTAAAGGTTTTTAAAATTAAATTGATTTGTAAAAATAAATAAAAAATTATTTAATGCTATAAATTGTACAAGTTTCAATTGATTGATTTAATTTTTATTTTATTTAATGAATTTTTTTCAAAATATTTGAATGTCAATTTTCAAATTGAAAATTTATAATCATATTAATTAATTAAAAAATACAAGAGATAAAGTACATATTATTATGTAGTTAAAGTAAGTACAAGTAATATTATAAGAAAGGGGAGGATCTAGATCATTTGAAGAAAGGGGTTCGTTGAGTTGAAGGGCTCTCTTTACGATAGATTTGATATTACAAATATTTTTTTTGAAAAATTGTGTCGAATTTTTTATGCTCAATGTTTCAAATCTATTCTAATCTTTTATCAAGAAAAAAATCATGGTCCAAAATGTTGAGTATCAAAAATTAGACACAGTTTTCTAATGTGTGTGTGTGTGTGTGTGTGTGAGTGAATTTTGAAAGTATAAAATATTTGAAATTTGACATTACCTACTCATCTTATTCATTATAAAAATTAAAAGTATAAATACACTTCACTTAAATAAAGAGGAACAATTACACATACATATATAACTTTAAACGCAAGAAACAACGATCTCAAAAACTCGACAATAATTTTCCCAAAATATAAATTCCCTCAATTAAAAAATTTGAAACCTCCAACCCTTTCCCTCCCAAGTGGATTTGAAAATATCGATTTAAAAAAACAATATTACAAATTATACCTTTTTCCAAAATAATTAATGCGGTGACTACCCTTACGACTTTTATAACTTGTCACGAGCATAAACAAGTGTGATGTGATACCCATAACCCTAATGTATACGGCACAATACTTTTATATTTGTGTGACTTATATTCGACTTTGAATGCGGAAAAATTTAGGTCTTTTTCTCTTTCAATGTTTTATTTATTCGTAACCGTAAGTGTAAGTTGGATTCCACCTCCTTACATGTGAGAGATTCTTTCATCATGGAGTAAGTAAAGGAAGGACTAGAGAGTGTGAGATGGGATAGGCACTTTCGACAATGATATAATATAACTATCAATAAACATAAAAGGTAAAATGTAGGGTATGCTGATAATGTATAAACTTTTTGATGAAGAGAACTAAAACATATATGATTGTATATTATTTTCAATTTCATGGATATTATTAAAATTATTTTTTAAATGTATCGATAGTAACATTCATGTTTCTATAAATTGTTTAGTAAATATAATCATAAAATTTGTGGTCTTATAAACTCTTCAATCTCATGAATATAATTTGACAACGAAAACAATAGTTAAGATTTTGATCATATAAATGTTAAAATTAAACTTTACACCACATGGACCAAGAAATATCTAGATGAAATAAACATATTTAGTATTGGCCAAGTATATTGTATTCCCCAAGACTATGGGAGATTGTTCCTACCTTCTGTATTCATATACACTATGATCCTTTATGATGACAATATTTTTGGTTCTGTAAACACTTTAGCCAAGGTAACTATAACCTTTGTGGTCTTATAAACCCTTTAGCCGAGACAAATATAATATATTTGGTCTTATAAATCCTCTAGTCAAGATAACTATAATATTTGTGGTCCTATAAAGCCTTTAATCCTATAAACATAATTAAAACCATTTCATAAAATATCTTAAAATTTTAATCAAGACATGATTTTTTACGTTAATTTTTAAATTAACTGATTACAAATAATTGTTAAGGATTAAAAATAAGATTTTTTAGTTACATAAAACCAATTTCACCATAACATATTAGTATAAGAAGAGCTTACATTCATAAGGAAACAACATTGTCATAAAACTCAATCCTTTTCATAGCTGAGACCCTTTTCATAGTTGAGACATTTATAGCAGCTATGTCTTTATAAACACAACAGTCGAGACAACACTCACATCTATGGTCTTATAAATCATTCAGTCAAGAAAACTGTGACATGTGGTCCAATAAATCTTTTAGTCTTACAAACATTTTTAAAATCATAAATGTTTTAGAAGAAATGTGTCATTTTCTTTTTTTATCTCTAATATTATAAAATGTGGAAGTCTTAAATTTATAATAATTAAAATTATTCATATTTTTATTTTTTTGTGAGATTTTATTATCAGGATTCACTAAATTATATATAATGTCAACATCTCTGAGCATATTTAAGAGTAAACATATAACATATTACAATATTAAGTAAGCATACATCTAAATCAATGAGTTTCTTGGCTAAGCAATTATGTCCAGGGGCATTCACGTCGTTAAAGTCACCTAGGGCACGATCCATGGAACCTCATATTTATTTTAATAATTACCTATTATGTCAAGAAGCATAGTTTATATTATTAAATAAGGGGGTGGGTGGAGTGAGTGTAATCTTGTTGTCAAGTGAGTATGAAAAGAAAACGCTAAACTTAAGTTTGATTGTCTGAGGATAATTCTTCTTCTTACTTGGAAAAAGTAATTGAAAATCATGATATCTTAAATATATAATAGTTTGGAGCCTAATTTAATTTACCTCGTCACATTGAATACAAGTTTTAAGTTAAAAATTTGAAAATTTTGGGTACAAACATTTTTATAATCGAAATGCCCAAACCAATGGTGAATAGTATTCCTTGTCATGGGATGTAGAGTTGTCTCGTCGTATTGAATACAAGTTTCAAGCCACATGTCGACTCCCATTGTATTCAACATCGAGCTAGTAGTCTATTGCATTAGATATTTTTCATGAATAATCCATCATAGTTTAATGTAGAAATAACATTGGAGAGTGGTCATCCTAACAAACGGACCTTGAGACCTCCCACTTCTAACACTCAACTCACTCATCGTTATACTATCATCATCAAATTTTTAAAATATCATATATTAACATCACTAGAATAAACTAAAGACTTTTAAAATTAAATTCGTATGTAAAGAAATATAAAATTTTATTTAATATTATAAACTGTACAATTTTCAATTAATTAATTTAATTTTTATTTTATTTAACGAGAAAAAATTCAAAACATTTGAATATTTATCTTTTAATTAAAAAATTGTGATTATATTAATTAATTATTTAATACAAGAAATAAAGTAACATAATTAAAAAATCAACATCACGAAAAGGGGAAGGACGTAGACCATTTGAAGAAAGGGGTTCATTAAGGTGGAGGGCTCCCTTTACAATACATGTGATATTATCTACTTATCTTGATCATTTTGATAGTTAAAAGCACAAACAGTCTTCAGTTACATAAAAAAGGAATAATCACATGTTTATAATTTTATGTGTAAGGAATGATCATCTCAAAAACTCAATAATAAATTTTAATGGTGGAATTTTTTTGAAAAAGAAAGGACGTAGATCGGAGGTGGAATTATTAAGGGCATAAGTACACTCATTCATTTCCAATGGCTCTCAATGGATCTTGGATGACCTCCTTTCTAAACGAAGGTGATGGGTAGTATCGACTTGTGAATAAACCCCTTTAATGGATGGTTAACGGGGCTTGGACTTGAGTGATGTGTTTTTTCGTTCCCATTTTTGAGAGTTCTAGGTGTTAGTGTGGTTTTTTTGTCTCCTCTTTACTTTTGTTCCCCCTTTTTTTGGTTCTGTTCCGTTTTAACATTCCTTTTTTATTGACGTCTCTTTTTTGAAAAGTGATGTTTTTTATACGTTTATTTTTTGTATTCCTTTAATTTATTGTAAGAATGTGTAAGGAATCTAGAACAACAAACTGCTCTGATACCACTTGTCAGGATCCTACTCCTCAATAAGAGTACAATATGATTACCTTGTATAAGCAACTAAACATGCGGAATTAACAAGAAGTAACAAGTAACTAGAATTCACAAATGACATAGAATATGAGAGACAATACACAATCTTGTATTAATACTCATCCAGAAAGAAAAGACAATAAAGAAGATGCCACTTCTTCTCACACCTTTGTGAGGCTTCCCACACCTCAAGGGCTCCCAGTAATTCTCAATCAAGAGTTCACTCTCCTACCAAAAATGGTCCCAACACACAACTCAAACACAGAGTTGGTGTTCACCTCCAACCAGTCAGTAATAACACTGCCAATACACAAGCACTCAAATTACTTCAAGTAGATCTCCCATGAACTTGCAACTCAAATGATCTTACTTACCATGTAGAACTTCTCCCTGATCTTGCAACAACCTGCAGATCAACCTGTTCTTACAATTGGAAGGGTCTACCTTGCCTTCCTCTATAGCTCTTATTACAATACATGCCAATGGGTCTATAAATAGATCCCAGACTAAAAAATAACTTAGACTTCTAATTTACAATAATTAGACACGCAGCTCAAGACTCGAAATACTCTTTACATGCAGTCAATTCAACAAACTAACTGTTCATGCAACGAATAGTTCTAGAACCGCACAGGGGACCGACATTGGTCACTGTCTGACTGGAGGTGACCGACGTCGACCGACTCCTGCCGATGTCGGTTGCCTTTGCACTGAATATGACCGACGTCGATTTCACTGCCGACGCCAGTTTCTCTGAAACTCAACAACCTCCTCCATGTCTACAAATAGTTGAAGCTTTTAGCTCCACAACCTAACAATCTCCCACTTCGAGATAAATAGCTGCAACTGTACCTATACCTGTACATCATCTAGTTTGTTTATTGGCATTGTATCCCTCTTCAAGATCAATCTTGAAGACCAACCACCACAAATCTTGTGGTGCACCTCCTATCATCCAAATCACCTGCCACATCTGCATCTACAAACCCATGTAGAATAGAACTTGACCCTGCATAGTATGTCGACCTGCTACTGGGCCCTCTCAGATACCTAAAAATCCACTGAACTGCCCTCCAGTGCTTCTTTCCCAGATTGGCTCCAAACTTTTTGATAGCTCCCACTACTTGGGAAATCTCAGGTTTGGTACACATGTACTCAACCTCATCATGTGAATCAGGACACTATTCATAGAACTGTCCAACCATCGGTGTGCTAACCGGTTTCACACAATCATCTGGAGACAAAGTCAACCTGTGACCTTTCATGTCCCTAGAACACACTCATGCTAAAGAATCTTGCTGCTCCCATATTCCTCATGACACACCTCTGAACTAACTTTACCTTTAGTTCAACAACTCCCTGTATGTGTAACCCTGCAAGAAGCACACAATACAGTAACAGGATAATGTAGCTAATATTATCCAACTTGGTAAAGAAAACACAATGGTTACGATGACCTTGACTAAAGCCCTGCTTTGTCATCCACCTGTCAAACCTCCATTGCGCTGCAGCCTGCTCAAGACCATATACCCTGGCCTTCTGTCTCACGTCTCCATTCTCCCTCTTCTTTATCCTAAAAATCCATTCATCTTTCAGTGCTTTCTTCCGGCTGGAAACTCTACCAAAAAACTCCCATTTGGTTCTTCTCCAAGGAATCACATTCCTCATCCATGCCAAGCTCTCACTGTTTCCTAGATTCTACCTGCTCTGCTTCTTTAATAACTTCCTGGTTCTTGACCATCAGTGATCAAAAAGTAGTGTAAAGAAGGGAAATGATGAATTTGAGGCTTACTTACCCTTTTAGTCCTCCATATGGGCGTTTGAGACTCCTTGATAGCTTGCTGTCCACCCAAAATCTATCTCAGTGACCGATGTCAGTCACATCTCAGTCTGCACCTGACCGACGTCAGTTCCATGCAACTACCTCATCACCGATGTCAGTTCCCCCTGACTGACGTTGGTGTTTATTTGTCCAGAGTCACCGATGTTGGGTTGCACATAGCTGACGTTGGTCCCTATCTGGATGCCAACGTCAATTTTCTAACCGACGTCGGTCTCTGTGTTTTACTTGTGAGCGATGACTTCTACCCGTGAGCTCCTTTTAGATCAAACCCTTGTCCATATCAACCTTGCTCTACTCAAAATTCTTTAGCCCCTTGCGCTAATCTATGTCCGTCATCTTCTCCTTGAAAACCAAGGCTTTCCTATTCTTGTCATGAACATCAGATTTCTCAAAAAACGTCACTTTCTTATTTTGCTTACAAAAATCTCGATCCATGCTTTTCAAATCTAAAAGCATACCCTTTGACTCAAGAACATGCATCCCCTTCTCATTCATGTGACCAAGTCTATTAAGCCACATCTTTGAATCTACAGTTGAAGTAGATAAACCAGAATGAGAATCAGTAATACGAGTAGATAGATAAAGCGTACCTACTTTCTTACCTCTTGCTAAAAGAAGTGCACCCTTGGTGACCTTCCAAGAGTCCGCTGTGAGAGTTACTATGCAACCCTCATCACCCAACTTTCCAACAGAAATCAAATTCCACTTCAGGACTAGGACATGCATGACCTCCTTCAACACCCATGTGTTGCTCGTCTGCAATTTTAGCTTCACTTTCCCTTTGCCAACCATTTGACAAGGCTTACCATCCCCTAAATAAATTTTTCCAAAGTCTCCCTGGACATATTCATGAAAAAATTCTCTATTTGGGGATGCATGGAAAGAGGCACCAGAATCTAAAACCCAAGATTTTACTTTATCCAAGGAACATACCAGAGCATCTTGTTCAACAAAATTTGCAACATCTGCTTCTTCATGTCCTTCATGTTGATCTTCATTCACCCAACAATCTCTCTTTACATGCCCTTGCTTTCCACATTTCCAATAGGTTATTCTGCCATACCTAGATTTGGATCTCCTGCCTATCTTTGACCTTGATCTCCCATGCTCGATCTTCTCTCTTTGCCTTCCCCTGCTTTCAACACTCAGAGCATTCCCTAATGATTCACCTGTGCTTTTCCTGTGAATTTATTCATTCAAGATTACACTCACAACATCATCCACTTTTAAGATTTTTGAAGCAGACGCAGTATTACTAACTGCCATTACCAAACTCTCCCAACTTTCAGGTAATGAGCATAAGATTAAGAGAGCCTTAATTTCATCATCAAAAATAATATTGACTGAATTTAACTAGTTTACCAAACCATGGAAATCACTAAGATGACTATGTACATATCCACCTTCCAACATTTGCAAATTAAATAATTGCTTCATAAGAAATACCTTATTCGAAGCTGAGGGTTTTTCATATAAATTTTCCAAAGATTCCATCAACTCTATCGTTGTCTTAGCCTGAGATAAGTTGAAAATCACAGATGATGCAAGGCTCAACCTTATAGATCCCAGAGCCTTCTGATCAAGAACCTTCCATTCTTCATCCTTCATATCTAGGGGCTTGTTGTCAACCCCACCCAACGGTAAGTACAAATCTTTCTGATACATATAATATTCTATCTGCATCCTCCATAATTGATAGTTCCTTCCATTAAACTTCTCCATTCGTAGCTTACTTTCTTCTGCCATTACTATACTCCAACTCAAACAAAAACCCCTGTGAGTGACCTGTAATCAACAAACACTAACCAGATCTGATATAACCTGTTAGTAACCCAACAAAAAGCTCTGATACCAATTGTAAGGAATCTAGAACAACAAACTACTCTAATACCACTTGTCAGGATCCTACTCCTCAATAAGAGTACAATATGATTACCTTGTATAAGCAACTAAACATTCGAAATTAACCAGAAGTAACAAGTAACTAGAATTCACAAATGACACTGAATATGAGAGACAATACACAATCTTGTATTAATACTCATCCAAAAAGAAAATACAATAAAGAAGATGCCACTTCTTCTCACACCTCTGTGAGGCTTCCCACACCTCAAGGGCTCCCAGTAATTCTCAATCAAGAGTTCACTCTCCTACCAAAAATGGTCCCAACACACAACTCAAACACAGAGTTGGTGTTCACCTCCACCCAGTCAGTAATAACACTGCCAGTACACAAGCACTCAAAGTACTTCAAGTAGATCTCTCATGAACTTGCAACAACCTGCAACTCAAATGATCTTACTTACCATGTAGAACTTCTCCCTGATCTTGCAACAACCTGCAGATCAACCTGTTCTTACAATTGGAAGGATCTACCTTGCCTTCCTCTATAGCTCTTATTACAATACATGTCAATGTGTCTATAAATAGATCCCAAACTAAACAATAACTTAGACTTCTAATTTACAATAATTAGACACGCAGCTCAAGACTCAAAATAGTCTTTACATGCAAACAGTCAGTTCAACAAACTAACTGTTTATGCAACAAATAGTTTTGGAATCGCACATGCGACCGACATCGATCACTGTCTGACTGGAGGTGACCGACGTCGGCTGACTCCTGCTGATGTCGGTTACAGTTGCACTGAATATGACCGACGTCGGTTTCACTGCCGACGTAGGTTTTTTTGGAACTCAGCAACCTCCTCCATGTCTGCAAACAGTTAAAGCTTTTAGCTCTACAACCTAACAGAAGGGACCCTTGATTATATTCAATATTAATTCATAACTCCAATTAAAAATGTTTTATCCAATCAAATAAAAAACTCAACAAAAATTTTACCATAAAATAAACTCCCTTTATTAAAAAAAAATAATAATAGGAAAAATAGAAACCTCGAACCCCTTCACTCCCATAACTTGTCGTTAGCAAAAAGGAAGTGGACGTGATAACCCTAACCCTAATGTTTACCATCATGGTTTAAATGGCACAATACTTTTCTTCCCTTTTATATTTTGTGACTTATATTGCATGCCTATTTGACTTTGAATGCAGAAGAAATTTAGGTCTTTTTCTCATTCAATGTTTTATTTATTCATAACCCTAAGTGTGAGTTGGACTCCCCCTCCTTAGGCGGCTATGCCATGCAATTCCTCTTTATTCATAGACAAACTTATATGTGAGAGATTCTTCCATCATGGAACAAGTAAAGAAAGGACTAGATAGACTGAGATGGATAGGGACTTTAGACAATGATATAATATAATTATCAATAAAAGGTAAAATGTAGGTATGTTGATAATGTAAGGTTTATTGTAAAAATATCATATTTACAACAGTTTTTTTAATTGGAATTGGGGAAACAAGTTCTTATCATTCGTTGGTTAAATTTAAGTTGTAAACAGAGTTTTTATTGTCACTCATGTTTGTTATTCATCATGTTGGATGTCTTCTAACAAAGGCTATGAAGATTTGAATAAAATAATTCGCCAATTTTTTTGATCTAAATGGGATGGTAGTGCTGGGTTTAAAGCTACTTCTTGAATACATTGTATTCAACCGAAGTGCAGAGGAGGTCTTGGTCTCATTGATCCAAAAACACAAGGTATTTGATTGTCAGCTAAGTGGATTATAAGAGCAATCCCAGGAGAGGAACCTTGGAAAATTCTGGTCTGACATAGAATCAATTATGCTTCTGCTAAAGGTAAATGGCAGCCTACTAATTGGCGGCATAAGATTCCCCTTGCACCCTTTTTTCAGATCAGAGCCTCACCCCCATTACAAACTATTTGGAAGGCATGGCAATGTGTTTGTCATCTTCTTGAGTGGAGGGAAGAATCTCTTCAACATGGGTTCAGCTTTGCAACTTCTGCTATTTGGTGGAATAAACTTATTCAATACCACAGCCAACTCCTGGCTGTAAGCTTTCCCATGGATGCCCTTTTTTTGTTCAAGAAAGGGATATGTCAGTTTAGCGATATTTGGGATTTCAAAGAGTTAGATTGGTTACCGTGGTCTGATGTTAAAACTCATTTTGGTCTAACTAATCAATATAAAAATTTGTACTCTTGCGGTTTGTAATTTTTTTAAAGACTGGTGATGGTTATCAACTTATCATTTCAATACTTTTCCCTTGAATAAAGTTTACAGACAACTTCTTCCTAGTCTACCCCTTAATCCTCGTCTGAACCTTAAATGGAAATGTAGATTCGGTGAGAAATTTTGGTATATTTTGAGCACTCAAATATGGAAATCTAAGTTGGATACGAATATGCAAGTTTTGTTTTAGAAAATTTTGCATTGTAAATTGCCTATTGATAACAAATTAAAATATTTCAGGATTCAAGCACCTAAATTCTCATTTTGTCAGTCTCGAAAAAGTATGAAACATATCTTTTGGGAATGTTCCTTTGCTCATAATCAATAGAAAGTTATTTTTTATGGTTTCTTGCTATTTTAGAACATCATTTGAACTGAAAAGAGGCTATGTTGGGCTTGGGTGTTCATAATATTATTGCTAACTCTATTAGACATGTTATCCCATGCATATTAAAAAGCAGGTGTAAGACAATTTTTTCTAACTCCATATATCCTTAGGAAGGCAACAGTTTAAGGCTTTACTCTGATGTCTTTCTGAGAATCAATTGCTTTTTTGTCAGTTACGGAAGGTGGCAAAAAAAGATATGCAAATAGACAATCAACTTCAGCATATCAAACTGGAAATTTCAAATTTGCAAAAGAACAAGACTTAACAGATTGGTTGTGGGCATCCCTATGTTTGTTAGGCATGAAGGACTATATTTTGCATCAAATTTAGGTGTTTTGATGGGTCTATAGAAACTTGTTGGGAAGTCGGATTAAAGCTTTGTTTGTTCTTTTACCTTTCTGGAGAGGCACCAACACTTGTTTTGTTTCTTGCATAGGTTTTTTTTTGACATAGCTTTGTTCAACCATGGGGTTCCTGTGCACGGTGATGTTTGTTTTGAGTTGGGTTTATGGCAGTGACTTCTATTCTAGACATGCTTTCAGTGTTTTGGTAGTGTTGTATCTGTTGTATATTATTTCTTTACTGCCTACTGTGCCTATTATATTTATTGTTTTATTGTATAGTTGTTAATGTTGTTTTACAGTCCTCTATGGACTATTTTTTTTTGTAAATTGCATTTTTTCAATACTATATATATATGCATGTATTGTATTAATTTAAATTGGTAGGGCCAAAAAAATGAAAAATAAGGAGGTGGTCTTCCTTTTAAAAAAATGTTAAGTATAATATGACCACCCACCTTCTTTATTTATTTTTTTTGTATTGAAAAATGCAAATATATAATAATAATCAATGCTCAAAAGAGCAGCAAAAGAAAATGAAATACAAAAAAATAAACAACTTGGAAACATGAAATGACTCTGCTCCAGGTCTCATAATAAATGTGTATTAACTCACATAACTATGATTGAATATACAACAGACAGATAAATTGACCTGTACTCCGTATTTGACATTTCAGCTAAGACAACCTCGTACCTCAAGGGGAATGACAGTCACTAAAGATAAAACTCTAAAAAGAAGTCCTTTTCAACCTTCAGTAGCTGAATTTGAAAAACCTTGCCCAAGATGACTAGTCTCAGAAATGGTTTGTGGTATATACTATCAGATGTAAGCTTTGATTGTATTGGCCTTTTGTCTCATTGTATCTGAGATAGTTGAGACCTAATGAGCTAATTTTGAGTGCCTAATATCAAATCCATCTTGGCAGCCTTCTGAAGCTACATAAATAAAAAATCAAGGTGGAAAAACATGTCAGAGTAAAGCCTTACAATTCCTGCTTCCTAAGAATATATAGAATCAGAAAAAATAGCTATACATCTACTTTTCCAAATATACATGAGAATAACCTACCGAATAGAATTAACAATAATATTACAAAGGCCCATTTCCAACAAAGCTTCTTTCTAATTCAAATGACGCTAAAAATAGTAGGTAAAACATAAAAAATGGCCTTCCATTGACTCTTGGCAAAAGAAAAGTCCTAAAAATATGCTTCATTCTTTCTTGAGAATGACAGAAAGAATACTTGGAAACTTGGATTTTAAAGAATTTTGACTTGTTACCAACAGGGAGTTTACAGTGTAGAATTTTCCAATTCAAAACTTGAATATCTGCATCCATTTTAGATTTCCAAAAAAGAGCACTCAAACGAAACCAAAATTTATCATTAAATTTACATTTCCATTTAAGATTCAATCGTGGATTAAGAAATAAACAAGGAAGAAGCTGACAATATATTCCATTCAAGGGAAAGGTAGTGAAATAATGAGATGAAAGTCATCGCCAGTCTTTTACAAAATTACAAACAGTAGGGGTACACATTTTCATAGAGAACTCAATAGGAACCAATGATGGGACAATGATAAGGAAATGTTTATATTTATTGTTCAAACCAAAATAACTCTTAACAGCATCCCAAGGCACCCAATCCAACACATCAAAATCCATATACATGCCTGGGAAAGCTCACAGCTAGGGCCTGTCCATGGTACTGAATATGTTTACTCCGCCATATAGAAGAAGAAGCAAAACTGAACCCATGTTGCAAAGATGAATCCCTTCACTCAAGTAGATGACAAACAGGTTGTCAGGCCTTCCAAATAGTTTGAAGAGGAGATGATGCTCAGGTTTGAAAAAAAGGAGCAAGAAAAATCTTATCATGCCAATTGACTGCTTGCCATTTGCCTTTAATCGAAGCAAAGTTAATACGATGTCAGATTAGAATTTTCCAAGGTTCCTCTCCATGGACTGTTCTAATAATCCATTTGGCAGCCAAACAGATTCCTTGCATTTTTGGATCAATAAGTCCAAGACCACCTTTGCTTTTGGGTTGAATACAATGTGACCAAGAAGTGGCTTTAAATCCAACGTTGCCATCCCATTTATACATCAAAAATTGATGAATAATTTTATTTATTTCTTCATAACCTTTTTTAGAGGGCATCCAACACGATGAATAATAAACATGAGTGACAATAAAAATTTTGTTTACAACTTGGATTTTACCAGCTAAAGATAAGAACATATATCCCTAATTAAAAAGTTTTTTCTTAAGCCTATCAAGGGACCACTTCCAAATATCAAAAAGAGAAACCCCTATTCCAAAAGGGATTCCAAGATACCTAGTGATCTCACTGTGTCTAATTTGTTTCCATTCCTTGGGAATCCATTGGGGAATAGGTCTAGATTGAATCATCAAAACTCAGTTTTGTTATGGGCAAGTTGTGAATTGGAGATGGAACAATATAGCTCCAAAATTTCCATAGTATTGGTAATTTCTTCTTCAAAATTTTGTAGAAACAACAAGTTATCATCCGCAAAATGTGAGTTAATAACCACATTATTTTGAGGGATTGATATTCCTAAAATAAGATTCAGTTGGTTAGCTTTTTGAAGCAAATATCCTAATGGGTCAACAGTAAGCACATATAAGAAGGATGATAGAGGGCATCCTTGTCTGATCAAACGATTAATGGAAATACATCAGTCATGAAACTGTTGATTACCAATTGAGCATTGGCACCCATAAATAACATTTGTACATGAGCCCAAACTTTAGACCCAAAACCAAGCCACTGCATCATTTTAAGAATAATTTTACATTGAATTCTATCATATGCTTTGTCAAAATCTAATTTGATTAATATGGCATTTTGACCTGTCTGTTGTGCCCATTCAGTCATTTCCCAAGCCAACATAAGGTTATAAATAATAAATCTACCCCTAAGAAAACTAGTTTGTTCAGGTCTTACAATATATTGCACCACAGGTTTGATACGGATAACCTATACTTTTACAATAAATTTGTATGATGTGTTGAGAAGAGTAATTTGTCTCCAATAAAAAATAGTATCTTCTTTTTTCCCTTTAGGTAAAAGTTTTATAAGTCCTCTATTAATGATAGGTCCCAAGGAACCTTTCTTGAAGGCTTCCAAGTATAAACAATAAAAATTATCCTTGATATGAGGCTGCATAGCCTGATAGAATTCAACAAGGAGCCCATCAATACCTAGGCTCTTATTAGAGGCCATAAAAAAAGAGCATGCTTCAGCTCTTCCAAGGAAAGGATCCTATCTAAATACTTGTTATAGCTAGGTCAATTCTATTAGGAATATACTCTTCAACAACCTCCTCCAAGATGGATTGAATACCATTCCAAGACTATTTTTCTTTGAAAAGGTTTTCATAAAATTTTTGAAAAATCATGTTAATTTCAATTAGATTAGTATGAAGGATACCATTTTCATCCATTATGGCACAAATTATTTCCTTTTTATGTTTCTACTTCAAAAAATTGAAGAAGTATTTAGAGCCTCTATTCCCCTCTTTTATCTAATGAAGTCTAGCCCGAATCTTAGCTCCTTATCCTTTAAAGTGATCAAGTTGATGCAGTCACATTTCAATTGCAGCAATAGTAGCTTATAGTTGAATATTATTTAGGTCACTATTTAATTTCCATTTATCTTGCTCCAACTTACCTTGGAGAGTTTTTCCCTCCTTCTACGTTGTCAGGCCATTGTTTTACCAAATTCACGAAGGAAGTTCATACATTGTGTGATGGCAGTACACCACTAGTCAACCCATGACTCTCCTTCTTGAGGATTTGGAAATAAATTACAAATCCCCACTAAAGAAGACATGGATGTTTGATTTTTCCAATGAGAAATGTTAAGCTTATAAGGCAATGGTAAAGTATAGGCTACTTTTTGGGCAACAAAAAAATACAAAATATAAGGAAGTGATTTGACAAAGTAATAGAATAATCCACTTTAATACAATCACCAGAGGCATTATGGACCAACTGTAGATTAGGTTATAAATAGAATCTATCTAGTCTACTAAGTTTTCTATCATCACCCAGCCAGCAGTTGGACCAGATAAACTAGTTATTAAAATGAGAAGTAAATTGGTCATGAATAGGATCAACCACCCCAAGAGAATTTTTGTAATATATCCAATTATTAAACTCATCATTACTGAGTTTCAAGGGGCTAAACCAGCTTCGATTAGTGTGATGTTCTACCATATTGAAATCACCACCAATGATCCAGTCTGCATTAGGAAGGTTATTAGACATCCATCCCCAAAGATCAACTCATTCTTTTATGTTATGAGGGGCATAAAAAAAACAAAAACTAATGGGTTGCCCATTGATAACCACAAGGAACCAAATACTGTTGTGTGAAGGGTCCTCACCTTTACCAATGAAAATTTTAGAAATCCAATGTGAAATACCAATAACAACACCTCCTTTCTTGTCTCTATGTAATGTATGTAGAAAAAGAGCATCCCTCCATACATTTACTAGAGCCACTTCTAGTTTGTTATTTCCAATTTTAACTTCTTTCATAAATAAAATATCAGAGATCCATTTAATGACAGTTTCTCTGACCTTAAATTTATGATGGGGAAGAGTAATCCCCCTTAAATTCCAAGATAAAGTATGATAATTCATGATAAAGATTGAGAATCAATACCATCATCTTGTGGTAATACACTGAAACTTTTGGTGAGATTAATTGATCGATTCTTATTGCAACGGTCTGATGGAGATCTAGATCTTTGGTGGGAATGGGGTGGAGGAGAAATAAAACCACACTCCTGATGGGTAGGAGAATTAAGAGGAGAGGAAGAAGAGAAATTAATAAGAGGTGGATGACTAAAAGAATGAGGAAAAGAACCAAACGCTTCTTTCCTTTTTTGACTAGTCTACAACCATCTGTCATAATGGCATCTTTATAATATGGAGATTGCATGGGTTGCTCATCAATTTTAGCATTAAAAATGAGAGGGGGAATGGATAGATCCTAGATTAGATGGATTGATGACAGATAAGTAATGATGTTACGAAAAGGATAGGGTCAAGGGAAGGATGAGTAGCCTGGTTATATGGTGTGGCAGACATAAGCATTTGATCAAATCTTGTTTTCTTGGTAGGGCAGTCTTGAATCAAGTGTCCTTATTTTTACAAAAGAAACATGCATTAAGCTTATTTAGGTAGACTAAAGGGTAATCACTTTTAAACCCTGGGCTGATCAATTTAATACTCTTAGGGAATGGTTTGTTCAAATCCATTTCCACACAAACCCTGGGCTGAACCCTAAGACTAGTAAATTTATTAGAATTTTGTTTACACCAAATGACCCTACCCAATTGTGCTACAATATCTTGCAAGTATGGCCTAAATGCTAGGTTTAAATAGGGCAGTTCTATCCACATTGGATATTGACAATGAGGCGGGCCTTCGAGGTGAAAATCAAACCTCCAAGCTTGAAGGTAGCATATTTGGCCACAGATAACCCAAGTTCTATATTATAGCACCGCTTGAGCATGGTCAACGGTTTTAAACATACAGGATACATAACCCTTGCCAAGACCCCTTAGAGCTTCAACTTCCCAACCTCAGCTTCCCAGTTAAAATGAGCCCATTTTGAAAAATTAGCTTCATATGGGACTCCTCTATGAAATAAAAAGGATGACAGTTATAGATTGACATTTAGCAATGACTTCTATTACATCATTAGGAAGTAGGAATTCTAAGGGTTTACCTAATTCCTCTATGGCTTGATGTTTGGACATCACACTTTTTTTTTTGGCCTTAGACGTGGTTGCCTCACTCATTTTCACTATGATGTCTGTGGTGGTCACATCATTCCCAGTGTCTGCTATAACTGAGCCATCTAAAGTAGACTCCATCTCAACCTCCAGCTCATGTTCAATAGAAATGCCTTCCTTGGTGGGTTTTGTTCCACCCTACACACTGCTAGTTTCTCTTATAGTAGATTTTAATCACATTAGTGGGATGTGACAGTTAAAAACTTAGGGTTTGATATAAATTTAGGGTTCTTTGCGTATAACACACTCACTTTTAAAAAACCAATTCTTTTGGTCAAGATGCATGTAATTAGAATGAGATTAAAAAACCAATTCTTTTGGCCCACCTTTCTTGATGAAGATGCATGTGATTAGAATGAGATAAAAAAACCCAATTCTTTTGGCCCACAAATTTGATAAAATTAATAAATTTTTAGCCACTCATATTTTAATGGTATGTTAGACAATAGTCAAATAAATAGATAGATGAATGAATGGGATTTTTAGAAATAAATCCATTTATCCATATAGAAGAGTTGTTAACCATTTTTTGCCCAACAGGCCAAAAATCGGTTCCCTTTTGTCCCTGTTGTTCTAGGCCATTTCATTTTTTTATTTTGCATGAATATATCCATTTCTACAGACTCTACAAAATTTCTACATACTCTACAACTCCATTTCTACGAACTCTGCAGGACCATTTCTACGGACTCTGCAGAGCTTGGATTTCTACGGACTCGGCAATGAGGTTTCTACAGACTCTGCAGGTCCATTTCTATGAACTCTGCAAGTTTTCTACAGACTTCACAGGGATTTCTATGAACTCTACAGGGTTAGTCTTTTGGCACATGAAGAATCAGTTTTAGAGAGTGTTGGGTTTTACAAGGTTTCTTCGTGCTCTTGTCTGAAGAAAATCACAGGGAAGGTTGGCATATTTGAACCATTGAACTGGTTCAATGCCTTAGTTCAATCAATCAGTTCATCACTCAAGTTCATTGGCCTTGGTTCAATCAGCCTTAGTTCATCGCTTGGTTCAAACACTTGGTTCAATCGGCAATTTCATCAGCTTGGTTCAATGCGTTGGTTCAATGCCTTGGTTCAACGCTTTGGTTCATTCACTTCGGTTCAAACGGATGGTTCAATCACTCGGTTCATTGGATGGTTCAATGAGCTTGGTTCAATGCTCAGTTCAAAGGCTCGACACGCAGTGTTGAACTGTTGAACCAGTTCAATGGATTGGTTCTATGGTTGGTTCAAGCGAACGGTTCAAAGGCTTGGTTCAAGCGAATGGTGCGCAATGTTAAACCTTTGAACTATTGAACCGTTGAACCATTTTTGGTTTAATGGCTTGGTTGAAAGGAGTGTCTTAAAGATGAAGGGCAAGTGCCCTTGCAGAGGGCAGTTCTGAGTCCAAAAGCCCTTGGGAGGGTAGGAAGCACTTCAAAGGAAAGATAGCTGCAAAGGGTAAGTTTTTCAGATTTTTGTTTAGTCATGAATTCTTTCAGACTTTTTGTCTGAAGGAATTCCTTCAGACAAAAAGTCTAAAGAACTTTGGAAAAGGGCCGCAACACAAAACCTGAGAAAATACTCCAAAGGAAAGGAAGCGAGCGTGAGACCATTCTTGCAGACATTTTGTCTGTGGGAAAAGAGGCCAAAAGAAAAGCCTGACCAAAGAGGACAAAAGCCCGCGAAGTAAAAGAGCTGAAGCAGGAAGAGACTTGACAAAATTTGCCAAAGATGGTGACGTCCCAGAAGCTGTCAATTTTAAGGAGACAGACTAGTCGTTGGGTATTAAATTTCAAGGTGACGGCTACGTGACCGTCAATTTTAAGACAGTGAAATAGCCATTTGCTTTTGAATTGCTTGAGCACCAACCATGAAAAGAACCCAAGGAGCGTAGCGACCAACCAAAAGATTGCCCTTGAGGGCTGAAAGAGCAGAAAGAGACAAAACCAGGATGAGACAAGGTGCATAAAAAGACAAAGCATCCAAATGGTAAGAGGAGATGTCAACTCAGGGATTTATTCCTGCAGTTGGAATAGTGCTTACCAGGCGGTCACCAAACGGTGCAAATAGAAGACAAGCCACGTAAATGCCTTGAAGGAAGCACTTTGTTTGTAGAGAAAAAGCATGACTTGTAGTTCCTCATTAAGGTTGGGATGCCAAAGTTAAAGTAGGAGCTGACAATTAGATGGCTTCCTCTTCCCAAGGTTCAGAATGCACATGGGCCAATGCATCAAAAGGTGCCAAACTCTTTTCAAAAGAGGTGCCAACTTCTCTTCCCCTCTTGTTATATATTGTAAAATTTCTCATTTGACAAAGATCCAATCTCTTAGCCTTAAGGCAAAACTCTATCCAAAAATTTCTTGGGGTTTGTAAGGCAGAGCTCTGCCAGATTTTACCTTGAATTAGGACTTAGCATTTTTGTCTCTATCTGGACTTGCACTTTAAATTATATGTATGTGTTCTTCTTTTGTGTTAAGTCATTATCTTTCATGCTTTTCATAGATCGATTACAGCATGTCCAGTGCATTATGAAGTCTGTTTTCTGCAGGTCTGCAGAAGTGTCTATAGCAATAATATAAGCACATGTGAATAGGCTATCAAAGTGTGTCTCAGAACACCTTTGCTAGTTCCTTCTTCCTTGTATCTCTACGGACCCCTGACTCACTGAAATAAAAGAGTTTCCCACGTCAGATGAAGTGTATGGGCATTTATTCCTGGTGAAAAGTGTATGTTTGGGCTGGGTGGGTCAACTTTTTTGGTGTATCACATTTTTCACTTTTAGGCTTAGGTTCTATTTTCAGCATCTCTCTCTCTCTTTTCATCCCCCCCTTTTTTCATTTTATTTGTTAGTAGTAGGAGAAACTAGGGCCTAAAAAATACATCAGAGGGAACTATCCCTTATCTAGAGACTCTCCCCTCCATCTTCGTTGGTCCCACAAGTGAGAGGGGAGTTTCCATTGTTGCGTGTGGAAGGGCAAGAGCTAGGCGTCTTGCCCCAAGTGCAATCCATTGCATCAACAATTTTTGGCACGCCCTATGGGACTAACTAGGACAAGTTTTGTCCAAAGAGTTGAAGATTTTTTGGTGTGTTCTTTAATCGACCAGCCTTTGGAGGATTTTACATCAACACTAATGGTGACTCTGAGTTAAATCAACTAGTTAAGCAGTTCTGGTACCGTACCAACAAGAAACAATATTTTGGTATGTATAATCCCATCGTTCAGAGCCATGGACCCTATTTTCCTTGGCCAACATGGCTATGATCATCACCAGCCTTATGTTGATCCTTATCAGGTCCAATATGATTAGTCCCAACCCTATCATGAGCTATATTAGCCTTATGCCCAGTCTTCTCATTGCGTCACTTCTCCCACTCAACCCAGTCTCTTTGCCAATCAACACATTTCTGCCTTCAAACAAGCACTGCTGGGATACAAGAAGTATGTAATAGATATTGACACCAGAAGGGGATGTGGCCAACAAATTCCTGATCATGTCATCCATCAAGTGATAAATGCATTGGATCAGATTAAGAGTGAATGGACTCCTATTGAAAGAGCCAACTAGAAAAGGCTTACAAGTGAGATGTTGGATGTGAGTGGTATGATTGCATCTTTGGAAGAGAAGATGAGTATTTAAGAGAGGCAGCCTTACCAAGTCTATCAACCTGCATACTCGCTACCCCAAGTATCATATCAGTCATATATAGTCCCTGCTTATGAGCCAAGTCAAGCCTGTCAAAGTCCTTTCCCCAATCATGTTGAAGAGATTTTTAAAACAGTAAATCTTGTGTTTAAGGCTAATCTTGATAGATAGATCGAATTGGCAAATCTTCAAATATAACAGTCTATTTTGGCAGCAAGGGAAGTGGAATCTAAACCCTCACTACCCTCTCACATTGTGGCCCCATAGCCTCAAAAGGAGATGCCCAGTCTGAATGTCTTGAGCTAAAATAAAGTGGTCGAGTCATGGAACAGCAAGGAAGAGAAAGACATTGCTTAGGAGTGTGAGGTACAGAATGAGGTTAGTCCTTTTTGAGTCCCTCCCACCCTTCCTCAGGAAGCTTCTTACATTTCATAGCAACCTTCATGCACTCCCCATCTCTATGATGATTCCCACGAGCTCCAGGAGGTACAGAATGAGGATAATCTAGCTAGGCAGATTGAGGAATTAGAGGCTAAGATGAGACTACTTGGAGAAAAGGAGATGGAGTTTTCAGACCTTGTAGGGGAGACTGCACCAAAATATTTTGATGAGCCTTGTGTGCCCCCTCTTATTCTATAGAAAACTCCCTCTTGTGTGCCAAATCCCTTCTATAAGATGGCACTTGCTCATTCTGACTCATCTAAAGCATCAATCGATCCTGCCTTTAATCCTGTACGCCTAGCTTTTCAGCATGCCTCTTTTTAGACAGCTCTTCCTGTACATGAGTAGACCCTCCCAAATCTTCCCCAACCTCCTCAAGTCTTTCCACACAATCTCCAAATTCCAAGATGGAAGAAGGAACATCATGAACCAGCTCAGAACCTTGAAGAGGATAAAGTTGTTGCCTATTCACAGGAGCAAAATTCTAGTCCCAAGGTCATGAGTTGGAAGTAAATAGTCGAATATTGGGGCAGAAAGGAAGAGGAGGAGAAAGGTTTTGCTCTAACCCTTGAAGAAGATGAGGCTACTCCTACTCCCAATGATGATTGTGACCTCCAAGAAAGGCTTTTCCAGGAAGATATAGATAGGCAGATTGCAGAGTTGGAGTCCAGAGCAAGTTTCCTCTGTGAACGTGTGATGGACATTTCAGACCAAATAGCAGATTCCATGTCTGAACACACTCCATCCACACACCTCCAAGAAAGCTATCAGGCCATGTCTGATATAGATGAAGTGCTGACCAAATGGAAAGAGGAGAATCATTTGATTCTAGCTCAAGGACTGCCTCCTCTTCCACATGAGTTCGTCTGTCAGCCTTCCATTTCCCCCGTTCTCGAGGAGGAGCCTGTCTTGAAGGAAGCAAGTGAAGAGAAGTATGCTCAGTTCATGACTGATCAGGGAGACTTCATAAGTGTGGATTAGGAGGAAATCACCCTAGATGTCATGGAGGAGCATGGACAA
The DNA here is from genome assembly GCA_037957365.1 of Torreya grandis. Lineage (NCBI taxonomy): Eukaryota > Viridiplantae > Streptophyta > Pinopsida > Cupressales > Taxaceae > Torreya > Torreya grandis. The sequence continues at coordinate 5,150,629 of JARHVA010000135.1, forward strand.
TATCTTGTTCATGTTTTGAATGATTCATTTGAAGTCATTAGGGTAGGCTGCACTATTCTTCAATGAGCCTATGAGCTGAATAAGAGTGGAGAAGGCAGCATTGGGACTCAAATACGTATGCAAAGCGGCTGTAGGCTTTTAGATTTATCCTTTCAAGAGGTTGGTAAATCTAAAGACACTTTCTTTGAGATCATCAAAGAGGATGGTCATGCCATGGAACCTGAGCATGAGGCAGAGGAGAACAAGCCAGTCAATGATACACATCAAGGGGCTTATGGTGATGAGCTAGAAATGATTGATTTCTTGATGAGATACACCAGCATGAAGAACCAACAGGAGGAAAGCTTCCAAGAACAAATAGAGTACATATATGTTGGAAGCATGTTTGAATCTGATCCACTCAAATACAGGCCAATCTAGGTGACAGGCAAGAGGAGCGGGTCACCAACTCTCCATTTCATTCAGCCACTTGTCTGGCACTATAAGTTTCCTTGCCATGAAGGAGACTTAAGAATTTTTCCCTTTGATCTAGGAGGGAAGCAAATACACCTAGTTAGTTGTACATAGTAGTTGTTTCAGTTTCTTTTCCTGCTCTCCCTAAGTGTAGTTTGCACAAGTAGTATTTTTAGTCTTGCATGTGCTTTCCCTTGTGTCTGAGGTAAAAATATCCATGTTTGATTCTTGGATCTTTTGGGCTATTGCTAACCTTTCTTCAAAGCTACATTCTAACTTCGTGCCCAATGGACTAAAAGGCAACTGACCTCTAAGCATAGCAGGCATGCTTCCCCTGGGAGTCGCCAATTTGTTGACCATTTTTTGCCTAATAGGCCAAAAATCGGTCCCCTTCTATCCTTGCTATTCTAGGCCATTTCATTTTTTTATTTTGCATGAATTTGTCCATTTCTACGGACTTTGCAGAATTTCTACGGACTCTGTAGGGCCATTTCTACGGACTCTGCAGAGCTTGGATTTCTACGAACTCTGTAGGTCCATTTCTATGAACTCTTTAGGTTTTCTATAGACTTCATAGGGATTTCTATGAACTCTGTAGGGTTAGTCTTTTGGCACATGAAGAATCAGTTTCAGAGAGTGCTGGATTTTACACGGCTTCTTCAGGCTCTTATCTGAAGAAAATCACAAAGAGGGTTGGCATCTTTAAACCATTAAACCATTAAACCTATTTAATGCCTTAGTTCAATCAATTAGTTCATCACTCAAGTTCATCGACCTTGGTTCAATCGGCCTTGGTTCATCGCTTGGTTCAAACACTTGGTTCAATTAGCAAGTTCATCGACTTGGTTCAACACCTTGGTTCAATCACTTCAGTTCAAATGGATGGTTCAATCACTCAGTTCATCAGACGATTCAATGAGCTTGGTTCAATGCTCAGTTCAAAGGCTCAGCGTGCAGTGTTGAATCGTTGACCTGGTTCAACATATTGGTTCAAGCGAATGGTTCAAAGGCTTGGTTCAAGCGAATGGCACGCAGTGTTGAACCGTTGAACTGTTGAACCATTTTTGGTTCAATGGCTTGGTTCAAGGGAGCATCCTAAAGCTGAAGGTCAAGTGCCCTTGTGGAGGGAAGTTATGAGTCCAAAAGCCCTTGTAAAGGGAAGGAAGCACTTCAAAGGAAAGATAGCCGCAAAGGGTAAGTTTTTCAGATTTTTGTTTAGTCATGAATTCTTTCAGACTTTTTGTCCGAAGGAATTCCTTCCGACAAAAAGTCTGAAGAAATTCAAAAAAGGGCCACGACACAAAACTTGAGAAAATACTCCAAAGGAAAGGAAGCGAGTGTGAGATCATTCTTGCGGAGATTTTGTCTGTGGGAAAAGAGGCTGAAAGAAAAGCCTGACCAAGGAGGACAAAAGCCTGGGAAGCAGAAGAGCCGAAGCAGGAAGAGACCCAATGAAATTTGCCAAAGACGGTGATGTCTTGGAAGCTGTCAATTTTAAGGAGACAGACTAGCCGTTGGGTATTCAATTTCAAGGTGACGACTACACGAACGTCAATTTTAAGACAGTGAAATAGCCATTTGCTTTTGAATTGCTTGAGCGCAAACCATGAAAAGAGCCCAAAGAATGTAGTGACCTACCAGAAGATCACCCCTGAGGGCTGAAAGAGCAGAAGGAGACAAAACTAGGATGAGACAAGGTACATAAAAAGATAAAGCATCCAAGTAGCAAGAGGAGATGTCAACTCAAGGATTTATTCCTGCAGTTGGAACAACGCTTGCCAGGCGGTCACCAAACGACACAAACAACAGACAAGCTGTGTAAATGCCTTGAAGGGAGAAATTTGTTTACAGATAAAAAGTGTGACTTATAGTTCCTCATTAAGGTTGGGATGCCAAAGTCAAAGTAGGAGCTGATAATAAGATGGCTTCCTCTTCCCAAGGTTTAGAATGCACATGGGCCAGCTCATCAAAGAGCGCCAAACTCTTTTCAAAAGAGGTGCCAAGTTCTCTTCCCCTCTTGCTATATATTGTAAAATTTCTCATTTGAGAAAGATCCACTCTCTTAGCCTTAAGGCAAAACTCTGTCCAAAAATCTCTTGGGGCTTGTAAAGCAGAGCTCTGCCAAATTTTACCTTGAATCAGGACTTAGCATTTTTACCTCTATCTGGACTTGCACTTTAAAGTATATGTATGTGTTCTTTTGTGTTAAGTCATTGTCTTTCATGCCTTTCACAGATTGATTACAACATGTCCAATGCATTGTGAAGTCTCTTTTCTGTAGGTCTGCCACAAGTGTCTACAGCAAGAATATAGGCGCATGTGAATAGGCTGTCAAAGTGTGTCTCAGAACACCTTTGCTAGTTCCTTCCTCCCTGTATCTCTATGGACCCCTAACTCACTGAAACAAAAGAGTTTCCCATGTCAGATGAAGTGTATGGGCGTTTCTTCTTGGTGAAAAGTGTATGTTCAGGCTGGGTGGGTCAACTTTTCTAGTGTATCACCTTTTCACTTTTAGGCTTAAGTTTTGTTTTTAACATCTCTCTCTCTCTTTTCATCCCCCCCTTTTTTCATTTTATTTGTTAGCAGTAGGAGAAACTAGGGCCTAAAAGATACATCAAAGGGAGCTAGCCCTTATCTAGAGACTCTCCCCTCCATCTTCATTGGTCCCACAGGCGAGAGGGGAGTTTCCATTGTTGTGTGTGGAAGGGCGGGAGCTAAGCGTCCTGCTCTGGGTGCAATCCACTGCATCAACAGGAGTGTTCAAAAATTTTCTAATAATTTTGTGGAGAAAATATAGGGCCTACTTTTATTAATAAATGATAGATAAGAAATTTGAAATAAAATCAACACTCGTCTATAATATTTCAATAAATTTAAAAGATAAAATTATATTAGTTTTAAAGAAAATGAATGACTATATATTTTTTATATCTATCTGAATTTGAATTATTGTCTATCTTTTTTAACTCAATTCGTATGCATATATTGGTTATAAAAAAGGTAAAGGAACTATTATAGAAGATGAACATTTACTCTTCTAAATTAAATTATAATATTTTCTTAGTTGGAGCCTAACTTCATCAAAAATAATGATTAATCTCGGTCTTAAAGTTATGAGGGATACACCCCACAAGTTAAGAAAATACACTTAACTATGATAAAATATAACATCTTTATCATCATGTATTAATGAAATTCTTGTTGCAACAACATAATCATTTTAATAATGGTGCTCACCATAGATTTATAACTACCATAAAAATTAGTGGTTGCATGACTAAAAGAAGTTTTAAGCTTCTCTAATATATAAATTATTGACTCGTTTATTATAAAATAATTAGTCAAAATATTATTCAATGATAATTTTAAAATATTTATAATACTCCTCTTTCAATTCCATTAGTTTTTTTTTAGAATTTCTACAATACATTGTTATTAAAACATCAAAATAGTATTAGAATATCTGACCTCTTAAGGAGAGGGATTATTAAGTACAAATCTTAATAATAATGTTTAATTCCATAGTTCATTTCTCTTATGAGAGATAACTCCCTTAAGCAACTAATGATTAATTAAATGTATTTAATTTAAAATAATTTTTTTATTAAAAAATATCTTAAAATATTCTCAAGCCCTGATTCGTTTGCTCTTGGAGAGGAAAATGTCTGAGGTTAGCTATCAACTGGCCAGGATTTTTCAGCAGATATTGCAGGTCAGTTCTTTAATGGATTTTGTTTCTTTTGCCCACATCCCAAGGGAGTGGAATAGGGCGGCGGACTGCCTGGCCAAATGGGCGACAGTTGGAGGAGATGATCATAAGGTAGATGAGTGGGAATACTTGCCTGGCGAGTTGCGCCAGGAGCTGCAGTCCATTCTTGATGAAGAGGCAAGTGGTGTGGAGGCGTGAGGCTGGATATTTGGTTTTCCGATCTTTGTTTTATATGGTGTGCTTGTAACATGTTGTTTTAAGTATTAATAAAGTTTTTACCCCTTTTTTCAAATAAATAAATATATATATATATTTAGATGAAAAATCTAGCTCTATAATTTTTGTTTTATATTTTGGAAAACTCATAAATAAATAAATATATAATATTTTATGTTTTATGTTTTATAATACTCATAGATTTTAGTTTTTTATGATATTATTTTTTTTTTATTATAAGAATCGATCGAACAAATAATTTTCTTATTGTCACCAATAAAAAACTTTGAAATAACATAATACTATATGCATTTTAAAATTAAACATCAAATATTAAGGAATATTTCACTACATGTTCTCATGGAATATTCTAGTTATATCAATATTGTAATTAAAAACTTATAAATTTATATAAGTAAAAGACAATGTACATCATGTCTCCTACTTCATTTATATTATAAGAATGAGTTTGACAAGTGTACATTATGTTCCCATAATATTAACACTTGATCTGTAAATTATGTAAATTAATTAATAATTAATTATTAATATTTTAACTGTCATGTTATTACTCTTATCAATAGGAAACATGAATCCAATCAAATTTACCTCCTATTATTATGCTTCTATTTTCTCATATTATTATATGTATTTCTTCATGAATTTTATTATAATATAATAGACAATTAATTAATTACAAGTAAATATTTGCATGCATAATTTAATTTATCAAATAAATAAAACAACATAAACGTGGTCATATCAACATCAAATTTAATCCCTTATAAAAAAGATTCATTTATAACTTGTACTTCATCTTATTTAAGGTTTCTATTTTTAAATATTATATTATATAAGATACTTGGATGAATCCCCAATCACTAGAGTTAACTTTGGTCTTCAATTTTTTTTCAAGTCACTTTTATATCATTATTTTAAGTTCCCTTTTTTATATTTATATACATTATAGTTTACTCATTAATATAATTTAGAATACAAAATTAATAATTAATACTAATAAGTTTTTTATCAATTTATAATATTATAATAATGAAATCAACCATTCAAACATATACATGACCAACTATTTTTACTATATATATTTGTAATATACTACTTTCAATTGTTTAAAAAAATAATAAACATTACAATTCTTAATATTATTCATATTTTAAAGTAGGGATTAGCTGAGTAGTTTTTAAAGTTTTTTAATCTTTTTAAGTTTGGTGTTTCATTTTTTATATCTTAAAGGTAATTTTTTATAAACAAGGGCGCCATACGTCCTTGCGAGAGGGTAGAATACTTTTCAAAATCTGATTTAAGCATTGATTATAGAGACAACTCTTGCTCACTACAAGAAAAAACACTATCAAAGTGAGAAAAAGACAATAAGATATGACAAATTCCTAAACAATGTTATGAAATACACATGAATTTGAATCACCACCACTGAATTTGGCATGATACTACAGTGAAATATTTACATGTTTGAAAGTTGAAATCCCTGTACTAAAAATAATACACTTCAAAACTTAAAAGTTTGGAACAATGAAAATACAAGCAATCTACATTTGATTCCAATAATTAAATAAAAACACTGTATGTCTAACCAATTTTCATCACATCTACAGTTTAACTTAGCAAAGGCATGTCTACCTGAATAAGATGGGACCTAAATTTTTTCACAAATTAAGATGATAAAACTAGTGCTTAACTAACCACATCCCTAAAGATATAAATCTCATAAAAATTGGCTAACTGAACATGTGATTCTCACTAAGAAGTAGCATTTAGAAAGGTCAAAAAGTGTTTAGCGATAGCAAATCCATCAACATATTTAGAGTGAATTTTTGCACTTGGCCTAGTATTTTTAGATGAAACATGTTGATGCCAATAGCTTTTTCTTATTATTTAAACCTCTTAATTCAAAGATATCATATTCTCGTACACAACTGAAGTCATTGAAACCTAACTCAATCATGTACCTGTGCATGCAACTTGTCAAAATCTACACAACCTTGACTTGTGACTCAATGGTGAAGTATGTAAACTGTTGGCTACATTTGATCAACTTCTATGGATTAGAATGACTCACATCAGCGCTACAAATTCAGTCTTCCAAATAAATAAAAAGCTCACAAATTCAGTCTTGCAAATATGGAAAAGTCTTGCAAATTCCTTCCTAAAAATATGAAAAACTCTTAAGCCCATTAATTTAGGATCAAGTGATTGAATCACACAATTTCTAGGATCACTACAGTGGCTAGGTCTAGCTGAAGACATAGATTTCATATAAAAATACAACACGTGACTGGCTTGCTCTATGATTGCAAGAGAATAAATCACTTTCTTTATTTTTATGCTGCATCCAAATGATGTCTTTGGAGTAGCTGTGCCTTCATAGACTACTTGTCTATTACCAATATTTTGAGTGTTTGATATTAATCTTCTATCATCCTTGGCCTTACCCTTAGACTCTTGTTTATCAATTAGTGCTCTCTCTGTAGTAAACCATGGACATGAAAGCATTTGACTATTATACTTATCATAATTTCTAGATAAATTTGGCAAGGAACTTTTAGTTGAAAATGAGGATGAATCTAATTGTCTGGATTTTGGAAAATTTGGCCTTGACACTAGGGCATCATCTAAATAAGATGCAGTCCAATTCAAAAGTGACTCTGAGGCTGAACTCATAGGTCTAGATAGTGAATTTTTTTTCATTAGCACTGTCATTGGTATATCAGCTAGATACGATGTAGTCCATCCAAACATTAACTCAAGTAATTCATTTTATTATTGCATTTTTATTGAAAAGGGACCTTGCACATCTAACCCAAGATCTTTTTGAGGGGATTATTAGTGTAGGTTTTTATTTTTCCCTATTTTTTAATTAGGGAATATCATATATTTGTGCATACATGGAGTTTTCATACATTCGTGGGATAGGCTAGCTTATGTGGAGATTGTGTGTCATATTGGTGTCATAAGGTGTCATAAGAATGGCATAAGATACTCTTATTCCAGGTATGGGAGTTATTTCTCTATTTTTAGCACCTTGTCACCACCTTTTGAAGAGTCTATTCTTGGGGTGCTTTGACCACCATTTGTGGAGGAGTTACTTTCTAGCTCTCCTATATGTAATCTTCATTTTGGCCATTTCATGTTAACACGAATATTCAGATTTGGTTTCCCCATTTTGTTTTGTGCAATTTATCTTCTTATTATTGTCAAATTGTTTTAGCATCTTTGTGGTGTGCACTTATTCATCTTGTGTGATCACGTCTTCATTGCACTCGCATTATCCGGATTCTGGCAACAACAACTCCGATATAGTATCAGAGCATTTCCCGATAATCTTGTGTATGATTATGTTTTTTTAGCTTATTTTGAAATCAAGAGGAGTGGAGTTTGTTTTTTATTTTTAGATTTGATCAAAAATAAAAAATAAAAATACATCAATTCTGGTTAGTTTTCTTGGAAATCCTTGGTCTTTGGGTGTCTTCGCTGTCTTCACTTCAGGGGGTGGTTCAGCAGTTAGCCTGGGCACCATTGCTGTGTGCAAGAAGCAGAGGGAGGAGCAGCTCTAAGCAACTTCAGTTCCAGTAGCAGAAGTCCTTCCTCCCAGCCACGCCATCAGCGGTACGGCGTCCAAAACAGGGTGTTTTTTTTGTGAATATGGTGTTTTTTTCTTGTATTCTTCTGCCCAGACTTGTTGTGCATTGAAGTCAGCAAATTCCAGCCTATTTTTTTGCCCAACAAGGTGCCAAACAGGCCGTACGGCGTCCAGCACAGGTCTGCAATTATTTTTTTGTCTTTTTTAAGTCAAAATTCTGGACTGCACTTTTGGACGCCCCTCCTTACTTGGTATCCTATTTGGCACCCTAGAACACTTGTCATTCCTTCAATTTTGTCTATGCTTCAATTATCTTAGTTAAAATTGACTTAATAAAACAAAAATCAGTCAATTTGACTGAGTATTAAAGTTTCTACACAGTTTTGTAATTTGGGGATTTTCATATTATAACTTGTATCTTCGCCTGTCGAAGACGAAGGGTGAGGCCCGGGTTGGTAGGAGGCCAATTCTCCCTCACAAAAATCTCATTTGGATTATTCATTCCGTGCCGAATTCAACGAGTGGTTGGAATGACACTTTCTCTCCTCATAACAAGTATTTTTTAAACGTTTTAGTGCTTTTTTTTGTAAAAACACTAGTTTACGGGAAAATTGTAACTTTAAAATCTTGCAAACGGTAACTCGGTTTTGGGTGCCATTTTTTGCAAAAGTGTTTGTAATTCAATTCTCCACAGTGTAGACTTGTTATTTTTCAAAAATGCACTAGTTTATAAAGTGCCAAAATTTGGGTCTCCTAGGACGCATTTTCGGCTGAGTCCGACGTCCTGTTTGCTTTTGTCTTGCACTGATTGCTCTAAGACGCATTTTCGGCTGAGTCCGACGTCTTTTGAGCGTGCACTTGTATACTTGGGGGGGGCTCAATATTTCGGAGGGGTGTGATTGCTTTCCACAACTTGCAACTTCACTTTCATTCTCCTTTCTGCATACAATCACAACTTGCAATCAACACAACTTCACCTAATTTCAGATAAAAATGGATTCTTTTCAACTCAAACCCCTAACACCCTTCAACTATTATGAATGGAAAGTTAAAATGTCAATCATTCTTAGAAGCAAAGGGTTGTATAGGATCACAATGGGTACAGAAGTAGAACCTAATACAGATGCTGAAAAAGTTAAGTGGTACAACCGTAGTGATAAAGCCTTTGGGTTACTGAGTTTGTCTGTGTCTCCAGAACTACTCTTCCACTTAGAATCCTCCCAAACTCCTAATGACATATGGAACACCTTTGAAAAGTTGTTTGGGAAGCTTGATGAGATGAGAGGTCATGAGCTCGAAAACGAACTCATTAGTCTAAGTCCTAGTAACTTTGACATCCTACAGAACTTCTTTACTAAGTTTAAGGCCCTTAGATTGCAATTGAAAGAATGTGGGATAGAGAAGAAAGATGATCAACTCATACTTTCTATTTTCGAAAAGTTAGGTCCAAGTTATTCAGTCTTTGTCTCCACTTTCCATGCCACTAAAAGTGCCCTTGGCACTGCATGGAAAATGCCTTCTTTGGATTCATTCATTGCCGACTTGACTAGGGAGCAAGATAAGCTAATTCAGATGCGCACAATGAAGTTTACTCAACCCCAAGCTTTGATAGCTGGAAATGGTAAGGACAAGACTTCAACAAAGGAGAAGAAGAAAAAGAACAAGGATCAAGAGAAAAAGAAAGAAAACACCAACCCTGCCAAAAACAACACTAAGTCTTCATCTTCCAATGCTAAACCTAAGAAGGAGAAAGTTAAGTGTGGCTATTGTAAAAAGAATGGGCATAATGAACACAAGTGCATGAAGAAACAAATAGACCACCTAACTCATCTTCTAGAGAAGAACAACATAGGTGTTCCTGAGTCCATCAAGCAGAATTCATCAACCCAAGATTCTACTAAGGCAAAGGGCAAGGGTAAGGAGAAAGAAAAGGGCAAGGCCCTTGTAGCTACAGCAGCTTCCACATCTTCATGGGTCATTGACTCGAGTGCTTCTCACCACATGGGCTCTTCACTAGTTGAGTTTTCATCTTTAGAGCCTTGTAGCATGACTTCAATTAGTTTGGGTGATGACACATCAGTTTTCGTTGCAGGAAGAGGGTCAGTTGAAATGGAAGGAGGAACATTCAACAATGTTCTAAGTGTTCCTTCTCTTTCAACCAATCTCCTATCAGTGTACCAAATCACTCACATTGGTTGGGGCTTGAGAGTTGAGTTTTCACCAGATTTTGTATCTATCAGGGAGTTGCATAGTGATACTACAGTGGCAGTGGGAATGGTAGATCACCAAGCAAGGTTATACACCTTTTCACATATTGCATCAAATTCTTCTCCTACAGCATTGCTGACTCATTCAGATGGAGTTAGCAAATTATGACATGAGCGGTTTGGCCACCTTAACTACCGCTACCTTGAGCAACTTTGCAAAAATGACATGGTCATTGGCTTGCCTCGTGTCCAATTCTCAAAAGGACTTTGTGAGGGGTGCTCCCTTGGGAAGCATCCCGAAGCAAAATTTGACAAAGGCAAAGCTTGGAGGGCTTCACAACCTTTAAAGTTAGTCCACAGTGATGTATCGGGACCCTTTCCCAAACCATCTTTCACAAGGGCCAAGTACATCCTCACTTTCATTGATGATTTCTCTAGGTACGCTTGGATATATTTTCTCAAACAAAAGTCTGAAGTGTTTGAACATTTTATAGACTTCAAGGCTCTTGTTGAGAAATAGAGTGAGAAAACCATCAAGGTTCTTCAAATTGATAATGGAGGGGAGTATGTTAGCATCAGGTTTGAGCAGTTTTGCACCACAGAGGGGATTGATTTGCAGCGCACAGTCACCTACAGTCCTTCACAGAATGGGGTTGCAGAACGCAAGAATAGGTTCTTGAAAGAGATGGGTAGCTGTATGATTCACTCCAAATCCCTAGCACCACAGTACTGGGCCGAAGCCATCAATTGTGCTTGCTACATTCAGAACAGGGGTCCTCACAAAGCTTTGAAAGGGATAACACCCTTTGAAGCTTGGCATAAAAGGAAACCTGATGTTGAGCACCTTAGATTTTTTGGATCCCCAGCCATGGCCCGCATTCCGAAGAAGAAACGCAAAGCTATGGAATGTCAGTCCAAGCCTTGCATCTTTGTAGGATATCTAGATGGTATTAAGGGAAATCGCCTTCTAGATCCCGTCACACATGAGTTGTTCATCGAGAGAAGTGTCCATTTTCAGGAGAGTCCTAGAGACTCAACACTTGACACTTCTTCTCCCTCATCGGATCTACTTTTTCATGATGATTCCTCGTCAGATTCAGATCAGCCACAACAGGTCTTGAGCCAGAGTCATCTTCTTCTTCTTCGAGTTTAGACAGTGAGGACAGTGATGCAGAGTCATCCACCTCTAGTCAGTCAGAAGATGAGGAGTTAGCACCTGACTCACCCACTTTTGGGCCACTTTGGGCCAAACAGACACTTGAGAGTGTTGGCACATGGGCAGGAGACCCCACAAATGACAGACGTACTAGGGGGGGTTTTCAGAGAGATCCACATGCCTTCTTTGCTTCAGTTTCGGATCCACAAACTTTTCGAGAGGCATCAGGGGTACCTGAGTGGGATAGTGCTATGGAGGAAGAATATTCTTCCTTAATCAAAAATCGCACTTGGGATTTGACTTCACTTCCTAAGGGAAGAAAGATGGTTCAATGTAGGTGGATATATCGGACCAAATTTGCAGCAGATGGGTCGGTTGATAAGTATAAGGCGCGATTGGTAGCCAAGGGTTTCTCACAGGTGGCAGGCATTGACTACTCAGAGACCTTTGCACCCGTTGCAAAGATGACTTCTATCCGACTCACCTTGGCTATTGCCGCAGCACATGGTTGAGATGTGCATCAGATGGATGTGAAGAGTGCCTTTCTTCACGGAGACCTTGAGGAGGAGATCTACATGGAGCAGCCGCCAGGGTTTGTTTAGGATTCTTCCTTAGTATGCAGACTTAGGAAATCTATCCATGGCCTCAAACAGGCCCCTCGGGCTTGGTATGCCAAGATGGATTCCTTCCTTCTCACAGCAGGTTTCACTAGGTGCCATTCTGATCCTAATGTCTACTTCTTGCGGCAGGATGATTCGCTTCTGATTTTGGTTCTATATGTTGATGACCTTTTGATCGCCGGGAGTTCTTCATCGGCTATTACAGCGGTGAAGGCATCTCTTCAAGAGATATTTGACATGACAGACTTGGGTTTGTTGCACTACTTCCTTGGCATCGAGATCTCACAGTCAGATTCAGGGATTTCTCTTGCACAACCTAAGTACGCTCTCAACTTGTTGGCTCGATTTCACATGGCTGATTGCAAGCCATCTCCGACTCCCTTTCTATCAAGAGTCAAGCTTGAGACTGATTTTTCTTCACCATTGGTTGATGCCACTCAGTATCGACAACTTGTTGGTAGTCTCATCTACTTGACTCACACCAGGCCCGACATTTCATATACAGTGGGACTTGTCTCCAGATTCATGCAGGAACCCCATGAGCTGCATTGGAAAGCAGCTAAGAGGATCTTGCATTACATACATGGTTCACATAGATATGGGATTCACTACAGATTTGGCACAGAGGTTGACTTGGTTGGATATACAGATTCAGACTGGGCTGGTGATTCACAAACTCGTAAGTCCACTTCTGGTTACAGTTTCTCTCTAGGTTCAGGTCCTATCAGTTGGTCTAGCAAGAAGCAGAATGCTATTGTTATATCATCCACAGAGGCAGAGTACAAGGGAGCTGTTAATGCAGCCACTGAGGCTATTTGGCTTCAGGGGATTCTTTTTGAGTTTGGCATTCCTATCAGGCAGCCCACCATCATTTATTGTGACAATCAGAGTACCATACAAATTTGTAGGAATCCGGTTCAGCACCAGCGGACCAAGCACATAGAGATTCACATGCATTTCATTCGGGAGCTTATTCATAGTCAGGTCATTGACTTGATATTTTTCCAGTCTTCAAAGCAAGTTACAGACATCTTCACCAAACCTTTCACTGAGAGTAAGTTCATTCATCTGCGAGCTCTTCTTGGGGTGTGGTCTACATCTGCAGCAGCATCATCTTCAGGGGGGGCCTTCTAGCCTCTTCTTTTCTTTTATGTCTCTCTTTTTGGGGGGGAGTTTTTTCCTACGGGTTTTCTCCTTTTCTCCATCTTATGGGAGATTGGATTTGTACATGGGTACCTCATCAGGCCTAGTTGTCAGGACCCATTTTATATTTCCACACTTCCCACCTAAGCTGTGCTTATGGGGGGGTATTAGTGTAGGTTTTTATTTTTCCCTATTTATTAATTAGGGAATATCATATATTTGTGCATACATGGAGTTTTCCTACATTCGTGGGATAGGCTAGCTTATGTGGAGATTGTGTGTCATATTGGTGTCATAAGGTGTCATAAGAATGGCATAAGATACTCCTATTCTGGGTATGGGAGTTATTTCTCTATTCTTAGCACCTTGTCACCACCTTTTGAGGAGTCTATTCTTGGGGTGCTTTGACCACCATTTGTGGAGGAGTTACTTTCTAGCTCTCCTATATGTATTCTTCATTTTGGCCATTTCATGTTAACACGAATATTCAGATTTGGTTTCTCCATTTTGTTTTGTGCAATTTATCTTCTTGTTATTGTCAAATGCTTTAACATCTTTGTGGTGTGCACTTGTTCATCTTGTGTGATCACGTCTTCATTGCACTCGCGTTATCCGAATTCTGGCAACAACAACTCCGATAGGGATATGGTTGGGAAACCTTCAAAATCAAAACAAGTGGGCATAGTATGTGAATTCCCCAATCCAACAATTGTATAACGCCCTTCAGTGTTATCCTTCCCAACCATTTCCAAAACATGATGCCAACACCAAACACATATCTGGCCAGATACCACACAATTTTCATTTAACAACTAATTTACATATTAATAAATAATTGGGTATATAATTGTAACTCTAAAAAATAAATTAGGATCTATGTGTTGAGGATATGTAAGCCTAATTTTTTACATACAAATATAATAATTGTATGGAAGACATTTTATTTCAACCTAGAACAAGTGAACACTAATTCAGGCAATGAGATACATTATAAGATCTAAAAAACCTAAACAAGATTCTACATGATTCAATTAACAATCAAATTATTTGAAGAGAATTATACAATAGTACTAGTGTAAATATGTAGGAAAAGTATCAAGGCTAACCTCATAACCACACTTGCAAGGTTTCAATTATCGATCAGTCAAGTCCATTTCCTCCATGCAAAGTGGGCAAGTGTTTTCCCCATCATCATTCACAAAGTCCATATTCTAAAAACAAATTTGTTGAACCTTTGTCTCACAGTTTTTCTAGAAGCAAAAAAGAGAAAAATAAGTTAAAATAAGTTCCACGTATAAGATCAAGGAATGAATAAAAGGTTCTTGACTCGAAAAAAACCATGATGCTATCATACAGAAGGGTATCATTATAAAATAATAAACCTAGGAGGGTATAAATCCCTTCATTAGATAAATCACCAGTGTAAAATGCTAAACCTAAAAGCATTAAAAAGAATTTAGTAGACAACATGAAATTGCCAGACAAGAGTATAAAACCACTGTATTAATAACACCTAAAAGTGATTCTCCCATAGTGAGAGACTTATTGTGACAGTCATAAAACTCATGAGTCTGAGTGGTAAATAACATAAAACAAGTTGAATGGGACCATGTCTCCAAGACTATCTGAGACTAAGTGAGTTTCAACAAGTCTCTCCAAGTATGAGCAAGAGACTCCGCCACCTAAAAATGAGAGAAAATATCCCTCTTTGTAGGCCAAAGACATTTTTGGTGTAGCCACACATTTTACCAAGTCCAAGTTGGTATGGTATATCCTTCTTGTTGAGTTCAAGCCATGTTTGAGTCTCATAAATATGGATCAGCCAATGTTCATTACAATCCAATTAACACCTAGTTATGTTAAGCAATTATGTTACTATTAGACAAACTGGATTTTACATGCGTGCTCTTTTCCCATTCTTGATATAATCTACTTTAAGGATTTCACTACAATCATAGAAATTAGATTTGTCTGCAAAAATTAAGATAATTAGTATGGGATATTCCAATATAGTATTTATTAGCAGTACTTAATCTATTATAGCCCAGTCTATTGGGCCTTCAATAACCCATAAACTCATGATAATAATCATTATGTTCACAAACATGCATATAATTATCCAAACCAAATCTGCACCAAAAACCTAGGAAAACCTCAAACCAAGCATCCATAATTTACTATCAGACCAAATCTGTACCATAAAAAACCTAAAAGACTTGTCTTGCACAAACTTGCCCTATTAAAAATAGGGTAGTGAATAGGATAGTAGGGTGTCTATACATCAATTAAATACCTGAACCTTAAGCCTTTGAGCTGATGAAAAGAATAGGGGAAAACCAAGCTAGTGACTAGAATAAATAGCTATGCATGTCATAAAACAACTTGAGATCTTTCCCCAAATACAATATAACCTATGTATGGTTACTTCAATATAAGTAATGATATTTTTCAATTTTATCAACAAATAACCATTAACCCATTTTTTTCCTTGGTAAAATCCTATATATGTTTTGTTAATGTAGATATAGTGTTCATTATTGCTATCATTCAATGAGTCAATAATGAATATTGGGGTTCATAATAGAATTATTGACTCATAAAAAACCTAAAAACTTCTACCTATATAGCTTCTATGCAAGAGTGCACGGATCCATGCATAGCATCAACCCTTATGAATTCTATGCAGCAACCCATGCATCAAAATCCCTGCAATGTATACTCTTCTAGTTTCTCTGTAACAGAGCCTCAATAACGTTTATGTGGTTTGTAATTTGGATGTTCATTGCAACCTTGTTTAGAAATAAGGGTTGTGAGTAAGATATAAGGGGTTTAAGCATGCTTGCTTTATCTTTGGCTTTGATCTTCTGCAAAATGTGACACTTTTGTTTAAAGTTTAAAGCTCAATGAAAATCAATCTTTAGCAAAAAATGATATATGGTCATCACAAGTTTTGTTATTTAAACAAAGGCTAAACCATGGATCTATTGGATAAACGTGCTTAGTTGTTAAGATGAAATAAAAAGGAATAAAAGTATTTAATTGTGCACGTAAGAAGAAAAAATGTACTGTAAAGAGCTGTGTAAACCCAAAAATAGTGCATCCTTAGGAAGAGCATATGAATCCATGATCCCCACTCTAATTGTCTTCAGCGAATAAATCATCGAATTTTTTTTTAAAGCCTTCAAAGATTTGGGCTTAAATTCATGTAAGCGACAAGAAATAAAAACAACATTCGTCTATAATATTTCAATAAATTTAAAAGATAAAATTATATTGTTTTTAAAGAAAATGAATGACTACGTATTTTTTATATCCATCTCATTTTGAATTTTTGTCTATCTTTTTTAACTCAATTCGTATGCATATATTGGTTATAAAAAAGGCAAAGGAACTATTATGGAAGATGGACATTTACTCTTCCAAATTAAATTATAATATTTTCTTAGTTGGGTATGAGCTTCACCAAAAATAATGATTAATCTTAGTCTTAGAGTTATGAGGGATACACCCTACAAGTTAAGAGAATACACTTGACTATTATGAAATGTAACATCTTTGTCATCATGTTGTAATAACATAACCATTTTAATGTTGGTGTTCACCATAGATTTAAAATTACCATATAAATCAGTGGTTACATGATTTAAAGAAATTTTAAGCTTCTCTAATGTATAAATTATTGACTCATTTCTTATAAAATAATTATTCATAAAATATTATTCAATGATAATTTTTTATTAATTTAGTAAAAATGTTTCAAAAATTATTTAACAATTTTTTAAATATTTATAATACTCCTCTTTCAATTCCATTAGATTTTTTTTAAATTTCTACAATAAATTAATATTAAAATGTCAAAATAGTATTAGAATATATGACCTCTTCTTTAAAAGAGATTAATAAATACAAATCTTAATAATAATGTTTAATTCTATTATGAGAGATAAACCTAATTAAATGTATTTAATTAAAAAAAAATTATAAAAATAAAAAAATTAAAATATCTAAATGAAAAATCTAGCTCTATAATTTTTTGTTATATATATATATATATATAAATAAATAATATCTTATGTTTTATATTTTATAAAACTCAGATCTTGGCTTCTCTCTACTTTTTATGATATTATATTTTTTAATTATTTTTAAAGTTATTCAATCTTTCTAAGTTTGGTGTATCATTTTTTATATCTTAAAATTATTTTTTTACAAATAATTTTTATATTTAATTATTATTTTTAAGATAATATTTTTTAATCTTTCTAAATTTAGTCTTATTTTTTATATACTATTTTTATTTAACATTTTTAATAAATATATTAAAAATTTGGGATAAAAATGATTTGTTAAAAAAAAATAGTTTTATTTAAATTTGTTATTTAATATTATGATAAATAAACTATTTATTTTGTTTTAAAAAAATTGAAAATATTTAAATGTCTATTTTCTTAATTGAAAACTTATCATCATATTAATTGAAGAATATAAATAATAAAACATAGATTATTATAAAGTCAAAGTATAAATAACATCATTAAAATTGAAAACCTTTAAAATATCATCACAATAAACTTAACTTTTAGAAAAATATATATATATATATATAATGTTATAAATTGTACAAGTTTCAATGATTTGATTTAATTTTTATTTTATTTAACGAAAAATTATTTGAATATCTATTTTTTTAATTAAAAAATTATAATCATATTAATTAAAAAATATAAAGATAAAATATATTGTTATAAAGTCAAAATATAAATAATATTATTAGATTTGAAAAGCTTCATAATACCATATACATATTTTTACATAGGTATTTGTTTTTTATTATAATTGGTTTGGTACATAATTGGGACTAGATCTCCAAGTTCGATTGAGAATATCAACCCTATAATACCATACTAAGATTTGAAAGTGGTGCTGGAAATAACTAAATCATTTTACCAAGTCACCTACATCTCATGAGTTCAAAATATCATATATTAACATCACTAAATAAATTAAAATTAAATTAATTTATAAAAATAAATAAAAAATACTTAATATTATAAATTATACAAGTTTCAATTAATTGATTTAATTTTTATTTGATTTATTGAAAATTTATTTGAAAGTCCATTTTTTTAATTGAAAATTTAATATCACATTAATTAAAAAATATAATAGATAAAAGACAAATTATTATAAAGTCAAAGTATAAATAACATCACTAGAATAAATTAAAAAGTTTTTACAATCAAATTGATTTATAAAAATAAATAAAAACACATTGTTATAAAGCAATATCACAAGAAGGGGGAGGATGTAGACCATTTCAAGAAAAGGGTTCGTTAAGTTGAAGGGTTCCCTTTAGGATAGATTTCACATTATAGATGGTTTTTTTGAAAAAAATGTATCGAATTTTTTATTCTTGATGTTTTAAATCATCTACTCTTATATTTACTTAAGGAAAATAATTCATAATTTGAAATGTCAAACACCAAAAAATTGATACAGTTTTCTAAAAAATCCTCTGTAACTATATGGACTATGAAATCATAAAATATTTAAAATTTGACATTAGCTACTCATTTTAATCATTCTGATAGTTACAAGCACAAGCACTCCTCATCTGAATAGAAGAAGAATAATCACATATATATTTATAATTTTATGCACAAAACACAACCATCTCAAAAACTCAACAATAATTTTAACACAAAATAAATTCTTTAAATTAAAAAAATTGAAACCTCGAAGTTCCAACCCCTTCACTCCAATGACGATTCAAGAATATCAATTTAAGAAATCAATATTACAAATTAAATTATAATATTTTTTTAGTTGGGTACAAGCTTCACCAAAAGTAATGATTAATCTTGATTTTAGAATTACGAGAGATATGCCCCACAAGTCAAGAATGAAGTTGACTATGATGAAATATAACATCTTTGTCACCATGTATTAATAAAACTCTTGTTGCAATTATATAGTCATTTTAATATTGTTGCTCACCACAGATTTATAACTATTATATAAATCAGTGGTTGAATAACTTAATTATGTTTTAAGCTTCTCTAACACATAAATTATTGGTTCATTTCTTATAAAATGATTAGTCATAAAACATTATCTAATAATATTCTACTAAATTGGTAAAATAATGTTTCAAAAATCATTTAACAATTGTTTAAGTATTTATAATGCTCCTCTTTCAATTCCATTAGTTTTTTTTAGAATTTCCATAATGTAATGTTATTAAAATGCTAAAATAATATTATGATACACGACCTTTTGGGGAGTAAGGGATTACTAAGTGTAAGTTTTAATATTAATGTTTAATTCCTTACAATAGTTCATTTCTCTAGTTATATCTCTATTGCGTAATCTTTGTACCCATCATTTGATATAATAAATACCAAATAGACCATTCAAACTTATTAAAGATAAATTTATTTAAACGATTAATAATTAATTAAATATATTTAATTTAAAATTAATTAAATAAAAAAAATCTTAAAATACCTCCATGAAAAATCTAACTCTATAATTTTTATTTTATCTTTTAAAAACTCATAAATAAATAAAATTCAATAACATCTTATGTTTTATGTTTTATAAAACTCATAGATCTTGGCTTCTCCATATTCTTTATAATATTATATTTATTTATTTTAAAGTTATTAAATTTTTATAAATTTGATGCCTCATTTTTTATATCTTAAAGTTAATTCTTTATAAATAAATTATCTTACTCTTTATGATATTATATTTAGTTATTATTTTTAAGATAAAGTTTTTAAATTTTTCTAAGTTTAATGTTTTATTTTTTTGTATATTTTTTTTATTTGAGTTAATATTTTTAATAAATATATTAAAAAATTTAGATAAGATTGATTTGTAAAAAAGATATAATTTTATTTAATTTTTTTATTTAATATTATGATAATTTCATCTTTTATTTTGTTTTAAAATAATTAAAAATATTTGAATGTCTATTTTTTAATTGAAAATTTATTATCATATTAATTTAAAAATGTAATAAATAAAACACATATTATTATAAATTAAAATATAAATAATATCGAATAGATTGAGCATGGAAATTGGGTTTTCAATTTTTAATAAAATTAATGTGATTTATAATGTTATCTTTCAAATCCAGAGTTAGATGGAGAAAGTGCGTTTGGAACTTCACCATTTACAGGCGTTGCTAGATCACTAGGGGAATGCCCCTTGTGTTGTTAGTTAAGAGCTGCTTGATCACACTCTTACTCGAGGATGTGGTGGATGAGTCCGGCATTCTCGATCTCGAAATCATAGGTCCCAGAGTTGGAGGAGCTCCTCTCCTCACTCTTGTTGGCTATCTCTTGGGTGTTGATCATCTCATCATGACAGTGGCAGTAGAGGAGGCTGGGTGGCTCCCTAGAAAGACAAGTTCTCGTGCCTGGTGCTTGCCATTTATCTACCTCAGTAGAATTTTAAGTAGCTGTAGCAAACTCAATAGTAACAAAATGATGGGTGGGAGCCTTTTACCTTTGATGAGGACCCCCTGCTGACGGGGGGTGGGAAGGGAAGCCTCAAGACCCTCCATCGCCTCCACCACCTGCTACTATATTCGTTATTATTGCTTAAGGAGTTGATTGTTTTGTTGTGCGTTATCTTTTTTTTGGTTGTTAGTGCACACATGTTAGATTTGCTGGCTGATATGGCCTTCTAGTTGCTTATGTTACTTTCCTGAGACTTTTTTAACTCAGTGTGGTTTTTTTGGGTGTGACTTTTCCACCCATCTTTTTTTGTATGACTAATTGTATTTTATTTTGTAAAGTCTATTCTATTTAATAAAGTACATTTTTCAATCAAAATATAAATAACATCATTAGAATTGAAAAGCTTCAAAATAGCATATATTAACATCACTAGAATAAATTTAAAAAATAGAGTTAAATTGTTATAAAATAAATAAAAAATTATTTAATATTATAAATTGTACAAATTTTAATTGATTAATTTAATTTTTATTTTATTTAATAAAAATTTATGTGCATGTCTATTTTTTAATTGAAAATTTATTATTATATTAATTATAAAATATAACACATAAAACACAAATTGTTATAAAGTCAAAGTACAAATAACATTACTAGAATTGAAAATCTTTAGAATATCATATATAATTTTTATATAGGTATTTGATTTTGATCAAAGTTTCAATTGGTTTGGAATACAATCAGGGGCCAGATTTCCAAGTGATCATTTATCACATGCACCCAATTTACCAACAATGGCTATAATCGATGTAAGAATACCAATAATGGCCACAACTAGTTTGAGAATACCAAAGATCGACCATAACCGACCCAATAATATTAACAATCGACCATATCCTGTCTCTGATACCATATTAAGATTTGAACTTGAACATATATAGCGCTTAAATAACTAAATCACTTTACCAACTCAGTCACATCTCATCAATTTTTAGAATATTATATATTAACATCACTAAAATATACTAAAAGTTTTTAGAATTAAATTAATTTATAAAAATAAATAAATATATATTTTATGTTACAAATTATACAAGCTTCAATTGATTGATATAATTTTTATTTTATTTAAAGAAAATTTATTTATATGTTTATTTTTTAATTGAAAACTTACTATTGTATTAATTAAAAAATATAATAGATAAAACACATATTGTTTTAAAGTCAAAGTACAAATAACATCATTTGAATTGAAAAGTTCATAATATTATATATTAACTTTTGACTAAATTTGACCCCAAGTCAAATTGGGTCAACCCTTAATATTTTGAACTTTTGAATAAGGTTTCATGTGTCTTATGGGGTCTCTTATTGTCTTATATGTCCCACTTGTCCTTCCCCTAGTCCTTGTTGAAGCCCATCCTCCTTGTACTAGGCTAGTCAACCAGAGTCAAAATTGGTCAACCATGGTCAAACATAGTCAAAGGCTCAATTTATTTTGAAAATATCTTGAAATGGTTTTTGATATGTTTTAAGGTGTCTTCAAGCCATAAATTGATCACTTACTGGGTTTCGTGTGTCAAAAGGGTCATTTGGCCACTTTTTTAGCTCAATTAATGACTTGTACGAAAGGTGGAGTTACAATATTTGACACCAAAATAAATATCAATGTGGAAGATGTCAGACTATGTTAGGATCAGTTAGATGGTAGTTAAAGAGTCAGTTATATGCAGGAAATTGGCAGTTTCTCCTTAAAAATAGGCCATTTATAGCACTTGTATAGACTTGTGCAACTCACCTTCAGCTAAAAATGTGGGTGGAGTGACTCTTCACCTCCCCACACTCTTTTCCATGCTTGGTTTTCAAGGGTGATGCTAAAAAGTTTAGTTTTGCTCTTGTTTCTTCCATTTTCTCTTTGCGAGCCAAGGAAGGTCAAATTCAAGCACTTGGTATGGGCCGTACAAGTAGAGTTGGGAGGGATGGTCTTTGGGATGAAAAGTACAAGTAGAGTTGGGTGTAATTCAATTCCATAGCAATAAATTTTAATTTGTTGCCTCCTTCTTTATGAATAATTGCTAACACTCCAAGCAGTTTTTTATGCACTTACATCCATGAGGGGGTCATTGTTTGCACTTGTTTCATATTTTCGTACTTTGGTTTGATGGTTTTATTTTTTATAGGTGTTTCTCCATGATTTCCAAGACATTTCTAGGGTTATCTTGGTTTTAAAAAACTCAAGTGCCTAAGAAAGACTTTTATAGGCTTATATATGCTTCCAACTGCTCTTTTTACTCTCTCAGCTGTATCAAGTGCCATTAAAGAGATTTCTCATGTTGGATGAAGGCAAAGGATGTGACTTCAAAGTTTTGGATCCATTTAAGGTGCATTTGGAGGTGCTGGTATAAGTTTCAGATCATGAAATGCCAAAACAATCCTCAAATAATTGTGTTTCCCATACTCAGTCAGCTCCCATCTACTCTTCAACTTTGGCCATGACATTTAGAGGTTTTGGGGATGTCCACAAAGGTGTTTTGAAGGCTTTGAAATATTTATGTATCCTTTATCAACATGGAGTGGTGATCAAGCCTCCATATAGTAAAAGAAGAGTGAGAATTACAGTCATATGCAACTTTTTTAGTTTGGTTGCCATTAGAGGTGCATCTATAGATATTCAAAGAAAGTATCAACTGAGCTAAAGCTATCTTGATGTTCCCCAAGTCTCCATACGATAGAAAAGACTCATTTTACTTTTTACATGATATCATGTTGTTAATATTTCATCTAGCATGGATATGGTTCATGTTCTTCTAACTGCCCTGCTCACAGCCATTACTGCCTACAGGTGCCTTAATTGAAGAGCTGTGATGCCAATTTGAAAGTGTTGAAACACAATTGGAACTTTTATTGAAGCCATATCATGTGTTTTAGATCATTAATTCCATTTAAAATAGGTATAATGACAAATGAAAGGACAAACCATGCTAAAATCCAAGTGACTGAACTCAGGCTCATAGTCCCTAAGTGGACAAAACAGAGCTCCTGAGTGTTTTTGTTGTTTTCATATAATGAGACTATGGTGGTTTTTAAGGATCCTACTCATATGATCACATTATATCCCTATCCACATACAATGGTCATGCCAATTTTGAGTGTCAAAAGGTGAGTGGTAGATGAACAATTGGAGTCCAAAGTTGCCCAAGAAATCACTGCATTTTGATAGTGAAACCTATAAGATGTTGATAGAAAAAGTGACCTTGCACTTCATATTGAGAATCCTAGACTATGTCATCGAGAGGGAATAATCCCAAATTGTTTAAAAGACACTCTTGAGCCAAGATGTCAAAGAAAATATGGAATTTGATGTTTTCACCCTAAAGCACTCTCCCTTACCCATACACAGGCTTGGGAAGGATCACCTACAACATGCTTTAGTAAGTTTCTATTTCAATTGGGTAGATAGTGACCAAATTGAAGGTTTAGGGTGAAAATTGATACTTTTAGAGAACTATGCCTAAAGTAAAGGTACTTACTATCAATCACATGACCTAAAAGAGCTAAAGTGTACCTACATGTAGACCTAAAGTCCATAAAATGCAATCATGCAAAAAATACAGTCAGTAAGATAGAAGTAGGGATTCCTTTGTAAGAGAAGAGACTATGTTGGTGAAATTTGAATTATAAAAGTGAAAATTGACCTCAAATATTTCATGGAAAACCCAAATACACCTAATACAAGGGTGGACAAAGCCAAATCAACCTACAGGTAAGACAAGTTGTCTAAGCCCATAACAAGCAGATGGCCTAATATTGGGAATGAGAGATAAATTAGTGCAAAGGATGGAGCTCAATTTTCGAAAATATGATGGATTAAAATATAAATGAGCTTATAAACATCATATGAGGTTTGTATTGTGTTCTTAAAACCTAAACCAAGCTCAAATAACCTACAGGTAGACCTAAACAGTTGTCTCATTCAACATAGTTGTAGACCTAGTCTATGTTTCCAAAAGCATAAAAGTGTTTGAGAGATTGATAGGATATAATATGGTTTCAACACATCATGGAAGATGAATATTAAATTTAAAGGAGCATGTGGAGAAAATAGGTCTCAAAAAAAGACACAAAACTCAGTCATCCTTCAAAAACCCTGCAGATGGTGCATTCCTACAAGTTTGTCTTGGATTTTGAAGGGTTTGGAGGGTCAAATGGACGAGTTAGGTTCTAAAATTTGGTACAAAGTACCCTTAATAGTTAAATAAGCCTCTCCAATTTTTAATTTACCAAGGCTAACATGGATAATACTCTTTGTTTTGTCTTAGAGGTAAGGTACTTTTCCCATACACAAGACTGGCAGTTTTGAGGAAAAGTGATGAGTAGGTGACCAGAAGACAAGGAGAGATCAAATGAAGGTTGTTGATAATGGATAACACCTAAAAAAAGTTAAAAAAAACCTTCCTAGGAGCTTTGAAATCAAACAGGGTGCCCTGAGAAACAAAGGTTACAGTTATGCATGAGGGAAACCCTTAGGCCTAGAAGTCAAGTTGAGGGTCATATGCATTTTCAACCTTGTCAAAGATTTCCAATTAGATAATTCATACTTTTATAGGTATATTGGAGGTTTTTAATCCATTGATATTTAGGGGAAACCATTGGAGATTCAGGTTGAGTCCTAAGTTACGGGCAACCTTGTGAAACAAGGTTTAGACCTAAGGCAGATTGGTATATCAGTTACACTTGTGGCATGAAAGGATCATTATAATGGTTTGAAATATGGTTTTTGGGGTCCATAAAAGGTGATTGATATTTTATTATGTAGAAGAGGTCACATATTGATCACTTTTGGACCCAACACCATGACAGGGTATGCAAATTAAAGGGGTGCAATCGAGAGGTCAACTTCAAACGCTCACACCTACTTGGAGGCATTGCATGGGATTAAATTAAGTTATAGGAGGATGAAGGAGGTTTTAGGATTGTAAATTTATGTGTTAGTTCAGATTTCCAGCGTTAGAGGTTTATGAACAATCCCTTAAGGGCTAGTGCACTCAAAACCCTCTTGAAGCCCTGTTTTGTGATCTAGTGGAAGAAATGAGGCTCAAAATGCATCCAAATGAACAAATTTGACCCTAAGATTTAAAGATAAGTTGTTGAAAACTTCATGTGGTTTAGAGCCATGGAATTAGATTGTACAAAATCCATACATATCAGGTATAAATTAGGTTTCTTTGACTATTTCTTGTGTTTTGCAGGTCCTGAAGATGATCATGGGATACCAACCACTTGGGAGGATAGATTGAGACTTGAAACAACTCCCTATGCCATTTTTAGATCTTAGAAATGCTCACAAGTGTCCCTAATAGGCCTCTCACTTTAGCTAGTCTCTAAAGTGACATAGTGAAAAGAGTGGTAACCTAGATTTGGAGACTTTTCAAGATATGTCTGATGGATCCAAGCGTATGAAGTGTCCTACCATGTGTCATGATACCCTTGGTATAAATCAGTTAGGAAGGATAAGAAGATGCTAGTGCCAATTGTCAAGAAAGGCCTATTGGAGAGTGATTATGGTTGCAAATGATGATTGTGCTTATGTAAGGGAATGTCAATGATTATGAAAACTTCTAATGCGAGTGGAGGCCTCTTTGTAACTTACTCTCCGTATTGCACATGAGACAATTGTCCCTAACATATTTTCGAATGCTCAAAGAAGCCCATGATGAAGGCAATTTCCAAGGGAGAGTGATTGAAAAGTTTCAACGCCACATATGAGGAAGGTTCTTAGTTTGGGATGGACACATGTTTACATCAGTTTATTGATCTCTCTTATACCTCATTTTCATGCATTATAACTGATTTTCATCTTTGGACATTTGTCCTTGTGCCTCTTGAACTTCTCTTTTCTCTCTCTTCTTCCAAGTTCTATAAAGGTGAGCCATTTTAGCTATTAAAGGAAACCACACCTAGTATGGCAAAGCCCTGTTGGTTTGATATTATACTTTTCCTTTGAAATAAGATGTGAAATCTAGTTTTAATCTTATAAACTATCTTGTCTAAGTGTGTGAAAAGATGTTTAGTGAAAAGTCAAGTGATTGATATCAATCCTTACTTCCTCTCAATCCTTCCATGTCTGATGCAAGTTGTTTCATTCTAACAGGTCACATGAAGTGTTGTTAAGTGTATGAGTCTATTTTTAAGTGTAAAAGTAGCCTTTGTGTCTAAATTTGATCTTTGGTTAACTCACTTTGAGTAGTCTTTCATGTATTCCACCTACATGTTTGAAATGCTAATGTTAGAGTGCTCTAAGAGGTAGAAGTTGGTTTTGTGAGTCTTGTCTCTTAGTGTATTTGTATGATAATCTTGTAGATATATTCATGGTGTATCACCTCCTAAAATAGTTTAATTTCATGCAACTCTTATCCCTTTTCACACAAGCAAGTATTAGATTAGGTGACAAGTACATCAAGACATATCCAGGGAACTAGCCCTTTCAATCTTAGAGGTCTACTTCTACCATAGGTGCCCCACACACCTGGAAGTAGTCCAATATTGCCCAAATCTGGAAGAGGCTTGAACACCCTCTTCTAGGGTGCAAGATTTGGAAACAACATTATCATCATTAAAATAAATTAAAAAAATAGAATTAAATTGATTTATAAAAATAAATAAATAATTATTTAATGTTATAAATTATACAAGTTTCAATTAATTGATTTAATTTTTATATTATTTAATGAATGTTTATTTAAATATTTATTTTTTTAATTAAAAATTTATTATTATATTAATAAAAAATATAACAGATAAAACATAGATTGTTTTAAAGTCAAAATATAAATAGATTTGGAAAGCTTCAGGGTATCATATATTAATATCACTAAAATAAACTAAAAGCTTTTAGAATTAAATTGATTTGTAAAAATAAATAAAATTTTATTTAATATTATACATTATACAAATTTTAATTAATTGATTTAATTTTTATTTTATTTAATGAATTTTTTTCAAAATATCTAGATGTCAAATTTTTAATTAAAAATTTATGATTATATTAATTAAAAAAATACAAGAGATAAAATACATATTATTATATAATTAAAGTAAGGACAAGTAATATCACAAAAAAGGGGAGGATGTAGATCATTTGAAGAAAGGGGCTTGTTAAGGTGAAGGGCTCTCTTTACGATAGATTTGACATTACATATAGTTTTTTTGAAAAATTGTGTCAAATTTTTTATGCTCGATGTTTTAGATCATCTACTCTAAATTTTCATCAGGAGAAAGAATTCATAATCCGAAATATTGAGTATCAAAAATTCGATACAATTTTATAAAAAAAACATATATAATTATCTAGACTCTGAAAATATAAAATCTTAAAGATTTGACATTGCCTACTTATTTTGATCATTTTACGCAATTAAATAATATTTTGGAATTGAAGTCTTATCGAAGCAAGGACATTAACAAACAACCTGTAAATTTATTTCTAATGCATACAATAGGCACTCTACAAACTGCTCTGCATGGACTTGGCACTTCGTACCTCTTGTTATAATTAAATTGGATTAAGAAAATGTTAAGTGATATATTTAATTTAAAATTAATAAATTTTTGGTAAATTTAATAAATTTTTGATAAATTTAATAAATTTTTAGTCACAAGTATTTTAATGGCATATTAGACAATGGTTAGATAGATAAATAGATGCATGGATGAGATTTTTAGAAATAAATCCATGAACCCATATAAAGGAGTGTTAAAAAAATTTATAGTAGTTTTGTGGAGAAAATTTAGAACCTACTTTTATTTATAAATGATATATAAAAAATTTGAAATAAAAATAATATTCATTTATAATATTTCAATAAATTTAAGAGATAAAATTATATTATTTTTAGATAACATGAATGATTACGTATCTTTTATATGTATTTCAATTTGAATTTCTGTCTATTTTTTATAATTCAATTGGTATACATATGATTAGTTATAAAAAAGGCAAAAGAATCATTATGGAAGAGGAACATTTACTCTTCTAAATTAAATTATAATATTTTTTTAGTTGGGTACGAGCTTCACCAAAAGTAATGATTAATCTTGATTTTAGAATTACGAGAGATACACTCCACAAGTCAAGAATGAAGTTGACTATGATGAAATATAACATCTTTGTCACCATGTATTAATGAAACTCTTGTTGCAACTACATAGTCATTTTAATATTGGTGCTCATCATAGATTTATAAGTGTTATATAAATCACTATTTGAATAACTTAATTATGTTTTAAGCTTTTCTAACACATAAATTATTGGTTCATTTCTTATAAAATGATTAGTCATAAAACATTATCCAATGATATTCTACTAATTTGGTAAAAAAATGTTTCAAAAATCATTTAACAATTTTTAAGTATTTATAATGCTCCTCTTTCAATTCCATTAATTTTTTTTAGAATTTCCATAATATAATATTATTAAAATGCCAAAATAGTATTATGATACACGATTTTAAATGATTAATGATTAATTAAATATATTTAATTTAAAATTAATTCTTTAAATTTTTTTTAAAAATACTTACATGAAAAATCTAACTCTATAATTTTTACTTTATCTTTTAAAAAACTCATAAATAACATCTTATGTTTTATAAAACTCGTAGATCTTTGCTTCTCCATATTCTTTATAATAATATTATTTATTTATTATTTTTAAAGTTTTTAAATTTTTCTAAATTTGATGCCTCGTTTTTTATATCTTAAATTTAATTCTTTATAAATAAAGTATCTTACTCTTTATGATATTATATTTAGTTATTGTTTTTAAGATAAAGTTTTTAAATTTTTTTAAGTTTAATGTTTTATTTTTTATATATTATTTTTATTTGAGGTAATATTTTTAATAAATATATTAAAAATTTTAGATAAGATTGATTTGTAAAAAAATATAATTTTATTTAATTTTTTAATTTAATATTATGATAATTTAATCATTTATGTTGTTTAAAAATATTTGAATGTGTATTTTTTAATTGAAAATTTATTATCATATTAATTAAAAAATATAATAAATAAAACATATTATTATAAAATTAAAATATAAATAATATCGAATAGATTGAGCATGGAAATTGGGTTTTCAATTTCTAACAAAATTAATGTGATTTCCAATGTTATTCTTTAGATGCAGAGTCAGACGGAGAAAGTGCGGCTGGAACTTCACCATTTGCAGGAGTTTCTGGATCACTGGGGGAATTCCCCTTGTGCTGTCAATCGAGAGCCGCCTGATCACACTCCTACTTGAGGACGTGGTAGACTAGTCAAGTATTCTTGGTCTCAAAGCTGTAGGTCTTAGAGTTGGAGGAGCTCCTCTCCTCGCTCTCGCTAGCTATCTCTTAGGCATGGATCGTCTCGTCGTGACAGTGGCAGTAGAGGAGGTTGGGTGACTCCCCAACAGGACAAGTTCTCGTGCCTAGTGCTTGCCATTTCTCTGCCTTGATAGAATTTTGAGTAGTTGCAACAAACTCAATAACAAAAAAATGATGGGTGGGAGCCTCTTACCTTGGATGAGGACCCCCTGCTGATGGGGGGTGGGGAAGGAGCCTCAAGACCCTCCGTCGCCTCTACAACCTGCTACAATGTTTGTTATTGTTGCTTAGAGAGTTGATCAGTTTGTTATGCTTTATCTTTTTTTGGGTTGTTAGTGCACACGTGTTAGATCTGCTGGCCAGTATGGCCTTCTAGTTACTTATGTAACTTTCCCAAGGCTTTTTTAGCTCGATATAGCTTTTCTAAGTGTGACTTTTCCACTCGTCTTTTTTTGTATGACTAGTTGTATTTTATTTTGTAAAGTCTATTATATTTAATAAAGTATATTTTTCAATCAAAATATAAATAACATCACTAGAATTGAAAAGCTTCAAAATATCATATATTAACATCACTACAATAAATTAAAAAAAATTAAAGTTAAATTGATTTATAAAAATAAATAAAAAATTATTTAATATCATAAATTGTACAAAATTCAATTGATTGATTTAATTTTTATTTTATTTAATGAAAATTTATATGCTTGTCTATTTTTTAATCGAAAACTTATTATTATATTAATTATAAAATATAACACATAAAACACAATTTGTTATAAAATCAAAGTACAAATAACATTACTAGAATTGAAAATCTTCAAAATATCATATATATATTTTATATAGGTAATTGCTTTTTACCGAAGTTTTAACTAGTTTGGAATACAATCAGGGGCCAGATCTCCAAGTGATCATCTATCACATGTACCCAATTTACCAACAATGGTCATAATCGATGTAAGAATACCAACAATGGCCACAACTGGTTCAAGAATACCAAAGATCGACCATAACCGACTCAAGAATATTAACGATCGACCATATCCGGTCTCTGGTACCATATTGAGATTTGAAATTGAACATAGATAGTGATTAAAACAACTAAATCACTTTACCAACTCACTCACATCTCATCGATTTTCAAAATATTATATATTAACATCACTAAAATATACTAAAAGTTTTTAGAATTAAATTAATTTATAAAAATAAATAAAAATATGTTTTATGTTACAAATTATACAGGCTTCAATTGATTGATATAATTTTTATTTTATTTAATGAAAATTTATTTATAAGTTTATTTTTTAATTGAAAACTTACTATTGTATTAATTAAAAAATATAATACATAAAATACAGATTGTTATAAAGTGAAAGTATAAATAACATCATTAGAATTGAAAAGCTTCTTAATATTATATATTAACTATTGACCAAATAAATTTGGTCAACCTCTAATATTTTTAATTTTTGAACAAGGTTTCATGTGTCCTATGGGGTCTCTGATTGTCCTATATGTCTCACTTGTCCTTCCCCTAGTCCTTGTTGAAGCCCATCCTCCTTGTACTAGGCTAGTCAACCAGAGTCAAAGATGGTCAACCATGGTTAAACTTAGTCAAAGGCTCAATATATTTTTAAAACATGTTAAAATGGTCTTTGATATGTTTCAAGGTATCTTCAAGTCATAAATTGGTCACTTACTAGGTTTCATGTGTCAAAAGGGTCATTTGGCCACTTTTTTAGCTCAATTAATGACTTGTATGAAAGGTGGAGTTACAATATTTATCAACAAAATAAATATCAATGTGAAAGAGGTCAGACTATGTTAGGATTAGTCAGATAGCAGTTAAGAGTCGGTTATATGCAGGGAATGGCAGATTCTCCTTAAAAATAGGACATTTGTAGCACTTATATGGACTTGTGGAACTCACCTTTAGCTAAGAACATGGGTGGAGTGACTCTTCACCTCCCCACACTCTTTTCCATGCTTGGTTTTCAAGGAGGATGCTCAAAATTTTAGTTTTTCTCTTGTTTCTTCCATTTTTTGTTTGTAAGCCAAGGAAGGTCAAACTCAAGCACTTGGTATGGGTTGTACAAGTAGAGTTGGGAGGAATGGTCTTAGGGGTGGATATTAATCTGAGTGTAATTCAAATCCATAGCAAGAACTTTTAATTTGGTGCCTCCTCCTTTATGAATAATTACTAACACTCCAAGCAACATTTTATGCACTTGCATCTATGAGGGGGTCATTATTTGCACTTGTTTCATATTTTCTTACTTTGGTTTGATGGTTTTGTTTGTTATAAGTGTTTTAATATGATTTCCAAGACATTTCTAGGGTTATCTTGGTTTTGAAAAGTTCAAGTGCCTAAGAAAGCCTTTTATAGGCTTATATATGCTTCCAATTATTCTTTTTGCACTCCCAGTTGTCTCAGGTGCCATTAAAGAGATTCCTCATGTTGGATGAATGCAGAGGACTGTTTCCACTCAAAATTCGCTTTTAGATCTAAGAGAAAGAAGAAACTAAAAAAGTAATGGACAAGGCATGGGAAGTACCTGGACTAAAGATTGCGCACCGTAAATCCAGACGTTTGTGGGCACTCCTCTTTGGCTGTGGAGGAATGACACCTGCAAGAAAAAAGGAAACTTGGACAGGAAAATTTTAGATGAATAGGCGGTGGGTTGCCAAGCAAAAGCTTGTTCCCGGAAGTGTAAAAACTTCCTTAAGGGAGGTCAACCCACTGTTTTGATAAGATAAGTGACTGATAAAAAGACAGAATGCCAGAATACAGAAGTGACAAAGAAATTAGAAAGGAAAGAAAAGACCAAAATGATTACCTGAAGGAGCTGTTGAGCTGAAGACAGTCGCCGAGGTCGGAAATGTTGCCGGCGTCGGTTATCTGATCTGTCGGCGTCGGCTATCCTGCCGACGTCGGTTGGGGTAGTGACCGGCGTCGGTCGGGGTTATGGCCTGTAGTCAGGTCTGAGCTGCTTTCAGGACTGTGGACGGGTCTGGTTCGTGAACGGAGGCGAGACAGAGTTCAGGGACAAATTTAGATGGACTGGGGAGTGGTCTAGCTCTGGTCGGGTGCCTTATACAAGGTCTTTGTTGACAGGGGGATGGGGAAGAGGAAGAGACACAGAGGACAGGACCTGAGAAGGCTTTGCAGCCTCTCAGGGGGAAGAACAGAGGGAGCAGAGGACAATAGATAGGATAGATTACTGAAAACTAAATAAATGAAATGAAAAAACCAGACTTTGCTTACCTTTTTGCTGACTGAAGAAAGGAGGTGCTGTTGTTGGAGACACGGAAGACTTGTTGCAAGAAGAGAATACCTGATCCAGAGCCTTTTCACCTGTTGCTGTTGTTGCACGAGGTCAAGACAGAGGAGAGACGAAAGCTAAAGCGCCAAGAGAAGTCTATTTTTGAGCTCAAGGGTCCAGGGGGCTGCAACGGATGCAGAAAGGGGTAATGAAGGATGCCGACGCCGGCAGTTTCGCCGACGTCAGCCGAAGGGTCGCCGACGTCGGCGGTCGCAGAATGGGGACAGAGGCTAAAAATAGCCTCTGCCCATTCTTGCACGCCGCCGAGTGAGGGGGGATGGGAAGAACGGTCTCGAGGATGCCAAAATGGGCGTGGGGGGAAAATAAAGAAGAGATTTGGCCTAATAAATGCTAGGGGGAAGGTGGAGGGATTCAAGGGAGGATCCAAGGTGGCAAGGGTAGGGTGGAAAGGGGGCCAAGGTCAAGGGTTAGGATAGGGGTTTAAGGCCAAGGGGGAGGACCAAGGTGCAGACACGTTTGCGGTGTCTACATTTGCCCCTTTTTGTCTTGTTGGTTGTTCTAGACGAACTGCAAGACAAAAATAGGAGTTGGTTGCCCCAGAAAAGGGATGAGGTGTTCCCCCCTCAAAGCGATAGTCGAGAGAAGGGAACCGAAGATCGAGTGTCGATTTGACAGAGAAATGGATGAGAAAGATGAAAAGTGAGTGAAAACGCTGCAAAAGTTGTGATTGCGCATATACCACGTCACGGGATGGTCGGGTCAAATTGTCGCATGTCGATGGTCAAGGAGTGCCAAAATTGAAGTAATCGGGCCCCAGCATTTAGTCATCTGCTGATCGGGTCACTCAATTTAAGCTGAAGCTCCAAATGGTCGTCGTGTTCCAGGTATCCAGGGCTCAGGAAGTGCTCCCAGAAACACGAAAAAACCACAAGTAGTAGGGATCAACTGGCTCGCGATCCTATACTTGCGAAGGGTCAAAAATGGTCTGCGGACAATTCTGCTAACCAGCCGTGAGGTAGCACACATGCAAAAAACAACCAAGGCAACATTGTCTTGGAAGTGGTCGAAGGTCGAAGGAGATACGCATGATCTCCAATGGTCATTGGTCAAGAGGATGGATGGACGAAAGGATGCGGCTGAGCTAACCCCAGAAGACCCCATGTCAACTGAGTGTTGCCTACATAGCCCCTGTCGTAGGGGCCTCAGGCCGATGTAGTTCTCCCTAAAAGGGAGGGAGGGTCAGAGAGATTGATTGGTCTTGGTCAAAGTCGATGATTGGTCTTGGACAAAGAAAATGATTGGTCTTGGGCAAAGAGAATGATTGGTCTTGGTCAAAGAGAATGATTGGTCTTGGTCAAAGAGAATGATTGGTCTTGGTCAAAGAGAATGATTGGTCTTGGTCAAAGAAAATGATTGGTCTTGGTCAAAAAAAAAAGGTCAAGGTCGCAGAAGAGAAGGTTTGTTCATCAAAGAGACGAACAAACGGGGGTGGTCGAGCTAACCTCAGAGGATGTGTTATCTGAGTGCTGCCTACATAGCCCTGGTCATAGGGCCTCAGACCAATGTAGTTCAGACAAATTGAGAAGATTGGTCGATGATGAGATTGGTCATGTGTTGAAATGACGAGGGTAAGATGAGGATAAAATGATGCTACAGATGGTGTATTCTGTAGAATTGGTCGAGAGTTTTTCATCCCTAGCAAGTTTCCATAGTCGCGATGGATGTATGCTAAGAATGAATAGAAGTCTACTTATGCTTCAGCAAGTATTGGTTTATGCTTAACATAAATTGGGTCTAGTCGGTAGTTTTCATGTGTACTGGTGTCCATAGAAACTATGTGAAATGGTCTAGGATGATGTCAGCTGAAAAAAAATGGCTAGGTTTGAGATGAGTCGCTGATTGATGCGGTTAAATGTGACTAAAGTGAAGAGAAAAGATGAAAGGCAAATCGCTCTTTCATTGACAAGGACCAGAAAGGAGGCATAGATAGGGGTTATTAGAACAAAAGCCCCGTTCATGCATTACGTCATTGACCAGTGTTGAGTTAGAACGGTAATCGAATCACTTTGACATTAAAGTGAGCTCGAAGTCCCTTGAGCAGGTGATAGGAGGAGGAATAGGGTAACCCGGTTTAAGAGCAGGAATAACCTTGCCCCTTTTATAGGAGACCCTGAGACAACTACAAGCCAAGTCCATGACCCGTTTTTTTTTTTTTTTTTTTTTTTTTGGGGCAGGCTGATCGATGCGGGAAGCCTACATAGAGATGTCTTTTGATGTAGTGGTCATGTTGCGAAGCTGATCAATGCGGGAAGCTTCTAAGAAAGGCGCTGTTTGTAGCAAGATTAGTCATAGCCATCCTTCGAGGGAGTGGTCTATATTTTTGCTTAATAATGTTTGATAATTTGGCCTAGCTGTCCTTCGAGGGATCAGTCTAGTAATACAGCAATGATAGTACAGCTGTCCTTCGAGGGAGCAGTCTGTCTTTTTGATTTTGACTTGATTTTGTGACCATGGATATGTTTTGACATCTTGATATATTTTTTTATTTAGAGTCATGGACAAGGCTGTAGAAGTTCAAGGACGCCCCTTTTATTAGGACAAAGCATCCATGCATCATAAAAGGGTTGTAGAGGACTTGTTAAAGGGAAATAGGGTTGAAAGGGATGAGGATTAAGAGGACGAGGATTGCTCAAGGGACGAGCTCAAGTTACGTGTCAAGTAGACGAGTACTCGACTAGCAGAAGAATGGTCGAAGATGCAACGCATTAAGAGGCTCAGGTTCTGGCCGTCCGTCGAGGGAAGACAGACGATAAGTCCCTGACCCATACTTGTGCGTGATGATAAAAGGTCCAAGCCAATTGGGGGCGAACTTGCCTTGTTTACTTCGCTCCATATTGGTCACGTGCTGATTCTCTTTGAGGACGAGGTCTCCGATGTTGAAATCTCGTTCTCGCAGATTTTTGTCGTAGGCCTGCTTTATGCGACTTTGGTAGACATGAAGATGATTAAGGGCAGCAAGACGGTGCTCGTCGAGCAACTCAAGTTGAGCTAGGCGATCTTGATGAAAGTCATCGTTGGAGAGAATGTCATGCAGGGAGATGCGGAGGGACGGGATCTGTACTTCGAGAGGTAAGACAGCCTCTGTTCCGTACACGAGAGAGAAGGGAGTATCACCCGTAGAGGTTTGGATGCTAGTGCGGTAGGCCCACAAAGCGAAGGGAATATGAATGTGCCAATCCCTTCCTGTATCGTCGACCACCTTCATGAGAATTTTAGTGAGAATTTTGTTGGAAGCCTCGGCCTGCCCATTTGCTTGTGGGTAGTAAGGCGAAGAAAAGCTGAGTTTGATGCCAAATGAGTCGCATAGTTTTTAGACAGTCTTGTTTTTGAAGGACTTGCCGTTGTCGGTAATGATTTTGTGAGGGACACCGAAACGACAGATGATGTGGCTATTGATGAAGTCAGCAATTTTGTCGGCTTTTATGGAGACAGGAGGAATGGCTTCCACCCACTTGGTGAAATACTCAGTGGCAGTGATGATGGACTGATGACGAAGAGACGAGTGAGGGTTGATCTCACTGCTGAGATCCAAGCCCCACTGAGAGAAAGGCCAAAAATCCTGAGCGACTTACAAGGCGTGGTTGGGGAGATGAAGCAGGTTAGAGTGCTGCTGACACTTGATGCAACGTCGAACATAGTCGCTACAGTCTTGATGAAGGGTGGGCCAATAATAACCCAGGCGAAGGATGCGCTTGGCAACCGAGTTTCCACTGAAGTGTCCACCACAAATCCCGTCGGTGACTTGCTTTATGGCTTGAGGAGCTTCAGTGGAGGTTAGACAGCGAAGAAGGAGGCCATCGAAGCCTCGTTTATAGAGAAGACCCCCTAGCATGGTATAGCGAGCTGTGCGCTTGATGAAAGCTCGCCGCGCATTGCTAGAGAGGTTGGGAGGAGTGACAAAAAGAGACAAGTAGTCCACGAGTTGCTTATACCAGTCATCTTGTGGGCTAGAATTGACAGTGTTGATATGGTTGATGTGAGGAGAGATGTATTAAGGCAAAGGTACACGATGCACTGTGACAAAAAAGCGAGATGATGATGATGAAGACAGGATATGCGAAGCAAGAGAAGCCATGGTGTCGGCAAACTTGTTCGTAGAGCGTGGAACAGTCTGCAAGAGGTGATGGTCGAAAGATGCTAAAAAAAGGTCAACACGATTCTTATACCTCTGTAAAACTTCATTTTTACAGAGATATGAACCGTTAACTTGATTAACGACGAGCTGCGAGTCGCCGAAGATGTTGATAGACTTGATGTGGAGAGAAAGAGCAGTCTGAAGTCCCAAAATTAAGGCCTCGTATTCGGCCATATTATTGGTACAATCAAATTCAAGCTTGAAAGATAGAGGCATGGGCTCCCCTTCGAGTGGGATGAGGATGACCCCCGCACCCCCGCCGAGTTGACATTTGGAGCCGTCAAAGAACATGGTCATTTGGTAGACGGTGTCATCGGTGGAAAGGGTAGCGATAGACTCGTCAGGGAACTCGCAGTGGGAATGTTGGTTGTCGGGAAGAGGGGCATCTGCCAGTTGGTCAACGATGGTTTGCCCCTTGATAGATTTTTGCTGGATGAATTCGAGGTCAAACTCTGCAAGCAGCATGAGCCACCGAGCCATACGTTGATTCTGATATGGCTTGGAGTGCATGTACTTGAGAGGGTCGGTGTGAGTGACGACAAAGGTTTTGTGGTTGAGAAGATAGTGGCAGAGCTTGGTGGCAGAAAAGACTAATGCCAAACAGAGTTTCTCGGTATGAGTATACCGAGTTTCATAGTCGACCAGTGTTCGGCTGATGTAGTAAACCGCTTGCTCACGATGATGCTCGTCTCGGTGCGCGATCATGGCACCTAACGAATGGTTGGTAGCAGAGATATAAAGGTAGAAGGGTTGGTCATCCTTAGGTGGAATGAGGACTGGTGGAGAAACCAGATAGCTTTTGAGGGCCTTAAAAGCCTCTTGACAGTCCTTATCCCATTTAAAGGAGACGTCTTTCTTAAGGAGGTGATGGAAAGGTTGGCAGCGGTCTGAAAGTTGCGAGATGAAACGGCGAATGGACTGGAGCTTCCCTTGTAGACTGCGAAGCTGCTTGAGATTGGTCGGGGGTGGCATTTCGAGGATAGCGCAGATCTTGGCGGGATCTATCTCGATACCACGGAAGGAAACGATGAAGCCGAGAAGTTTGCCTGAGAGGACCCCAAAGACACACTTTTTGGGGTTAAGGCGGACATTGTATTGAAGAAGGCGAGAGAAGATGATTGTGAGAATGGTCAAGTGGTCGCAGCGAAGTTTGGACTTGCCGAGAAGGTCATCCACATAGTCCTCCATGATTTTATGGAGGAGATCGTGGAAAATGTAGGTCATGGCGCGCTGATAGGTGGCACCATCATTTTTCAAGCTGAAAGGCATGACTCGATAGCAGAAAGTCCCCCATGGGGTGATAAAGGTAGTCTTGTGCTGATCTTCTGGTGCGATCAGGATTTGATTGTATCCTGAAAACCCGTCCATGAGAGATAGCATCTCGTGGCCGGCCGTGAGATCAACAAGCTGGTCAATGTTAGGAAGAGGAAAGTCATCTTTGGGACAGGCTAGGTTAAGGTCGTGATAGTCCGTGTAGATCTGAATCCCCCCAGTTGCTTTAGTAACTGGGACGATGTTAGAGACCCACTGTGGATAATCGATGGGTTGGATGAAGGAGACAGAAAGAAGGCGTTGAAGTTCTTCTTTGACAAGGAGCGCAACGCGAGGATGCATCTTTCGAAGCTTCTGCCTAACAGGCTTAGCCTCTGGTTTGGTGACAATGTTATGGGTAGCAATGGTGGGGTCGATGCCAGGCATGTCGCTGTAAGTCCAGGCAAAGGCCTTGCTATGGTTGGAAAGGAACTGGGCATAGTCAAGCTGCTCCTGAGCGTCTAAAGATTGGCCAATCTTTAAGACGCGAGGAACATCGGAAGAAGAAGGGAGGTTGATGTCAATGGTGGATTCATTTAACATAACCTGGGTCTCGGAAGGGAGGAAACGCTGGATGAAAGAGTCGTCGGCACCCATGTAGGAAAGGATGGCATCATCGTCAACGCAGTGGACAGTGTGAATGGTTGCCGACTCATCTTCTACCATGCTAGGAAAAATGAGAGGGAGAGACCTGGACACCCCATTGAGCTGATAGGTCAGGGGTTCCAGGCGGATGGTGTTTATGGAAAAAAAAAACTAGGAGGGATGGAAACCACCGAATCCGTAGGTGACGAAGGAGAAATGGGCGAGTCTGGACGAGATTGGTCGATGGTTGGCTTGGGACAGAGGTCGGAAGGAGCCTGAGTGGGGTCATGATATCCCAGGCCATACCGTTTCTTGGCATCGTGATCATTGAGTGGCTCGATGGGCTGATGGGAGCCCTGCTCATGACGTCCGAAACCAAAACCCTTCCATGCACACCTGTGAAGGTAAGTGTATGCAAAGGCGGGGTTGCCAAGAAACGAGAAATCAGATGTGAAAGGTTGGGGTGAAGAAAGGGAATTGCCATTGGTAGGAGCTTGATTAAGCCCCCCATAGACAAAGTTGGTTTGGAAGTGAGGAGGACCATAAGGTACGACCGTCTCGATCCGATGGTCGTAATGGGGACTGAGGTGAAGGCGTCCATACTCTTGCGGAGTTTGGAACATGTCGAGGGTCAACAAGTGATATTCCCCAAGTGATAGTCGTTGGAAGATGTCTTCCATGGGGTCTTTGGTCGGCGCTTGAAGAGGAGGGGCGAGGGCAACCGCCGATTGCGAATTGGTTGAAGCTTCCGCAGATGGAGGCGGTGCCAGAGTTGACGGTTTGATGGGAATGAGGACATCGTTGGGACGGTAGGTGGTGTTGCAAGTCTTGAAGGGTGAAGGGTCAGCGGGAATGGTATGGACTTGCCCGTCATGCTCAAACTTCACACAACAGTGCAGGGTGGAAGGAATGCAGGCCATGGCACGGATCCAAGGTCGGCCTAGTAGAAGGTTGTATTGAAACTCTCCTTCGATGATATAGAAGAGCTCCGGGACTGTGCGTGGACCAACGCGAATGTGAAGGATGACTGTGCCAATGGTCGTGGCGGTGGTGTCATTGAAAGAGCGTAAGATCGCATCAGTTTTGGAGACACAATTCTTGGGAAGAGACAGCTGATCAAAGGCGTGAGTAGAGATTATGTTGATGCTAGCGCCGCCGTCGATCATAACGCGTTTGATGCGTGTTCGATCGACATAGGCAGTGATGAAGAGGGCGGCGTCCTGATCTTCCGTGTTAGATGTGGGAAATTCAGAATCGCTGAAT
This sequence comes from Torreya grandis, assembly GCA_037957365.1. Taxonomy (NCBI): domain Eukaryota; kingdom Viridiplantae; phylum Streptophyta; class Pinopsida; order Cupressales; family Taxaceae; genus Torreya; species Torreya grandis. The sequence goes on from JARHVA010000135.1 coordinate 5,191,230, forward strand.
GTGATGGAGTTGACGGGAGATAAAGAATGGACGAGGGCAGTGAGTGGTTGGGGGTCCTCGGGTTGGACCTCCGCCACTTGCAAGGCTTGGACAAGGGCTTGACGGTGCTGAGGCGAGGTTTGGATAAGGTCATAAAGAGACATCTTCACAGGTGTCTGATGAAGCTGCTTCAGCATGGAGTCGTGAATTGGCCCAGAAGAGGAAGACGAAGAAGGTTGGGACGCGCCGAGGATAGAAATTTTAGGCTTGGGCGCAAGAGGTGGCTTGACGAAGGGATAGGTCCAAGGAATGGCAGCTTTTGCTTTTGCCTTGTCCTGTTGCGACCTAATGGTTATACGGATAGCATTGATTTCGAAAATGGGAGGTGAAGAAGGGGTCATGTCTTGCTGGTGAGATGTTGACGTGTTTGAAGAGGAAGGAGTCGGGGTCTGGTCGAGAGTGTCCTCAAGGAGAAGAGTGTCTTTCTCCATATGGCGGCGGATGACGGCCTTGAGGGCACAGCAAGTCTCGGTGTCATGTCCTGGTGTACGATGATATAAGCAAATTTTCATATCGTCGAACCAGGAGGGCTTGGACCCGAGAGGTTGGAAAGGCTTGATGGGCGGAAGGGTTATGTCAGAAGTCTGGAGAAGTCGGCGCAATATCAACGAGTATGAGCCCAATAGAGGGTCTGTGTTATTTGATATGCGCGAGGTTGGTGACTTTTGCTTAGGCGAGGTTAGAAGAGGTTTCTGTACCACCTTATGGGTTGATGGCGCGGTGACAAATGGAGATGGCTCTAGCCTGGTGATTGATACCGCCTTTTTAGGAGAGGGCCGACTGGAGATAGGCAGAGGAAGCAAAGGAGGCAACGAGTTTTGTTTGAAGGCCGGAGTGGGAAGGATGCTAGCCAAGGTCGAAGGATGAGGGCCCAAAATTGATGGCAATGGTGACGGAGAAGGAGGCGTTCGTTTCTGTGGTCTGGCAGCCCTCTTTGACTTGGTTGGAAGAGTACTGTTGGTCGAGGTCTGGTCTAGGTCCACCTTCACTTGCGGGTGAGTGAGGGTGGAGACAGGACAAACGCCAAATGACTTGATGGGTTTAGACGAGGTAGATGCAGGTTTTGGTTTGGACGGGTTTGGTTGAGGTTTGAGAGTCTGGTCTTTGTCAAGAGTCTGACGAGATTTCACCTTAGGAGGATTAGCGGCATGTGATGAGAGGGCGCGGGTATGTTGAAGGGCTTTAAGACGCTCCCACAACACCTAAGGCGTCACTTTCCTTGGAGGGAGAAGCGCGATTTTCTCCACTAACCGAGAAAATGGCTGAGAAGAAGATGTTGATGGTTGCGAGGTTGAAGACGAGATGGGTGTAGTGGTCTTAGACGCCTGGTGTGGTGAAGTCATGACAGATTTAGATGAAGGCGAAGGGGAGACAGGTTCTTCCCTGGGTGGAGAAGAATCTGAAAAGCGAGGCTCCCTGAGTGGGTAAAGGGCAGGGATGACGGTGCCCTCCACCTGCGGCTGAGGAGTAGGAAGGGTCGGGTCCTCCATAGGCAGTAGAACGGAGGATGGCGAGACCGGTGGTGCAGGTAAAGCCGAGGTGTCCTCCAAGATGAGAGAGGTCGGTGGAGAACTAGCCGGGGAGAGAGGTTCGTCCACATGTGACGGACTGATTGATGGACTAACCTCTTGAGGTTGATTGGGGATGAAGGGAGAGACCGTATTGACTGTTCGAACGTTGTGCTCATGATTGTCGTCAATTAAGGTCTGGACATTATTTTGAGTTGGCGGATGATTGGGGAAAGGTTGTTTGAAGATGTCAATGGCCTGATTAGGGGGTGCATTTGGATTGTCTAAGATGAGGTCCCCCTTTTCAAGCATGTCTTGGATTATGTTCTTAAAGGTTTTGCAGTTTTTCGTGTCATGGCCCTTAACACGGTGGAAGCTGCAGAAGTCATGCTCCCTATACCACGTGGGGATGGCGTGAGAGGGATTGAATTGTGGAGGAGGTCGGGCTTGAGGGAGATTGAGGGCCCCCTGTTTGAGAAGCTTGTCCAGCACAGACGCATATGATTCTCTGAGAGGAGTATATCGCCGCTGCACGTATCTTTGCTGGAACTGGCGAGTAGCGCTCTGAGATGTAGATGGCTCAGACTGGTTGGTCGAATAGGATGAAGGTCTGACAACCATGGCATTAGCTGAAGCCTTGGATTTAGAATTGGATGATGATGGCTTGGCAGAGGAAGAGTCATTGGTCTTAGAGCTGGGATTCTTGCTCCGCAACTTGACTTTATTCTCCTCGATGGCACGCTACTCAAGTTTGCGAGCCATCGTGAAGGCTTCGTCAAAAGTGCGGAAGGTTTGAACCCTCAAGGTGGAAGAGATATGTCTGGCGCAGGCTTGGGAAAAGAGTTCAATAAGCTCGGCCTGGGGTAAGGAAAAGGAGAGTTGATTGATAAGGCCTCTCCATCAAGCAACGAAGTCGGCTATGGACTCGTCCTCGAATTGCCAGATAGAATAGAGGTCTGTGATTGAGACCTTCTTGGTTATGTTGATGGAAAAGTGATCGAGGAAGAGCTGAGCCAATTGTGAGAATGAGAAGAGAGAATGGCTAGGAAGGGAGCTGTACCAGTCAAGTGCAGCACCCGAGAGAGACATAGAAAACGTGCATAAGAGTAACGCATCGTCATGGCCAATAAGGTAGCAGGCATGTCTGAATGCCCGCAAGTGTTGTTGGGGGTCTTCCTTGTTTTGAAAGCGAGAAAACTTTGGAAGCTCCCACTGGCTAGGATAGGGTCTGATTGGGACAGAAGGATGAATGGGCTCGTTACAGATCTGCTCGTATGAAAGAGTGTTGCACAAGCCGAAAACAGAGGTCTCAAGACTGGTCATGTTGTCCATAAGCATTTTGATGATGTCTGCCGACGGATTGACGAGTTGCGCGCCCCCTAAGTTGTAGGGCGCTTGGAAGAGGCTAGGGGAGGTATGCGACATAGTCGGTTGTACAATGTACAGATGACTAATCGCAGGGACAGAGGTGGAGGCTAAAGGTGGTTGGGTGGAAGACATAGCTGGGCCCATTGTCGCCACAAGAGGTTGAACTGTGGTAACGGGGGCCAAGGGATAAGAAGCCACCCTGGTGTTGATAGGGGCCAGGGTAGGCGGAATAGAGACGATAAGGTTTTGAAAAGGAGTGGATAGCGGTTGAGAGGGTTGAAGTTGACAGGGGGCCGGAACCCCGGTGGAAGTGGGCCCAATGATAGAGGGAGAGGCCACACTTGGGGGATTGGTCAAAGTCTGAGTCTGGTCAGTGGTCGAAACGATGGCCTGGGTGTCCAAAGGTTGAACTATGGATGTTGTCGATACAGCCGTAGTCGCGACAAGGGAGGTTGGCATTCCATAAATTGGATTGCCCAAGGAGTCTCGCGTTCGGCTATGCGCGAGATAATGTTGCAAGGCCTTGACGTTGAGGTCCAAGAATCGCTCGAAGTCTTGGTCCCCTTCTTGGACAATGGGAGTCTGCGGCGGGGTTGGACGAATGGGAGTTCTTTCGGTCTCCGAGTTGAACTCTATTGTAGGCTTGGTCACAGACGGGGTGGACAGAAGTGGTTGACGGCTAGCGTGGTTGACAAGAGCTTTGGCTTGGCTACGAGTCAAAACCATGCAAGGCAAAGAAGGTTCAGGTCTCAGGAACTGTGTTGCTCAGTTTCAGAAAACCAGGATGGAGTCTTTGGCAGAGAAAGGACAGGTTTCAGGCTGCTGGTTTTAAAAAAAAGGACAGTGACAGAGACCGACGTCGGTCAGATAACTGATGCCGGTAACAGATGAAGCCAACGTCGGTATTAGAACCGATGCCGGTGACAGGGGAAGGCCGACGTCGGTGGCAGAACCGATGTCGGCGACTGTGTTTTCCAGAGAACCAAAAGGTTCTTGGAAAACAATGAAGAAAGCGACCTCACTCACTCAAACAAACAGATGAGAAGAGGAAAACAAAGAGAGACACACAAGCCTAAGCGATAAATCCTAGGAATTAACCTTAGAAACTGTGGCTTATGCCTTAGATGAATGTTTGGGGAGATTGGCTAAAAAATGGGTCCTAGAAGAAGGCAGTCTAAAGATGGTTTCAGGTGTTGTTTTAGGTGCTCAAAAATCTGTGTTAGGGTCTGGTAGGTGGCCTGGTGCTAAGGAGCAAGCTCCCCTCACTTCACGATTCCAGTGGTTAGCTGGTCTCGCTTAGCCAAGATATACCTCGCCTAGAGTTTATACTCCGCCAGAGAACGGAGTGGGCTTCCCCCTTGGTGATGAAATCCAAGTAGGGTCACCGGGACGGGTAAGGTATCCGCTGGGGGATGAAATCCCAGTCGGGCCTTGTCTCAGGTAAGTTTTATGTTTGTTTAGTGCATGTGGTTTGGTAGTGTAACATCAAGTGTCTACGGTTCATTCAATATGCATCTAAGTTACTAGATGTGGACTAATGCAAGCACAAGCAGAAATGAAAGTGCAATAGTGTTTTAATGCCCAAGTCAAAATGTGATGTTGTGATGAAGACAAGTTTTGAGAAAGGGTCAAGAGTATGATGTTTAGACTAGTCTAGAATGCAAGGAAGAAAGATTCGTTTTAGTCCTGCTTATAGTGTCATTGAGAAGAAGAGAAAGAGGAAAAAAGGTAAGAACCTAATGCTCCTAAATGAATGAAAAAGAAAAAGGAACCCAGGAGGAACCTAGGGTCCCACCGGGCGTGCCAGAATGTTTCCACTCAAAATTCGCTTTTAGATCTAAGAGAAAGAAGAAACTAAAAAGTAATGGACAAGGCATGGGAAGTACCTGGACTAAAGATTGCGCACCGTAAATCCAGACGTTTGTGGGCACTCCTCTTTGGCTGTGGAGGAATGACACCTGCAAGAAAAAAAGAAACTTGGACAGGAAAATGTTAGATGAATAGGCGGTGGGTTGCCAAGCAAAAGCTTGTTCCCGGAAGTGTAAAAACTTCCTTAAGGGAGGTCAACCCACTGTTTTGATAAGATAAGTGACTGATAAAAAGATAGAATGCCAGAATACAGAAGTGACAAAGAAATTAGAAAGGAAAGAAAAGACCAAAATGATTACCTGAAGGAGCTGTTGGGCTGAAGACAGTCGCCGAGGTCGGAAATGTTGCCGGCGTCGGTTATCTGATCTGCCGGCGTCGGCTATCCTGCCGACGTCGGTTGGGGTAGTGACCGGCGTCGGTCGGGGTTATGGCCTGTAGTCGGGTCTGAGTTGCTTTCTGGACTGTGGACGGGTCTGGTTCGTGAACGGAGGCGAGACAGAGTTCAGGGACAAATTTAGATGGACTGGGGAGTGGTCTAGCTCTGGTCGGGTGCCTTATACAAGGTCTTTGTTGACAGGGGGATGGGGAAGAGGAAGAGACACAGAGGACAGGACCTGAGAAGGCTTTGCAGCCTCTCAGGGGGAAGAACAGAGGGAGCAGAGGACAATAGATAGGATAGATTACTGAAAACTAAATAAATGAAATGAAAAAACCAGACTTTGCTTACCTTTTTGCTGACTGAAGAAAGGAGGTGCTGTTGTTGGAGCCACGGAAGACTTGTTGCAAGAAGAGAATACCTGATCCAGAGCCTTTTCACCTGTTGCTGCTGTTGCACGAGGTCAAGACAGAGGAGAGACGAAAGCTAAAGCGCCAAGAGAAGTCTGTTTTCGAGCTCAAGGGTCCAGGGGGCTGCAACGGATGCAGAAAGGGGTGATGAAGGATGCCGACGCTGGCAGAATGGGGACAGAGGCTAAAAATAGCCTCTGCCCATTCTTGCACGCCGCCGAGTGAGGGGGGATGGGAAGAACGGTCACGAGGATGCCAAAATGGGCGTGGGGGGAAAATAAAGAAGAGATTTGGCCTAATAAATGCTAGGGGGAAGGTGGAGGGATTCAAGGGAGGATCCAAGGTGGCAAGGGTAGGGTGGAAAGGGGGCCAAGGTCAAGGGTTAGGATAGGGGTTTAAGGCCAAGGGGGAGGACCAAGGTGCAGACACGTTTGCGGTGTCTACAAGGACATTGCTTCAAAGGTTTAGATCCATTGAAGGTGAATTTGGAGGTGTTGGTATAAGTTTGAGATCATGAAATGCTAAAACAATCCTCAAATAATTGTGTTTCCCATACTTAAAAAGCTCCCATCTACTCTTCAACTTTGGTCATGATTTGTGGAGGTTTTGGGGATGTCCATAAAGGTGTTTTGAAGGTTTTGAAATCTTGATGGATCCTTTATCAACATGGAGTGGTCATCAAGCCTCCATATAGCAAAAGAAGAGTGAGAATTACAGTCATATGCAACTTTTTCAATTTGGCCACCATTGGAGGTGCATCTACAGATATTCAAAGAAAGTATCACGTGAGGTGAAGCTATATTGATGTTCCCCAAGTCTCCATAGGATATAAAATAATCATTTTACTTGTGAAAGGATATCATGTTGTTAAGAGTTCATGTATCATGGATATGGTTCATGTTCTTCTCATTGCCCTGCTCACAGCGATTACTGCCTTAATTGAAGAGTTGTGACGCCATTTTGAAAGTGTTGAAACACAAATTGGAACTTTTATTGAAGCCATATCATGTGTTGTAGATCATGAATTCCATTTGTAAAGAGGTAGAATGACAAATGAAAGGACAAACCATGCTAAAATCCAAGTGACTGAACTCAGGCTCACAGTCCCTAAGTGGACAAAATAAAGCTCTTGAGTGTTTTTGTTATTTTCATACAATGAGACCATGGTGGTTTTGAAGGATTATCATATGCTCACCTTATATCCCTATCCACATAAAATTCTCATGCCAATTTTAAGGGTCAAAAGGTGAGTGAAGGATGAACAATTGGAGTCCAAAGTTGCCAAAGAAATCACTAGATTTTGATAGTGAAACCTACAGGATGTTGATAAAAAAAAGTGACCTTGCACTTCATATTGAGAATCCTAGACTATATCATCAAGGGAGAATAATCCCAAATGGTTCAAAAGGCACTTCTGATCCAAGATGTCAAAGAAAATATGGAATTTGATGTTTTAACCCCTAATCACTCTCCCCTATCCGTACGCAGGCCTGGGAAGGCTCACCTACAACAGGCTCTTGTAAGTTTTTATTTCAATTGGGCAGATAGTGAACAAATTGAAGTTTTAGGGTGAAAATGATTACTTGTAAAGCACTAGGCCTAAATTGAAGGTACCTCCTATCAATCACATGATCTGAAAGAGCTCAAGTGCACCTACAGGCAAACCTAAAGTCCATAAAATGCAGGCATGCAAGAAATACAGTTAGTAAGATAAAAGTAGGGATTCCTTTATAAGAGAAGAGACTGTGTTGGTGAAATTTAGATTAGACAAGTGAAAAGTGACCTCAGGGAGCTCATGGAAAACCCAAATACACCTAATACAAGGGTGGACAATGCCAAATCAACCTACAGGCAAGACAAGTTGTCTAAGCCCATAACAAGTAAATGGCTTAATATTTGGGAATGAGAGATAAATTAGTGCAAGGGATGGAGCTCAATTTTGGTAAAAATGATGGATGACCATCTAAACAAGCTTATAAACATCATAGGAGGTTTGTATTGTGTTCTTAAAACCTAAACCATGCTCAAATAACCTACAGGTAGGCATAAACAGTGGTCTCATTCTAGGTAGTTGTAGACCTAGTCTATGTTTCCAAAAGCATAGAAAGTGTTTGAGAGACCAATAAGCTAGAATATGGTTTAAACACATCATATAAGATGAATATGCCATTTTAAGGAGAATTTGGAAAAAATAGGTCTCAAACAAAGATGCAAAACTCAATCATCCTTCAAAACCCCTACAGATAGTGCAATCCTACAAGTCTGTCTTGGCTTTTGGAGGTTTTGGAGGGTCAAATGGATGAGTTAGGTGCTCATATTTGGTAAATAGTACCCTTAATAGTTCAAGAATCCTCTCTAATGGTAAATTTACCAAGGATAATAGGTACAATACTCTTTTTTTTGTCTCAGAGGTAAGGTATTTTTCCCATGCACAAGACTGGCAGTTTTGAGAAAAAGTGATGAGTAGGTGACCAGAAGACAAGGAGAGATCAAATGAAAGTTGTTGAAGTTAGAGAACACCTAAATAAAGCTATAAAACCTTCTTAGGAGATTTTAAATCAAATAGGGTACCCTAAGCAACAAAGGTTACAGTCATGCGTGAGGGAAACCCTGAGGCCTAGAAGTCAAGTTGAAGGTCATATGCATTTTCAACCTTGTCAAAGCTTTCCACTTGGATAATTGATACTTTTAGAGGTATATTGGAGGTGTTGAAGCCATTAGGAGGTATGGGAAACCATTGGAGATTCAGGTTGAGTCTTAAGTTGTGGGTAACCTTGTCAAACAAGGTTTAGACCTAAGGTAGATTGGTATATTAGTTACACTTGTGGCATGAAATGATCATTATAATGGTGCAAAATATGTTTGTTGGTGTCCATAAAAGGTGATTGAGCTTTTAGTATGTAGAAGAGGTCACATATTGATCACTTTTGGACCCAACACCATGACATGGTATGCAAATTGAAGGGGTGCAATCGAAAGGTCAACTTCAAATGCTCACACCTACTTAGAGACAGTGCATGGGATTCTAAGAAGTTATAGGAGGATGAAGGAGGTTTCAAGCTAGTAAATTATGGTGTTAGATTAGAGATCTAATGTTATAGGTTTATGAACAATCCTTTAAGGGTTAGTGCACTCAAAACCCTCCTAAAGCCCTATTTTATGACCTGATGGAAGAAATAAGGCTCAAAATGCATCCAAATGAACAAATTTGACCCTAAGAGTTAATGATAAGTTGTTGACAACTTCTTGAGGTTCAAATCCATGGAATTATATTGTACATAATCCATAAATATCAGGCATCAATCAAGTTTATTTGACAAATTCTTATGTTTTATAGGTCTTGAAGATGATCATGGGATACCAACCACTTGGGAGGATAGATTGAGACTTGAACCAACTCCCTATGCCATTTTCAAAGCTTATAAATGATCACAAGTGTCCCTACTAGGCCTCTCACTTTAGCCAGTCTCTAAAGTGACAGTGAAAAGCGTCGTAACCTAAATTTGGAGACCTTTCAAGATATGTCTGATGGAGCCAAGCATATGAAGTGTCCTATCATGTGTCATGAGACCCCTAGTATAAATCATTCAAGAAGGATAAGAAGATGCTAGTGTCAATTATCAAGAAAAGCCTATTGGAGAGTGATTATGGTTGCAAATGATGATTGTGCTTATGTGAGGGAATGTCAATGATTAGGAAAACTTCTAATGCAGGTGGAGGCCTCTTTGTAACTTCCTCTCCTCAGTGCACATGAGACACTTGTCCCTAACCTATTCTGGAATGTTCAAAGAAGCCCATGATGAAGGCAATTTCCAAGGGAGAGTGATTGAAGAGTTTCAACGCCACATATGAGGAAGGTGCACAGTTTGGGATGGACACATGTTTACATCAGTTCCTTGATCTTTCTTCCACCTCATTTCCATGCATTATAACTGATTTTCATCTTTGTACATTTGTCCTTGTGCCTCTTGAACTTCTCTTTTCTCTCTCTTCTTCCAAGTTCTATAAATGTGAGCCATTTTAGCTATTAAAGGAGACCACGCCTAGTATGGTGAAGCCCTGCTAGTTTGATATTGTACTTTTCCTTTGAAATAAGATATGCAATCTGGTTTTAATCCTACAAACTATCTTCTCTAAGTGTGTGAAGAGATGTTTAGTGAAAAGTCAAGTGATTGATATCAACCCCTGCTTCCTCTCAATCATTCCATGTCTGATGCAAGTTATTTCATTCTAATAGGTCACATGGAGTGTTGTTAAGTGTATGAGTTTATTTTTTAAGTGTAAAAGTAGCCTTAGTGTCTAAAACTGATCTTTGGTTAACTCATCTTGAGTAGTCTTTCATGTATTCCACCTTCATGTTTGAAATGGTAATGTTAGAGTGTTCTAAGAGGTAGAAGCTGATTGTGTGAGTCTTGTCTCTTAGTGTATTTGTATGATAATCTTGTGGAAATATTTGTTAGGGTGTGGTTATCTAAGAACAGAAATGCTCTGATACTAACTGTTAGGATCCTACTCTCCACAATAAGAGTATATATATGATTACCTTGTATTAGCAACTAAACACGGAATTGTATTACCTTGCATAATACTTTTCTTCCCTTTTATATTTGTGACTTATATTGCATGACTATTTGACGTCGAATAGGGACAAATTTAGGTCTTTTTCTCATTCAACGTCTTATTTATTCGTAACGCTAAGTGTAAGTGTAAGTTGGATTCCACATCCTTAGGCGGCTAGGCGATGCAATTCCCCTTTATTCGGAGACAAACTTACACGTGAGAGATTCTTCCATCGTGGAATAAGTAAAGGAAGGACTAGAGAGTGTGAAATCGGATATGCACTTTATAAAAATCATATAATATATTTATTTAATAAAAATAAAAGTTAAAATGTAGGGTATGTTGATAATGTATAAACTTTTTAATCAAGGGAATTAAAATATATATAAATATATACTATCTTCAATCTCGTGGATATTATTAAAATTATTTTTTTAAATGTATCGACAATAATATTCATGGTTTTATAAATTGTTTAGTAAAAATAATTATAAAATTTGTGGTCCTATAAACTTTTCAATCTTATGAATATAATTTGACAACGAAAATTATAGTTAAGATTCTGATCATATAGATGCTAAAATTAAACTTTACACCAAAAGAATATTTAGATGAAATAAACATATTTAGTAGTGGCCAAGTATATTGTATTCTCCAAGACTATGGGAGATTGTTCCTACCTTCTGGATTCATATACATTATGCTCCTTTGTGATGACAATATTTTTGGTTCTGTAAACACTTTAGTCAAGGTAATTATAACCTTTGTGGTTTTATAAACCCTTTAGCCGAGACAAATATAATATATTTGGTCGTATAAATCCTCTACTCAAGATAACTATAATATTTGTGGTCCTATAAAGCCTTTAATCCTATAAACATAATTAAAACCATTTCATAAAATATCTTAAAATTTTAATCAAGACATGATTTTTTACGTTAATTTTTAAATTAACTGATTACAAATAATTGCTAAGGATTAAAAATAAGATTTTTTAGTTACATAAAACCAATTTCACCATACCATATTAGTATAAGAAGAGCTAACATTCATAAGGAAACAACATTGTCATAAAACTCGATCCTTTTCATAGCTGAGACCCTTTCATAGTTGAGACATTTCTAGCATCTATGTCTTAATAAACACAACAGTCGAGACAACACTCACATCTATGGTCTTATAAACCCTTCGGTCAAGAAAATTGTGACATGTGGTCCTATAAATCTTTTAGTCTTACAAACATTTTTAAAATCATAAATGTTTTGGAAAAAATGTGTCATTGTTTTTTTTTGTATCTCTAATATTATAAAATGTGGAAGTTTTAAATTTATAATAATTAAAATTATTCATATTTTTATTTTTTGTGAGATTTTATTATCAAGATTCATTAAATTATATAGAATGTCAACATCTCTGTACATATTTAAGAGTAAGCATATAACGTATTACAATACTAAGTAAGAATATATCTAAAGTAATGAGTTCTTTGGCCAAGCAATTATGACTAGGGGCATCACATCGTTAAAGTCACCCAAGACACGATTCATGGAACTTCATATTTATTTTAATAATTACTTATTATGTCAAAAGGTGTAGTTTATATTATTAAATAAGAGGGTGGGTTGAGTGAGTGTAACCTTGTTATCGAGTGAATATGAAAAAAAATGCTAAACTTAAATTTGATTGTCTTAAGATAATTATGTTTCTTACTTAGAAAAGATAATTAAAAATCATGATATCTTAAATATATAATAGTTTGGAGCTTAATTATATTTAATTAAAAAAAAATTCTAAATACAACACAATAATATAACTAAATTAAGATCATTTGTTTATCATCACTTAATAACAAGTTTAATTAAAAAGAGGAAAAAAAAAAAAACAGAATTAAAACAAGTTTAATTAAAAAGAGAAAAAAAAAAACAGAATTAAAACAATTGAGAAAGTTCAACTCAACAACAAAGTCCATGATAAAAATCCACACAAACGTGGACAAAGAAGGATGGGACCTTTTCCTTATCTATAATGACTCACTACCGTTGCCCATTCCATGCAAAGTTAGTGAAATATATCATAAAAATATATAGGCAATGGAATCCATAGTAAAGGTTATCATTCCACATATCATATAATACAAAATGTTTTAGTTACTTTTACTAATGTTTTGGGTTATGTTGAGAACCTCACAAATTTGTGAATAGTATTTCTAATCATGGGATGTAGAGTTGTTTTGTTGTATTGAATATAGGTTTCAAGCCATATGTCGATTTCCATTGTATTGAACATTGAGCTAGTAGTCTATTACATTAGATATTTTTCACGAACAATCCATCATAGTTTAATATAGAAACAACATTAGAGAATGGTCATCCTAAGGAACGGACCCTGAGACCTTCCACTTCTAACACTCAACTTACTCATCGTTAAACTATCATCATCGGATTTTCAAAATATCATATATTAACATCACTAGAATAAACTAAAGACTTTTACAATTAAATTGATATGTAAAAATATATATAATTTTATTTAATATTATAAACTGTACAATTTTTAATTAATTATTTTAATTTTTATTTTATTTAACGAAAAAAAATTCAAAAGATTTGAATATTTATCTTTTAATTAAAAAATTATGATCATATTAATTAATTATTTAATACAAGAAATAAAGTAACATAATTATTAAAAAAACATGACAAAAAGGGGGAGGACGTAGACCATTTGAAGAAAGGGGTTCATTAAGGTGGAGGGCTCCCTTTACAATACATGTGATATTATCTACTTATCTTAATCATTTTGATATTTAAAAGCATAAACACTCTTCACTTACATTAAAAAAGGAATAATCACATGTCTATAACTTTATGTGTAAGGAATGATCATCTCAAAAACTCAACAATAAGTTTTAATGGTGAAAGCCTTTCGAAGAAGATAGGACTTAGATCGGAGGTAGAATTACTAAGGGCGGAAGCACACTCATTCATCTCCAATGGCTCTGAATAGACCTTGGATAACCTCTTTTCTAAACGAAGGTGATGGGTAGTATCGACTTGTGAATAAACCCCTTTAATGGATGGTTAACGGGGCTTGGACTTAAGTGATGTATTTTTTTGTTCCCATTTTTAAGAGTTCTAGGTGTTAATGTGGTTTTTTTGTCTCCTCTTTACTTTTGTTCCCCTTTTTTTAATTCTCTTCCATTTTAACATTCCTTTTTTATTGACGTTTCTTTTTTGAAAAATGATGTCCTTTCTATGTTTATCTTTTGTATACCTTTAATTTATTGTGAGAATGAACCCTTGATTATATTCCATATTAATTCATTACTCCAATTAAAAATATTTTATCCAATCAAATAAAAAACTCAACAAAAATTTTACCACAAAATAAACTTCCTTCAGAAAAATAAAAAATAAAAAAAAAATTGAAACCTCGAACCCCTTCACTCCCATGAGGACTCGAAAAACTCTAATTAAAAAGTCAATGGTACAAATTATGTCCTTTTCCAAAATAATTAATGCGGTGACTGCCCTTATGACTTTTATAACTTGTCGTTAGCAAAAAGTTAGTGGACGTGATAACCCTAACCCTAATGTTTACCATCATCGTTTAAACGGCACAATACTTTTCTTCCCTTTTATATTTGTGACTTATATTATTGCATGCCTATTTGACTTTGAATAAGGAAGAAATTTGGGTCTTTTTCTCATTCAATGTTTTATTTATTCGTAACCCTAAGTGTAAGTTGCATTCCACCTCCTTAGCCGGCTATGCCATGCAATCCCTCTTTATTCAAAGACAAACTTATATGTGACAGATTCTTCCATCATGGAATAAGTAAAGAAAGGACTAGATAGAGTGAGATGGATAGAGATTTTAGACAATGATATAATATAATTATCAATAAAAGGTAAAATGTAGGTATGTTGATAATGTAAGGTTCACTGTAAAAATATCATATTTATAACAATTTTTTTAATTGGAATTGGGGAAACAAGTTCTTATCATTCATTGCTTAAATTTAAGTTGTAAACAGAGTTTTTATTGTCACTCATGTTTATTATTGATCATGTTGAATGTCTTTGAACAAAGGTTATGAAGATTTGAATAAAATAATTTGCCAGTTTTTGTGATCTAAATGGGATGGTAGTGTTGGGTTCAAAGCTACTTCTTGAATACATTGCATTCAACCCACGTGTAGAGGAGGTCTTGGTCTCATTGATCCAAAAACACAAGGTATTTGCTTGTCAGCTAAGTGGATTATAAGAGCAATCCAAGGAGAGGAACCTTGGAAAATTCTGGTCCGACATAGAATCAATTCTACTTCTGCTAAAGGTAAATGGCAGTGTACTAATTGGTGAGATAAGATTTCCTTGGCACCCCTTTTTCAGATTAGAGCCTCACCCCCATTATAAATTGTTTGGAAGGCATGGCAATGTGTTTGTCATCTTCTTGAGTGGAGGGAAGAATCTCTTCAACATGGGTTCAACTTTGCAACTTTTGCTATTTGGTGGAATAAACTTATTCAATACCACAACCAACCCCTCGTTGTAAGCTTTCCCAGGGATGCCCTTTTTTAGTTCAAGAAAGGGATATGTCAGTTTAGCGATATTTGGGATTTCAAAGAGTTAGATTGGTTACCATGGTCTAATGTTAAAACTCATTTTGGTCTAACTAATCAATATAAACATTTCATTATCTTTGTTCAATCTTTGGTTCCTATTGAATTATTTATGAAAATTTGTACTCTTGTGGTTTGTAATTTTTTTAAAGACTGGCGATGGTTGTTAGCTTATCATTTGAATACTTTTCCATTAAAGAAAGTTTACAGACAACTTCTTCCTAGTCTGCCCCTTAATCCTCATCTAAACCTTAAATGGAAATGTAGATTCGGTGAGAAATTTTGGTATATTTTGAGCACTCAAATATGGAAATCTAAGTTGGATACGGATACTGATAACAAATTAAAATATTTCAGGATTCAAGCACCTAAATGCTAATTTTGTCAATCTCAGAAAAGTATGAAACATATCTTTTTGGAATGTTCCTTTGCTCATAATCAATAGAAAGTTATTTTTTATGGTTTCTTGCTATTTTAGAACATCATTTGAGCTGAAAAGAGGCTATGTTGGGCTTGGGTGTTCGTAATATTATTGCTAACTCTATTAGACATGTTATCCTCATGCATATTTGGAAAAGCAAGTGTAAGGCAATTTTTTCTAACTCCATATATCCTCAGGAAGGCAACAGTTTAAGGCTTTACTCTGATGTCTTTCTGAGAATCAATTACTTTTTTGTGCAGTTAAAAAAGGTGGCAAATAAAGATATGCAAATAGACAGTCAACTTCAACATATCAAACTGCAAATGTCAAATTTGCAAAAGAACAAGACTTAATAGATTGCTTGTGGGCATTCCTATGTTTGATGGGCATGAAGGACTATATTTTGCATCAAATTTAGGTGTTTTGATGGGTCTATAGCAGCTTGTTGGGAAGCCGGTTTAAAGCTTGGTTTGTTCTTCTACCTTTCTGGAGAGGCACCAACACTTGTTTTGTTTCTTGCAGAGGTTTTTTTTGTCATAGCTTTGTTCAGCCACGGGTTTCCTATGCACAGTGATGTTTGTCTTGAGTTGGGTTTATTGCAGTGACTTCTATTCTAGATATGCTTGCAGTGTTTTAGTAGTATTGTATATGTTGTATATTATTTCTTTACTGCCTACTGTGCCTGTTATATTTATTGTTTTATTGTATAGTTGTTAATGTTGTTTTACAGTCCTCTATGGACTATTTTTTTGTGTAAATTGCATTTTTTCAATACTATATATATATGTGCATGTATTGTATCAATTTAAATTGGTAGGGCCAAAAAAAAAGAAAAATAAGGAGGTGGTCTTCCTTTAAAAAAAATGTAAGTATAATATGACCACCCACCTTCTTTATTTATTTTTTTGTATTGAAAAATACAAATATATAATAATAATCAATGCTCAAAAGAGAAGCAAACGAAAATGAAATACAAAGAAATAAACAACCTGGAAACATGAAATGACTCTGCTCCAAGTCTCATAATAAATGTGTATTAACTCACATAGCTATGATTGAATATACAGAATGATAAATTGACCTGTACTCCATATTTGACATTTTAGCTAAGACAACCCCGTACCTCAAGCGAAATGATAGTCACTCAAGATGAAAGTCTAAAAAGAAGTCCTTTTCAACCTTCAGTAGCTAAATTTGAAAAACCTTGCCCAAGATGACCAGTCTGCAGAACTGGTTTGTGGTATATACTGTCAAATGTAAGCTTTGACTGTATTGCCCTTTTGTCTTGTTGTATCTGAGATAGTTGAGACCTAATGAGCTGAATTTGAGTGCCTAATATCAAAACCATCTTTGCAGCCTTCTGAAGCTATGTAAATAAAAAATTAAGGTGGAGAAACATGTCAGAGTAAAGCCTTACAATTCCTGCTTCCTAAGACTATATAGAATCAAAAAAAATAGCTATACATCTACTTTTCCAAATATACATGAGAATAACCTACCGAATAGAATTAACAATAATATTACAAAGGCCCACTCCCAACAAAGCTTCTTTCCAATTCAAGTGATGCTAAAAAATAGTAGGTAAAACATTAAAAATGGCCTTCCATTGACTCTTGGCATAAGAAAAGTCCTAAAAATATGCTTTGTGTTTTCTTGAGAATGACAGAAAGAACACTTGAAAAATTGGATTTTAAAGCATTTTAACTTGTTACCAACAGGGAGTTTACATTACAAAATTTTCCAATTCAAAACTTGAATATTTGCATCCATTTTAGATTTCTAAATAAGAGCACTCAAACGAAACCAAAATTTATCATTAAATTTACATTTCCATTTAAGATTCAATCGTGGATTAAGAAATAAACAAGGAAGAAGTTGAAAATATATTCCTTTCAAGGGAAAGGTATTGAAATAATGAGATGAAAGTCATCGCCAATCCTTTAGAAAATTACAAACAATAGGGGTACACATTTTCATAGAGAACTCAATACGAACCAGTGATTGGACAATGATAAGGAAATGTTTATATTTATTATTCAAACCAAAATGACTCTTAACAGCATCCCAAGGCACCCAATCCAACACATCAAAATCCCAAATATCACTAAAGTGATGAATCCCTTTCTTAAATACAAAATATGCATGCCAGGGAAAGCTCATAGCTAGGCGTTGTCCATGGTAATGAATATGTTTACTCCACCATATAGAAGAAGAAGCAAAACTGAACCCATGTTGCAAAGATGAATCCCTCCACTCAAGTAGATGACAAACACGTTGTCAGGCCTTCCAAATAGTTTGAAGAGGAGATGAAGCTCAGGTTTGAAACAAAGGAGTAAGAAGAATATTATCATGCAAATTGACTGCTTGCCATTTGCCTTTAATCAAAGCAGAGTGAATACGATGTCAAATTAGAATTTTCTAAGGTTCCTCTTCATGGACTGCTCTAATAATCCATTTGGCAGCCAAACAGATTCCTTGCATTTTTGGATCAATAAGTCCAAGACCACCTTTGCTTTTGGGTTAAATACAATGTGACCAGGAAGTGGATTTAAACCCAATGTTGCCATCCCATTTAGACCTAAAAATTGATGAATAATTTTATTTATTTCTTCATAACCTTTTTTAGAGGGCATCCAACATGAAGAATAATAAACATGAGTGACAATAAAAATTTTGTTTACAGCTTGGATTTTACCAGCTAAAGATAAGAACATATATCCCCAATTAAAAAGTTTGTTCTTAAGCCTATCAAGGAACCACTTCCAAATATCAAAAAGAGAAACCCCTATTCCAAAAGGGATTCCAAGATACCTAGTGATCTCACTGTGTCTAATTTGTTTCCATTCCTTGGGAATCCATTGGGGAATAGGCCCAGATTGAATCATCAAAACTCAGTTTTGTTATGGGCAAGTTTTGAATTGGAGATGGAACAATATAGCTCCAAAATTTCCATAGTATTGGTAATTTTTTCTTCAAAATTTTGTAAAAATAACAAGTTATCATCAACAAAATGTGAGTTAATAACCACATTATTTTGAGGGATTGATATTCCTAAAATAAGATTCAGCTGGTTAGCTTTTTGAAGCAAATATCCCAATGGGTCAGCAGTAAGCACATATAAGAAGGGTGATAGAGGGAATCCTTGTCTAATCAAACGATTAATGGAAATACATCACTCATGAAACTGTTGATTACCAACTGAGCATTGGCACCCATAAATAACATTTGTACATAAGCCCAAACTTTAGGTCCAAAACTAAGCCACTACATAATTTTAAGAATAATTTTACATCGAATTCTATCATAGGCTTTGTCAAAATATAATTTGATTAATATGACATTTTGACCTGTCTATTGTGCCCATTCAATCGTTTCCCAAGCCAACATAAGGTTATAAAGAATAAATCTACCCCCAAGAAAACTAGTTTGTTCAGGTCTTACAATATTCTGCACCACATGTTTGATATGTATAGCCTATACTTTTGCAATAAATTTGTATGATGTGTTGAGAAGAGTAATTGGTCTCCAACCAAAAATAGTATCTTCTTTTTTCCCTTTAGGTAAAAGTTTGATAAGTCCTCTATTAATGATAGGTCCCAAGGAACCTTTCTCGAAGGCTTCCAAGTATAAACAATAAAAATTATCCTTGATATGAGGCTACATAGCCTGATAGAATTCAAGAGGGAGCCCATCAATACCTAGGCTCTTATTAGAGGCCATAAAAAAAAGAGCACACTTTAGCTCTTCCAAGGAAAGGATCATGTCTAAATACTTGCTATAGCTAGGGTCAATTCTATTAGGAATATACTCTTCAACAACCTCCTACAAGATGGATTGAATACCATTCCAAGACTATTTTTATTTGAAAATGTTTTCATAAAAAATTTGAAAAATCATGTTAATATCAGTTAGATTAGTATGAAGGATACCATTTTCATCCATTATGGCACAAATTATTTCCTTTTTATGTTTGTACTTCAAAAAATTAAAGAAGTATTTATAGCCTTTATTCCCCTCTTTTATCTAGTGAAGTCTAGCCTGAATCTTAGCTCCTTATCATTTAAAGTGATCAAGTTGATGCAGTCACATTTCAATGGCAGCAATAGTAGCTTATAGTTGAATATTATTTAGGTCACTATTTAATGTGCATCTAGCTTGTTCCAACTTACCTTGGAGAGTTTTTCCCTCCTTCTACATTGTCAGGGCATTCTTTTACGAAATTCACGAAGGAAGTTCATACATTGTGTGATGGCAGTACACCACTAGTCAACCCATGACTCCCCTTCTTGAGGCTTTGGAAATAAATTACAAATCCCCACTAAAGAGGACATGCATGTTTGATTTTTCAAATGAGAAATGTTGAGTTTATAAGGCAATGGTGTAGTATAGGCTACTTTTTGGGCAACAAAAAAGTACAAAATATAAGGAAGTGATTTGATAAAGTAATAGATTATTCCACTTGAATACAATCACTAGAGGCATTATGGACCAACTGTAGATTAGGTTATAAATAGAATCTATCTAGTCTACTAAGTTTTATATCATCACCCAGCCAGCAGTTGGACCAGGTAAACCAGTTATTAGAATGAGAAGTAAATTGGTCATGCATAAGATCAACCACCCCAAGAGAATTTTTGCAATATATCTAATTATTAAACTCATCATTACTGAGTTTCAAGGGGCTAAACCAGCTTTGATTAGTGTGATTTTCTACCATATTGAAATCACCACTAATGATCCAGTCTGCATTAAGAAGGTTATTAGACATCCATCCCCAAATATCAACTCATTCTTTTATGTTATGAGGGGCATAAACAAAATAAAAACTAGTGGGCTGCCCATTGATAACCATAAGGGCCCAAATACCGCTGTGTGAAGGGTCCTCGCCTTTATCAATGACAAATTTAGAAAGCCAATGTGCAATACCAACAACAACACCTCCTTTCTTGTCTCTATGAGATGTATGTAGAAAAAGAGCATCTATCCATACATTTAATAGATCCACTTCTAGTTTGTTGTTTCTATTTAACTTCTTGCATAAATAAAATATCAGACTTCCATTTAATGATAGTCTCTTTGACCTTAAATTTATGATGGGGAAGAGTAATCCCCCTTAAATTCCAAGAGACAATATGATAATTCATGATAAAGATTGAGAATCAATACCATCATCTTATGGTAATATACTGAAACTATTGGTGAGATTAATTGACTGATTGTGATTCCAACGGTCTGATGGAGATCTAGATCTTTGGTGGGAATGGAGTGGAGGAGAAATAGAACCACACTCCTGATGGGTACGAGAATTAAGAGGAGAGGAAGAAGAGAAATTAATAAGAGGTGGATGACTAAAAGAATGAGGAAAAGAACCAGACGCTTCTTTCCTTTTTTGACTAGTGTACAACCATCTGTCATAATGGCATCTTTATAAGATGGAGATAGCATGGGTTGCTCATCAATTTTAACATAAAAAATGAGAGGAGGAATGGATAGATCTTGGGTTAGATGGATTGATGACAGATAAGTAATGATGTTACGGGAAGGATTGGATCAGGGGAAGGATGAGTAGCCTCGTTATATGGTGTGGTAGACATAAGCATTTGATCAAATCTTGTTTTCTTGGCAGGGTAGTCTTGAATCAAGTGCCCTTATTTTTTATAAAAGAAACATGCATTAAGCTTATTCATGTAGACTAAAGGCTATTCACTTTTAAACCCTGGGCTGATCAATTTAATACTCTTAAGGAATGGTTTGTTCAAATCCATTTCCACACAAACCTTGGGATGAACCCTAAGACTAGTAAATTTATTAGAATTTTGTTTACACCAAATCACTCGACCCAATTGTGCTACAATATCTTACAAGTATGGCCTAAATGCTAGGTTTAAATAGGGCAGTTCTATCCACATTGGATATTGAGAATAAGACGAGCCTTCGAGGTGAAAATCAAACCTCCAAGCTTGAAGGTAGTAGATTTGGCCACAGATAACCCATGTTCCATATTATAGCACCGCTTGAGCATGGTCAATGGTTTTAAACATACAGGATACATAACCCTTGCCAAGACCCCTTAGAGCTTTAATTTCCCAACCTCAGCTTCCCAGTTAAAATGAGCCCATTTATAAAAATTAGCTTCATATGGGACTCCTCTAAGAAAGAAAAGGATGACAGTTCTAGATTGACCTTCAGAAATGACTTCCATTACATCATTAGGAAGTAGGAATTTTAAGGGTTTACCTAATTCCTCGTTGGCTTGATGTTTAGACATCACACTTTAATTTTTGGCTTCAGACGTGGTTACCTCACTCATTTTCACTATGTTATCTGTGGTGATCACGTCATTTGCAGTGTCTACTATAACTAAGCCATCTAAAGTAGACTCCATCTCAACCTCTAGCTCATTTTCAATAGAAATGCCTTCCTTGGTGCGTTTCATTCCACCCCGCACACCGCTAGTTTGTCTTGTAGCAGATTTTAATCGCATCATTGGGACGTGACAGTTTAAAACTTAGGTTTTGATATAAATTTAGGGTTCTTTTCGTAGAGCACACTCACTTTTAAAAAACCAATTATTTTGGTGAAGATGCATGTAATTAGAATGAGATTAAAAAACCAATTCTTTTGGCTCACCTTTCTTGATGAAGATGTTGTGATTAGAATGAGATTAAAAAACCAATTCATTTGGCCCACAAATTTGATAAATTTAATAAATTTTTAGACACTCATATTTTAATGGTATGTTAGACAATGGTCAAATAAATAGATAGATGAATGAATGAGATTTTTAGAAATAAATCCATGCATCCATATAAACAAGTGTTCAAAACTTTTCTAATAATTTTGTGGAGAAAATGTAGGGCCTACTTTTATTAATAAATGATACATAAGAAATTTGTAAAAAAAGAACATTCATCTATAATATTTCAGATAAAATTATATTATTTTTACAAAAAATGAATGATTACATATTTTTTATATCTATCTCAATTTAAATTATTGTCTATCTTTTTTAACTCAATTCGTATGTATATATTGGTTATAAAAAAGGCAAAGGAACTATTATGGAAGCTGAACATTTACTCAACCAAATTAAATTATAATATTTTCTTAGTTGGATACCAACTTCATCAAAAATAATGATTAATCTCGGTCTTGGAGTTAAGAGGGATACACCCCACAAGTTAAGAGAATACAACTTGACTATGATGAAATATAACATCTTTATCATCATGTATTTATGAAATTCTTGTTGCAACAACATAACTGTTTTAATATTGTTGCTCACCATAGATTTATAACTACCATATAAATTAGTAGTTGCATGACTTAAAGAAGTTTTAAGCTTCTCTAATGTATAAATTATTGACTCATTTATTATAAAATAATTAGTCATAAAATATTATTCAATGATCATTTTTAAAATATTTATAATACTCCTCTTTCAATTCCATTAGTTTTTTTTTAGAATTTCTACAATACATTGTTATTAAAATGTCAAAATAGTATTAGAATATATGACCTCTAAAAGAGAGGGATTATTAAGTACAAATCTTAATAATAATGTTTAATTCCATAGTTCATTTCTCTTATGAGAGATAACTCCCTTAAGCAACTAATGATTAATTAAATGTATTTAATTTAAAATAATTTTTTTATTAAAAAAATATCTTAAAATATTTAGATGAAAAATCTAGCTCTATAATTTTTATTTTATATTTTGAAAAACTATAAATAAATAAAAAATATATAATATTTTATGTTTTATAAAACTCATAGATTTTAGTTTTTTATGATATTATATATATTTTATTATAAGAATCGATCGAACAAATAATATTCTTATAAAAAACTTTGAAATAACATAATACTATATGCATTTTAAAATTTAACATCAGATATTAAGGAATATTTCACTACATGTTCTCATTGAATATTGTAGTAATATCAATATTGTAATTAAAAACTTATAAATTTATATAAGTAAAAGACAATGTACATCATGTTTCCCACTTCACTTATATTATAAGAATGAGTTTGACCAGTGTACATTATGTTCCCATAATATTAACACTTGATCTGTAAATTATGTAAATTAATTAATAATTAATTATTAATATTTTAACTGTCCTATTATTACTCTTATCAATAGGAAACATGAATCCAATCAAATTTACCTCCTATTTTTATGCTTCTATTTTCTCATATTATTATATGTATTTCTTCATGGATTTTATTATAATATAATAGATAATTAATTAATTACAACTAAATATTTGCATGCATAATTTAATTTATCAAAAAAATAAAACAACATAAACGTGGTCATATCAACATCAAATTTAATCCCTTATAAACAAGATTCATTTATAACTTGTACTTCATCTTATTTAAGGTTTCTATTTTTAAATATTATATTATATAAGATACTTGGATGAATCCCCAATCACAGAGTTAACTTTGGTCTTCAATTTTTTTGAAGTCACTTTTATATCATTATTTTAAGTTCCCTTTTTTACATTTATATACATTATAGTTTACTCATTAATATAATTTAGAATACAAAATTAATAATTAATACTAATAATTTTTTTATCAATTTATAATATTATAATAATGAAATCAACTATTCAAACATATACATGACCAACTATTTTTAATATATATTTGTAATATACTACTTTCAATTGTTTAAAAAAATAATAAACATTACAATTCTTAATATTATTCATATTTTAAGGTAGGGATTAGCCATGTAGTTTTTAAAGTTTTTTAATCTTTCTAAGTTTGGTGTTTCATTTTTTATATCTTAAAGGTAATTTTTCATAAACAAGGGCGCCATACGTCCTTGCGAGAGGGTAGATAGTTTTCAAAATCTGATTTAAGCATTGATTATAGAGACAACTCTTGCTCACTACAAGAAAAAACACTATCAAAATGAGAAAAAGACAATAAGATATGACCAATTTCTAAACAATGTTATGAAATACACATGAATTTGAATCACCACCAATGAATTTGGCATGATTCTACAGTGAAATATTTACATGTCTGAAAGTTGAAATCCCTGTACTGAAAATAATACACTTCAAAACTTATAAGTTTAGAACAATTAAAATACAAGTAATCTACATTTGATTCTAATAATTAAATAAAAACATTGTAAGTCTTGCCAATTTTCATCACATCTACAATTTAACTTAGCAAAGGCATGTCTACCTGAATAAGATGGGACCTAAATTTTTTCACAAATCAAGATGATAAAACTAGTGCTTAACTAACCACACCCCTAAAGATATAAATCTCATAAAAATTGGCTAAGTGAACATGTGATTCTCACTAAGAAGTAGCATTTAGAAAGGTCAGAAAGTGTTTAGCGATAGCAAATCCATCAACATATTTAGAATGAATTTTTGCACTTGACCTAGTATTTTTAGATGAAACTTGTTGATGCCAATAGCTTTTTCTTATTATTTAAACCTATTAATTCAAAGATATCATATTCTCGTACACAATTGAAGTCATTGAAACCTAACTGAATCATGTACCTGTGCATGCAACTTGTCAAAATCTACACAACCTTGACATGTGACTCAATGGTGAAGTATTTAAATTGTTGGCTACATTCAATCAACTTCTATGGATCAGAATGACTCACATCAGCACTACAAATTCAGTCTTCCAAATAAATAAAAAGCTCACAAATTCAGTCTTGCAAATATGGAAAAGTCTTGCAAATTCCTTCCTAAAAATATGAAAAACTCTTAACCCCATTAATTTAGGATCAAGTGATTGAATCACACAATTGCTAGCATCACTACAGTGGCTAGGTCTAGATGAAGACATAGATTTCATATAAAAATACAACACGTGACTGGTTTGCTCTATGATTGCAGGAGAATAAATCACTTTCTTTATTTTTATGTTGCATCCAAATGATGTCTTTGGAGTAGTTGTGCCTTCATAGACTACTTGTCTATTACCAATATTTTGTGTGTTTGATGTTAATCCTCTATCATCCTTGGCCTTACCCTTAGACTCTTGTTTATCAATCAGTGCTCTCTCTATAGTAAATCATGGACATAAAAGCATTCGACTATTGTACTTATCATAATTTCTAAATAAAGTTGACAAGGAACTTTTAGTTGAAAATGAGGATGAATCTAATTGTCTAGATATTGGAAAATTTGGCCTTAACACTAGGGCATCATCTAAATAAGATGCAGTCCAATTCAAAAGTGACTCTGAAGCTGAACTCATAGGTCTAGATAGTAAATTTTTTTTCATTGGCACTGCCATTGGTATATCAATTGGATACGATGCAGTCCATCCAAATATTAGCTCAAGTAATTCATTTTATTGTTGCATTTTTATTGAAAAGGGACCTTGCATATCTAACCCAAGAACTTTTTGAGGGGATATGGTTGGGAAACCTTCAAAATCAAAACAAGTGGGCATAGTATGTGAATTCCCCATTCCAACAATTGTATAACGCCCTTCAATGTTATCCTTCCCAACCATTTCCAAAACATGATGCCAACACCAAACACATATCTGGCCAAATACCATACAATTTTCATTTAACAACTAATTTACATATTAATAAATAATTGGGGATATAATTGTAACTCTAAAAAATAAATTAGGAACTATGTGTTGAGGATATGTAAGCCTCATTTTTTACATACAAATATAATAATTGTATGGAAGACATTTTATTTCAACCTAGAACAATTGAACACTAATTCAGGCAATGAGATACATTATAAGATCTACTAAAAAACCTAAACAAGATTCTACATGATTCAATTAACAATCAAATTATTTGAAGAAAATTATACAATAGTACTAGTGTAAATATGCAGGAAAAGTATCAAGGCTAACCTCATAACCACACTTGTAAGGTTTCTATTATCGATCAGTCAAGTCCATTTCCTCCATGCAGAGTGGGGAAGTGTTTTCCCCATCATCATTCACAAAGTCCATGGTGTAAAAACAAAGTTGTTGAACCTTTGTCTCACAATTTTTCTAGAAGCAAAAAACAAAAATGAATAAAAGGTTCTTGACTCGAAACAAACCATGATGCTATCATATAGAAGGGTATCATTATAAAATAATAAACCTAGGAGGGTATAAATCCCTTCAGTAGATAAATCACCAGTGTAAAATGCTAAACCTAAAAGCATTAAAAATAATTTAGTAGACAACATGAAATTGTTAGACAAGAGTATAAAACCACTATATTAATAACACCTAAGAGTGATTCTCCCATAGTGAGAGACTTATTATGCCAGTCATAAAACTCATGAGTCTGAGTCGTAAATAACATAAAACAAGTTGAATGGGACCATGTCTCCAAGACTATCTGAGACTATGTGAGTTTCAACAAGTCTCTCCAAGTATGAACAAGAGACTCCACCACCTAAAAATGAGAGAAAAGAGAGAAAAGAGCCCTCTTTGTAGGCCAAAGACATTTTTGGTGTAGCCGCACATTTTACCAAGTCCAAGTTGGTATGGTATATCCTTCTTGTTGAGTTCAAGCCATGTTTGAGTCTCATAAAGATGGATCCTCCAATGTTCATTACAATCTAATTAACACCTAGTTTTGTTAAGCAATTATGTTACTATTAGACAAACTAGATTTTACATGTGTGCTCTTTCCCCAATCTTGATATGATCTACTTTAAGGATTTCACTACAATCATAGAAATTAGATTTGTCTGCAAAAATTAAGATAATTAGTATGGGATTAATTTTGATAGTATTTATTATTAGTACTTAATCTATTATATCCCAGTCTATTGGGCCTTCAATTACCTAGAAACTCATGATAATAATAATAATTATTCTGACAAACATCCATATAATTATCCAAACCAAATCTGCACCAAAAACCTAGGAAAACCTCAAACCAAGCATCCATAATTTACTATCAAACCAAATCTGTACCATAAAAAACCTAAAAGCCCTATCTTGCACAAACTTGCCCTAGAAAAAATAGGGTAGTGAATAGGCTAGTAGGGTGTCTATACATCAATTAAATACCTAAACCTTAAGCCTTTGAGCTGATGAAAAGAATAGGGGAAAACCAAGCTAGTGGCTAGAATAAATACCTATCCATGTCATAAAACAACTTGAGATCTTTCCCCAAATACAATATAACCTATGTATGGTTACTTCAATATAAGTAATGATATTCCTCAATTTTATCAATGAATAACCATTAACCCATTTTTTTCCTTTGTAAAATCCTATATATGTTTTGTTAATGTAGATATATTGTCCGTTATTGCTATCATTCAATGAGTCAATAATGAATATTGGGGTTCATAATAGAATTATTGACTCATAAAAACCCTAAAAACTTCTACCTATATAGCTTCTATGCAAGAGTACATAGATCCACGCATAGCATCAGCCCTTATGAATTCTATGCAGCAACCCATGCATCAAAATCCCTGCAATGTATACTCTTCTAGTTTCTGTGTAACATAGCCTCAATAACGTTTATGTGGTTTGTACTTTGGATCTTCATTGCAACCTTGTTTAGAAATAAGGGTTGTGAGTAAGATATAAGGGGTTTAAGCATGCTTGCTTTATCTTTGGCTTTGATCTTCTACAAAATGTGACACTTTTGCTTAAAGTTTAAAGCTTAATGAAAATCAAGCTTTAGCAAAAAATGATATATGGTCGTCACAAGTTTTGTTATTTAAACAAAGATGAACCATGGATCTATTGGATAAACGTGCTTAGTTGTTAAGATGAAATAAAAAGGAATAAAAGTATTTAATTGTGCACGTAAGAAGATAAAATGTACTGTAAAGAGCTGTGTAAACCCAAAAATAGTGCATCCTTAGGAAGAGCATATGAATCCATGATCCCCACTCTAATTGTCTTCAGCGAATAAATCATCAAATTTTTTTTTGAAAGCCTTCAAAGATTTGGGCTTAAATTCATGTAAGCGACAAGAAATAAAAACAACATTCGTCTATAATATTTCAATAAATTTAAAAGATAAAATTATATTATTTTTAAAGAAAATGAATGACTACGTATTTTTTATACCCATCTCATTTTGAATTTTTGTCTATCTTTTTTAACTCAATTCGTATGCATATATTAGTTATAAAAAAGGCAAAGGAACTATTATGGAAGATGAACATTTACTCTTCCAAATTAAATTATAATATTTTCTTAGTTGGGTATGAGTTTCACAAAAATAATGATTAATCTTGGTCTTAGAGTTATGAGGGATACACCCCACAAATTAAGAGAATACACTTGACTATGATGAAATGTAAAATCTTTGTCATCATGTATTAATAGAACTCTTGTTGTAATAAGATAACCATTTTAATGTTGGTGTTCACTATAGATTTAAAACTACCATATAAATCAGTGGTTACATGATTTAAAGAAATTTTAAGCTTCTCTAATGTATAAATTATTGACTCATTTCTTATAAAATAATTATTCATAAAATATTATTCAATGATAATTTTTTATTAATTTAGTAAAAATGTTTCAAAAATTATTTAACAATTTTTTAAATATTAATAATATTCCTCTTTCAATTCTATTAGATTTTTTTAGAATTTCTACAATAAATTATTATTAAAATGTCAAAATAGTATTAAAATATATAACCTCTTTTTTAAGAGAGATTACTAAATACAAATATTAATAATAATGTTTAATTCCATAGTTCAATTCTATTATGAGAGATAACCCCTTTAAACAACTAATGATTAATTAAATGTATTCAATTAAAAAAAAAATTATAAAAATAAAAAAATTAAATTATCTAAATGAAAAATCTAGCTTTATAATTTTTTGTTTTATATATATATATAGATAATATATATATAATATCTTATGTTTTATGTTTTATAAAACTCAAATCTTGGCTTCTCTCTACTTTTTTATGATATTATATTTTTTTATTATTTTTAAAGTTATTTAATCTTTCTAAATTTGGTGTCTCATTTTTTATATTTTAAAATTATTTTTTTACAGATATTTTTTATATTTAATTATTATTTTTAAGATAATATTTTTTAATCTTTCTAAATTTAGTCTTATTTTTTATATACTATTTTTATTTAACATTTTAAATAAATATATTAAAAGTTTGGAATAAAAATGATTTGTAAAAAAAAAAAGTTTTATTTAAATTTGCTATTTAATATTATGATAAATAAACTATTTATTTTGTTTTAAAAAAATTGAAAATATTTGAATGTCTATTTTCTTAATTGAAAACTTATCATCATATTAATTGAAGAATATAAATAATAAAACATAGATTATTATAAAGTCAAAGTATAAATAACATCATTAAAATTGAAAACCTTTAAAATATCATCACAATAAACTTAACTTTTAGAATTAAAATTATATATATATATATATATATATATATATATATATATATATATATATATATATATATATATATATTTAATGTTATAAATTGTACAAGTTTCAATGATTTGATTTAATTTTTATTTTATTTAATGAAAAATTATTTGAATATCTATTTTTTTAATTGAAAATTTATAATCATATTAATTAAAAAATATAAAGATAAAATATATTGTTATAAAGTCAAAGTATAAATAATATTATTAGAATTGAAAAGCTTCATAATACCATATACATATTTTTAAATAGGTATTCATTTTTTATTATAATTGGTTTGGCACATAATTGGGCGCTTGATCTCTAAGTTTGATTGAGAATATCAACCCTATAATACAATACTAAGAATTGAAAGTGGTGCTTGAAATAACTAAATCACTTTACCAAGTCACCCACATCTCATGAGTTCAAAATATCATATATTAACATCACTAAATAAATTTAAAAAAAATAAAATTAAATTAATTTATAAAAATAAATAAAACAATACTTAATATTATAAATTATACAAGTTTCAATTAATTAATTTAATTTTTATTTTATTTATTGAAAATTTATTTGAAAGTCCATTTTTTAAATTGAAAATTTAATATCACATTAATTAAAAAATATAATAGATAAAAGACAGATTATTATAAAGTCAAAGTATAAATAACATCACTAGAATAAATTAAAAAGTTTTTAAAATCAAATTGATTTATAAAAATAAATAAAAACACATTGTTATAAAGTAATATCACAAGAAGGGGGAGGATGTAGACCATTTCAAGAAAAAGGTTTGTTAAGTTGAAGGGTTCCCTTTAGGATAGATTTCACATTATAGATGTTTTTTTTGAAAAAAATGTATCGAAATTTTGATCCTTGATGTTTTAAATCATCTACTCTTATATTTATTTAAGGAAAAGAATTCATAATCTAAAATGTCGAACATCAAAAATTTGATACAGTTTTCTAAAAAATCCTCTGTAACTATATGGACTATGAAATCATAAAATATTTAAAATTTGACATTACCTACTCATCTTAATCATTCTGATAGTTACAAGCACAAGCACTCCTCATTTGAATAGAAGAAGAACAATCACACATATATTTATAATTTTATGCACAAAACACAACCATCTCAAAAACTCAACAATAATTTTACCACAAAATAAATTCTTAAAATTAAAAAAATTGAAACCTCCAAGTTTCAACCACTTCACTCCAATGACGATTCAAGAATATCGATTTAAAAAATCAATATTACAAATTGTCCTTTTCTAAAATAATTAGGGGAAAGGTCCCAGTAGCTGCACACCCTAATTTTGAACAATAAATTAAGGTGCCATAACATCACATTAAATTTCAAAAAATTTACCCATTATAATATGTTGTCTTAACTACTTATAACTAAGATTTCAAGTTCTAACACATTATACATTTTATGATATAATTGATTTTATCACAAGAGGTCATAAAATACATTTTCTAAACCTAAGACCAAAACTTAACCTTTGGAGTACCAATAGATGTGCATTAGAGTATAAATACTTGAGTCTTACTTGTAAAGATGTGATTGGTTACTTTTAATTTTATAGATAAATGTTGAACAAGTATTAAATACTACATGTTTAGTGTCTAGTGCACTTTAATATTTATACGCACCAATATGTTTCATCGATGGAGCACATGTTAACAAAAACCCTATTCAACAATTGAAACATGCACAATGATTGGGACCTTTCCCCTAACGTGGTGACTACCCTTATAACTTTTATAACTTATCGTGAGCATTAAGGAAGTGTGATGTGATACCCCTAACCCTAATGTTTACCATTATGGGGTACATGACACAATACTTTTCTTCCCTTTTATATTTGTAACTTATCTTGCATGAATATTTGACTTTGAATAGGAGAAAAGTAAAGTGTAGAGTATGTTGATAATGTGAGGTTCGTTATAGAAGTAAGATGTTTGTATGTATTATATAAAATCAAATTGTTAGGGCCAAATAAATTAAATAAATAACGAGATGGTCCTCCTTTCAAAAAAAAATAGGTATACCATGACCACCCATCTCTCTTGATGAAGATGCACACAATTAAAATGAGATAAAGAAACCCATTCTTTTGGCCAACAAATTTGACAAATTTAATAATTTTTTAGCCACATGTAATGATATGTTAGACAATGGTTAAATATCCACATGTATTTTAATGGTATGTTAAACAATAGTTAAATAGATATATGGATGAATGAATGAGATTTATTTTTGATGAGGTAAATGCTTTTGATCGAAGCTATGAATCGATATGGGACATAATCAAGGTCCCAATCCTCACAAATATAAAAGGAGGACAATAGAAAGAAACAAGTGCAAAGGCCTCCATACCCCAAAAGGGAGCTCACCAAGAGAGAGAAATAATAGACTGCAGGAGAAATATAGAAAAGATAGAAGAAACACAAAGAGAAAAGAAGCTGAAACCATTAGTCTTCAACCAAACTTCAGTGAGAAACCCAAAAATAGATAGCCAATGAGAGTCCATCGATAAAACCCCAAAACCATGGGCGAAGTAATACACCACCCAAGAACAAGACCTACTGGTCACCCTCTAAGAGAGCTTATCCAAAATTTAAGATAACCCGTTTCCCTCACTCAGAATTTTAATCATAGAAGTAAATTTAAATTGTAATGAAGATGTATATCCATAAACCCATATAGAAGAACATTCAAAACTTTTATAAAAGTTTTTGAAGAAAATTTAGGACCTATTTTTATTATTAGTCCTGAATGGAACTATTAGCTTTCATTGAACATTAACCGCTTATTATTGTTTGCAATTTTAACTAATGAAATGTTTTCATTTTCAATGCACAAAATTATGGTAAACTTTTATGAAGTGAAGATGTAAGGTTCTTAAAGATTAAAATATTATATTATTTATACTTTGTTGTGATTGGTGGGTTTCTTTTACATGTTATGGAAGGTCTTGCATGATTCGAGGCAAGCTATCATTTCAAACAGCCATTCTAGGGAGCGATGATTCACCTATAAATTTTTTGCTGGCACTTTATCAAAACTAGCACTATGCACCTGAGTGACACAATCAACATGTCTTCAGTAGGAGAAATGAGTTCTACAATTTGAATGAGTCATAGTCTCCAATGACAGTTGTTGTGGTGTTTCCCCTACTTGCAATGTATTATTGTGGCCACTTGCACTCATCTATGAACCGCCCTACATTTGATAATCTCTTCTACCATCCTTAAATCTCTACTTGAAAACAAAGCTCAAACTTGAATAGCTACCATATATTCCCACCCAAAACATGTAAAGTTGTGATTTATAGATATCCAAAATTGAGGAATTGTACGGTAAGATTAACTATAGATTCTTCCACGACTGACTACAATTTTGAAAAAATTCTAGAGTTGACAGTATAATTTGTTCTATACTAAATTCAATCCATGTAGGTTGTATAGAATTATTTTCCAGAAGATCAATAGATGTGCAAATATCCTTTCCAATTGTTGATTAATGTTCATGGAATGATATTTAGATTGGTTCTTTAAATGGCAACAAATTTCCTATGCCTTCACAAAATATTCATTCGTTTTAGTAGAATGCTAAAAATAAAATGAAATTGTCTTTCAAATCATTTTTAAAATCATTACTGACATTTCAAGATAAGTCTCAATTATTTCTTCTCACATGCAATCCAAGATTATGATCCCTGGAGATAAAGGTCATATATAGGTGTTTAAGGAGAAGAATCACACACCTCTAGTTCAAGGAATGACAATAGTTTTAAATGAGGCTCCTTGCAAGAAATAAGGCTCCTAGATATTTCATGGTAGTAGAAAAATATTAGGTAGTGGATGGGACACTACAAGACATAATATTGAATGGACCAAATGGAGGATGGTGAATGTTACTCACACTAGTAATAACAATAATGGTTTAGGACTAGGACAAGTCAAAATATTAAACATAACCACATGGCACTTTGATTTATGGATTTGGTTATGACTGATAAGAGATGAACTCTCACCCTGATATCCCTTTACGCCACAACTACCTGGAAGGAGAAATTTTTGTAGGCCTTGGAAACCTGTCCAACCTTTTGATACTATGAATTGATATTTGATACATTTTTTATTTATACAGTAACAAAATTTGTGACTCTACACCAAATGACTAAAATTAAACACCCATTTTATTTTACATTAGTCACATGTGGCTTTCAATGTCACTAAAAAAAGGGTGAATCCCTCCTTCTATCGGTCATCTTCAAAGATTAAAGCTTTTATGTGACCTTTCTCTTCCACTTCATCTCTTTTTTCTTCATCTCTTTTTTCTTGTGGATCAATTTCAACTTCAAGCTATTGTTTTTTAGTTTCGGGATGAATTTCATTCCCTTTTCCTTCAAGTTAAAGAGACCCATAAAAAAGATCATTGGTTCCCTGATGGAATGAATTATTTATGTGGTATATATTTTGATCATCTGCTTTGATTTTCTCTTGACATTGAGATATCAATAACTCATTTGCCTTATAATTGTTTGGATGAAAATCAAATAGCTCTAAAGTCTTGATTGATTTTTTTTCATTATCCTCCTCCCTAGCTTTTCTTTTCCCAAGTTGCACAAATCCATCTAAAAAATTGTTGTTTTCTTGAGGGAAAGAGTGATTCATGTGATCTGTATCATTGCCCTTAAAGAAATGATACTTCGGCAATTTCATTAAAATGGGTATTGCATTATATCCCCTTGCTTTCAATATTGAACAAGAAGTAGACTGATTTTCTAAACCACTATTGCTCCCATTTTATTTATGGATATGAATTAAAATGTAAAATTTGTAAATTGATTGTTATGTACATAGGGATATGATATATGGGTTGATGGAGATGCCGACATGTGGCACACATCCCCTTAGTTATATGGGTATAATATATTAGGATAATAGAGTAACTTATGGAAGTAGTACATTGGGTAATGGTTGGCCTACATTGGATTAGGAGGTTACCCATATAACTAAGGGGATGTGTGCCACATGTCGGCATCTCCATCAACCCATATACATCACTATATCATATCCCTAGGTACATAGCATTGACATGTTACCATCACTAGAAAAGCAAATGATATCCCCTTCTTTAAAATCAAAATCCTTGACAGATCTTCTCCATCTTCCTATAATTACATAACTATCATTGTTGCTCCAATATGAAAATATGAACTACCATTCTCTACCATTACTATCCACAAATATAATAAAATTATGTAGCTTATCCTTGGGAAAGTAATGTTCAGCATGGCCTTTTGGGATGAGCAACTTATGGATATCACTGACATCACTACAAGTCAGTTGTTTGTCAAAAAGATGTTGCTTATCCATGATGGGTTTTTGTCCATGAAGGATAGCCTCATATCCAGATATCAAAAGGTTTGGATTTAAATTAACATTTGTCCACCTCTATAGTTTACCATCATAGGAAGTCTCCTTCATCCTCTCAGTGGCTTGTTGCAATCTGAACTGACTCTAAAAATCTGAATCTCTTTCTATTTTTGGCTTGTTGGGGAAGATTCTGACAAGAACAATATCTTTGCCCTTTAGCTTGATATAAGCTCTGTCATAGGCCTAGGTAGCTTCTTTTTCTATTTTGTCCCCATCCCAGGATATCTCTACTCCCCATCTGATTCCTTGTTGAAAACTACCTCCTTTCAACACCGAACAAGTATTTCTTCTTTTTATGTTCTGTAACAATTAAGGTCTAAAACCTAATATTTTTCTAACTAAAGGTATCTAGAAGCAATGTAGTGATGTAAAATAGTTTTCTAGGCTTATTTTCCTTCACACAAAGCAATATTTTAACAACAAAAAATCAATAATGCCCATACCACTTTTTTCTATGAGGAAGTCATCAAATATCCCAAACAACTCTGTGATACCTAAATTTTTCTTTGAAACTCCATCGAAGTTGAATTTAATATTCCATGGCTCTAAAAATTCCCAATAATTCTTTGAGTTTTTTATTAAAAATAATATCAAGCTATTTTGCATATTTTATTGATTGCATATTATTTTTAATATTTAGATTTGTTATAATTATTATTACACTCTACATTATACTAACATACATTATTGAAATAGGTATATAGAGAATGGTAAATTTTCCTTCACGAACCTATCAACAAATTTTTTGATAGGCAAAATCCCCAAAACTGGGGTATTGCAAGGATTTGGAAATCACTCGTAAGCAGCACATTCTTGTTCTCTTGTGTAGACATTTGCCATTTGCATCATTGAAACAAACACATTTATGTACAATCTATAGTGACATACCCTATTTAATCTACTTCTAATTCCAGGTTTGTGGGGAACTTGGATTTATGTGGTCAACAAGTGCACACACTCTACAAGAATGCATTGGAATTTCTAGCTCAAATACCCAAATCGGATGAGATATTCTTCAAATTGATAGTTTGTTTGATGCTTTTGATACTACCACAGGATGAGGGTGCTCCACAGTGTGTTGTACTCTTTTCAAACATCATTGAGTTGTTTTGCTTGAGACCAAAACATAAGTTGTTCTCATCAATGGGGAACCTGACTGCTAAGATTCTCAAGAATAAGGAAAAATGGATAGTATGCATCTTCTCCTCTTCCTTTCTCTTCTTCATAAAGCAATTAAATAATATTTTGGAATTGAATCCTTAACGAAGCAGGGACATTAACAAACACCCTGTAAATTTATTTTTAATGCATATAATAGGTACTGTACAAACTGCCCTGCAAGGACTTGGCACTTTGTATCCCTTGTTACAATTAAATTAGATTAAGAAAATGTTAAGTGATATATTTAACTTAAAATTAATAAATTTTTGGTAAATTTAATAAATTTCTGATAAATTTAATAAATTTTTAGTCACAAGTATTTTAATGGCATGTTAGACAATAGTCAAATAGATAAATAGATTAATGGATGAGATTTTTAGAAATAAATCCATGGACCCATATAAAGGAGTGTTAAATAAATTTATAGTAGTTGTCTGGAGAAAATTTAGAACCTACTTTTATTAATCAATGATATATAAGAAATTTGAAATAAAAATAATATTCATTTAGAATATATCAATAAATTTAAGAGATAAAATTATATTATTTTTAAATAAAATGAATGATTACGTATTTTCTATATCTATTTCAATTTGAATTTTTGTCTATTTTTTTTAACTCAATTGCTATACATATGATTAGTTATAAAAAAGGAAAAAGAACCATTATGGAAGATGAACATTTACTCTTCCAAATTACATTATAATATTTTTTTAGTTGGTATGAGCTCACCAAAAGTAATGATTAATCTTAATTTTAGAATTACGAGAGATCCACCACACAAGTCAAAAATGAAGTTGACTATAATGAAATATAACATCTTTGTCACCATGTATTAATGAAACTCTTGTTGCAACTATATAGTCATTTTAATATTGGTGCTTACCATAGATTTATAAATGTTATATAAATCAGTGATTGAATAACTTAATTATGTTTTAAGCTTCTCTAACACATAAATTATTGGTTCATTTCTTATGAAACGATTAGTCATAAAACATTATCCAATGATATTTTACTAATTTGATTAAAATATGTTTCAAAAATCATTTAACAAATTTTGAAGTATTTATAATGCTCCTCTTTCAATTTCATTACTTTTTTTTAGAATTTCCATAATGTAATGTTATTAAAATGCCAAAATAATATTATGATACATGACTTTTTGGGGAGTAAGGGATTACTAAGTGTGAGTTTTAATATTAATGTTTAATTCTTTACAATAGTTCATTTCTCTAATTATATCTCTATTACGTAACTTTTGTACCCATTATTTGATATAATAAATACCAAATAGACCATTCAAACTTATGAAACATAACTTTATATAAGTGATTAATGATTAATTAAATATATTTAATTTAAAATTAATTAAATAAAAAAAATCTTAAAATACTTTCATGAAAAATCTAACTCTATAATTTTTATTTTATCTTTTAAAAAACTCATAAATAAATAAAATTCAATAACATATGTTTTATGTTTTATAAAACTCATAGATCTTAGCTTCTCCATATTCTTTATAATATTATATTTATTTATTGTTTTTAAAGTTTTTAAATTTTTCTAAATTTGATGCCTCATTTTTTATATCTTAAAGTTAATTCTTTATAAATAAATTATCTTACTCTTTATGATATTATATTTAGTTATTATTTTTAACATAAAGTTTTTAATTTTTTTTAAGTTTAATGTTTTAGTTTTTATATATTATTTTTATTTGAGTTAATATTTTTAATAAATATATTAAAAATTTTAGATAAGATTGATTTGTAAAAAAAAATATAATTTTATTTAATTTTTTTATTTAATATAATGATAATTTAACATTTTATTTTGTTTAAAAATAATTAAAATATTTGAATGTCAATTTTTTAATTGAAAAATTATTATCATAATAATTTAAAAATGTAATAAATAAAACACATATTATTATAAATTAAAATATAAATAACATCGAATAAATTGAGCAAGGAAATTGGGTTTTCAATTTTTAATAAAATTAATGTGATTTCTAATGTTATCCTTCAGATTCAGAGTCAGACTGAGAATGTGCAGTTGGAACTTCACTATTTACAAGAGCTGCTAGATCACTGGGGGAATGCCCCTTGTGTTGTTAATCGAGAGCTGCCTGATCACACTCTTATCGAGGATGTGGTGGATGAGTCAGGCATTCTCGATCTCAAAGTCATAGGTCTCAGAGTTGGAGGAGCTCCTCTCCTCACTCTTGTTGGCTATCTCTTGGGTGTTGATCGTCTCGTCATGACAGTGGCAATAGAGGAGGTTGGGTGGCTCCCTAGTAGGGCAAGTTCTCTTGCCTAGCGCTTGCCATTTCTCTACCTCAGTAGAATTTTAAGTAGCTGCAACAAACTCAATAGTAACGAAATGATGGGTGGGAGCCTCTTACCTTTGATGAGGACCCCCTGCTGATGGCAGGTGGGAAGGGAAGCCGCAAGACCCTCCACCACCTGCTACTATATTTGTCATTGTTGCTTAAGAAGTTGATTGTTTTGTTGTGCGCTATCTTTTTTTTGGTTGTTAGTGCACACATGTTAGATCTGCTGGCTGATATGGCCTTCTAATTGCTTATGTTTCTTTCTCCGGACTTTTTTAACTCGGTGTGGCTTTTTTGGGTGTGACTTTTCCACCCATCTTTTTTTGTATGACTAATTGTATTTTATTTTGTAAAGTATATTGTATTTAATCAAGTACATTTTTCAATCAAAATATAAATAACATCATTAGAATTGAAAAGCTTCAAAATAGCATATATTAACATCACTAGAATAAATTTAAAAAATTAGAGTTAAATTGTTATAAAATAAATAAAAAAATATTTAATATTATAAATTGTACAAATTTTAATCGATTGATTTAATTTTTATTTTATTTAATAAAAATTTATGTGCATGTCTATTTTTTAATTGAAAACTTATTATTATATTAATTATAAAATATAACACATAAAACACAATTTGTTATAAAGTCAAAGTACAAATAACATTACTAGAATTGAAAATCTTCAGAATATCATATATAATTTTTATATAGGTATTTGATTTTGATCAAAGTTTCAATTGGTTTGGAATAAAATCAGGGGCCAGATCTCCAAGTGATCATCTATCACATGCACTCAATTTACCAACAATGGCCATAATCGATGTATGAATACCAACAATGGCCACAACTAGTTTGTGAATACCAAAAATCGACCATAACCGACCCAAGAATATTAACGATCGACCATATCCGGTCTCTGATACCATATTAAGATTTAAACTTGAACATATATAGCACTTAAAATAAATAAATCACTTTACCAACTCACTCACATCTCATCAATTTTCAGAATATTATATATTAACATCACTAAAATATACTAAAAGTTTTTAGAATTAAATTAATTTATAAAAATAAATAAATATATACTTTATGTTACAAATTATACAAGCTTCAATTGATTGATATAAATTTTATTTTATTTAATGAAAATTTATTTATATGTTTATTTTTTAATTGAAAACTTACTATTGTATTAATTAAAAAATATAATAGATAAAACACAGATTGTTATAAAGTCAAAGTATAAATAACATCATTTGAATTGAAAAGTTCATAATATTATATATTCACTGTTGACTAAATTTGACCCCAAGTCAAATTGGGTCAACCCTTAATATTTTGAACTTTTGAACAAGGTTTCATGTGTCTTATGGGGTCTCTTATTGTTTTATATGTCTCACTTGTCCTTCCCCTAGTCCTTGTTGAAGCCCATCCTCCTTGTACTAGGCTAGTCAACCAAAGTCAAAATTGGTCAAACATAGTCAAAGGCTCAATTTATTTTGAAAATATCCTAAAATGGTCTTTGATATGTTTTAAGGTGTCTTCAATCCATAAATTGATCACTTACTGGGTTTCGTGTGTCAAAAGGGTCATTTGGCCACTTATTTAGCTCAATTAATGACTTGTACGAAAGGTGGAGTTACAATGTTTGTCACCAAAATAAATATCAATGTGGAAGAGGTCAAACTATGTCAGGATTAGTTAGATGGTAGTTAAAGAGTCAGTTATATGCAGGAAATTGGCAGTTTCTCCTTAAAAATAGGCCATTCGTAGCACTTGTATAGACTTGTGCAACTCACATTCAGCTAAAAATGTGGGTGGAGTGAATCTTCACCTCCCCACACTCTTTTCCATGCTTGGTTTTCAAGGAGGATGCTAAAAAGTTCAATTTTGCTCTTGTTTCTTCCATTTTCTCTTTGCAAGCCAAGGAAGGTCAAATTCAAGCACTTGGTATGGGTCGTACAAGCAGAGTTGGGAGGAATGGTCTTTGGGATGGATAGTACAAGTAGAGTTCGATGTAATTCAAATCCATAGCAGTAACTTTTAATTTGGTCCCTCCTTCTTTATGATTAATTGCTAACACTCCAAGCAATTTTTTATGCACTTACATCCATGAGGGGGTCATTGTTTACACTTGTTTCATATTTTTTTAATTTGATTTGATGGTTTTATTTGTTATAAGTGTTTTTCCATTATTTCTAAGACATTTCTAGGGTTCTCTTGATTTTAAAAAACTCAAGTGCCTAAGAAAGACTTTTATAGGCTTATATATGCTTCCAACTGCTCTTTTTACACTCCCAGCTGTCTCAAGTGCCATTAAAGAGATTATCATGTTGGATGAAGGCAGAGGATATTATTTCAAAGGTTTGGATCCATTCAAGGTGCATTTGGAGGTGTTGGTATAAGTTTGAGATCATGAAATGCCAAAACAATCCTCAAATAATTGTGTTTCCCATACTCAGTCAGCTCCCATCTACTCTTTAGCTTTAGCCATGATTTTTGAAGGTTTTGGGGATGTCCACAAAGGTGTTTTGAAGGTTTTTAAATCTTTATGTATCCTTTATCAACATGGAGTGGTGATCAAGCCTCCATATAGTAAAAGAAGAGTGAGAATTACAGTCATATGCAACTTTTTTAGTTTGGTTGCCATTAGAGGTGCATCTATAGATATTCAAAGAAAGTATCACATGAGCTAATGCTATCTTAATGTTCCCCAAGTCTCCATAGGATAGAAAAGACTCATTTTACTTTTTAAATGATATCATGTTATTAATATTTCATCTAGCATGGATATGGTTCATGTTCTTCTCATTGCCCTACTCACAGCCTTTACTGCCTACAAGTGCCTTAATTGAAGAGCTGTGATGCCAATTTGAAAGTGTTGAAACACAATTGGAACTTTTATTGAAGCCATATCATGTGTTTTATATCATTACTTCCATTTATAAATAGGTATAATGACAAATGAAAGAACAAACCATGCTAAAATCCAAGTGACTGAACACAGGCTCATAATCCCTAGGTGGACAAAACAGAGCTCCTGAGTGTTTTTGTTGTTTTCATATAATGAGACCATGGTGGTTTTGAAGGATCCTCCTCATATGCTCACCTTATATCCCTATCCACATATAATTCTCATGCAAATTTTGAGGGTCAAAAGGTGAGTGGTGGATGAACAATTGGAGTCCAAAGTTGCCCAAGAAATCACTAGATTTTGATAGTGAAACCTATAAGATGTTGATAAAAAAGTGACCTTGCACTTCATATTGAGAATCCTATACTATGTCATCAAGAGGGAAAATCCCAAATGGTTTAAAAGACACTCCTGAGCCAAGATGTCAAATAAAATATGGAATTTGATGTTTTGACCCCTAAGCACTCTCCCCTATCCATACACAGGCTTGGGAAGGATCACCTACAACATGCTTTAGTAAGTTTCTATTTCAATTGGGTAGATAGTGACTAAATTGAAGGTTTAGGGTGAAAATGGATAATTTTAGAGTACTAGGCCTAAATTAAAGGTACTTCCTATCAATCACATGACCTAAAAGAGCTAAAGTGCACCTACATGTAGACCTAAAGTCCATAAAATGTAATCATGCAAAAAATACAGTCAGTAAGATAGAAGTAGGGATTCATTTGTAAGAGAAGAGACTGTGTTAGTGAAATTTTAATTATACAAGTGAAAATTGACCTCAAATATTTCATGGAAAACCCAGATACACCTAATACAAGGGTGGAGAAAGCCAAATCAACCTACAGGCAAGACAAGTTGTTTAAGCCCATAACAAGCAAATGGCCTAATATTGGGAATGAGAGACAAATTAGTGCAAGGGATGGAACTCAATTTTGGAAAATATAATATATGACAATATAAATGATCTTATAAACATCATATGAGGTTTGTATTGTGTTCTTAAAACCTAAACACGACTCAAATAACTTACAGGTAGACCTAAACAGTGGTCTCATTCTAGGTAGTTGTCGACCTAGTCTATATTTCCAAAAGCATAAAAAGTGTTTGAGAGATCGATAGGATAGAATATGGTTTCAACACATCACGTAATATGAATATTCCATTTTAAGGAGCATGTGGAAAAAAGAGGTCTCAAAAAAAGATGCAAAACTTAATCATCCTTCAAAACCCATGAAGATGGTGCATTCCTACAAGTCTGTCTTGGCTTTTGAAGGTTTTGGAGGGTCAAATGGATGAGTTAGGTTCTAAAATTTGGTATAGATTACCCTTAATAGTTCAATAATCCTTTCCAATTTTCAATTTAACAAGGTTAATAGGGATAATACTCTTTGTTTTGTCTTAGAGGTAAGGTACTTTTCCCATACACAAGACTGGTAGTTTTGAGGAAAAGTGATGAGTAGGTGACTAGAAGACAAGGAGAGCTCAAATGAAGGTTTTTAAAGCTAGATAACACCTAACACAAGTTAAAAAACCTTCCTAGGTGCTTTGAAATCAAATAGGGTGCCTTGAGCAACAAAGGTTATAGTCATGCGTGAGGGAAACCCTTAGGCCTAGAAGTCAAGTTGAGGGTCATATGCACTTTCACCCTTGTCAAAGCTTTCCAATTAGATAATTCATACTTACAGAGGTATATTGGAGGTGTTGAATCCATCGAGAGGTAGGGGAAACCATTGGAGATTCAGGTTGAGTCCTAAGTTACGGGCAACCTTGTGAAACAAGGTTTAGACCTAAGGCAAATTGGTATATTAGTTACACTTGTGGCATGAAAGGATCATTATAATGGTTTGAAATATGTTTTTTGGGGTCCATAAAAGGTGATTGAGATTTTATTATGTATAATAGGTCACATATTGATCACTTTTGGACCCAACACCATGACAGGGTATGCAAATTGAAGGGGTGCAATCGAGATGTCAACTTCAAATGCTCACACCTATTTGGAGACATTGCATGGGATTCAATGAAGTTACAGGAGGATGAATGAGGTTTCAAGATAGTAAATTTTGGTGTTAGTTCAGAGTTTTAGCGTCAGAGATTTATGAACAATCCC
This sequence comes from Torreya grandis, assembly GCA_037957365.1. NCBI lineage: Eukaryota > Viridiplantae > Streptophyta > Pinopsida > Cupressales > Taxaceae > Torreya > Torreya grandis. The sequence continues at coordinate 5,234,793 of JARHVA010000135.1, forward strand.
TTAAGGGCTAGTGCACTCAAAACCCTCCTAAAGCCCTATTTTATGATCTGGTGAAAGAAATGAGGCTCAAAATGCATCCAAATGAAGGAATTTGACCCTAAGAGTTAAAGAGAAGTTGTTTAAAACTTCATGAGGTTTAGAGCCATGGAATTAGATTGTATAGAATCCATACATATCAGACATAAATTAGGTTTTTCGTACAATTTCTTGTGTTTTGTAGATCCTGAAGATGATCATGGGAGGATAGATTGAGACTTGAACCAAATCCCTATGCCATTTTTAGAGCTTAGAAATTCTCACAAGTGTCCTTGATAGGCCTCTCACTCACTTTAGATAGTCTCTAAACTGACATAGTGAAAAGAGTGGTAACCTAAATTTGGAGACCTTTAAAGATATGTCTGATGGAGCCAAGCATATGAAGTGTCCTACCATGTGTCATGATACCCTTGGTATAAATCAGTTAGGAAGGATAAGAAGATGCTAGTGCCAATTGTCAAGAAGGGCCTATTGGAGAGTGATTATGGTTGCAAATGATGATTGTGCTTATGTAAGGGAATGTCAATGATTAGGAAAACTTCTAATGAAGGTGGAGGCCTCTTTGTAACTTCCTCTCCTTGGTGCACATGAGACACTTGTCCCTAACATGTTTTGGAATGCTCAAAGAAGCCCATGATGAAGGCAATTTCCAAGGGAGAGTGATTGAAATGTTTCAATGCCACATATGAGGAAGGTGCTCAGTTTGGGATGGACACATGTTTACATCAATTTCTTGATCTCTCTTATACCTCATTTTCATGCATTATAACTGATTTTCATCTTTGGACATTTGTCCTTGTGCCTCTTGAACTTCTCTTTTCTCTCTCTTCTTCCAAGTTCTATAAAGGTGAGCCATTTTAGCTATTAAAGGAGACCACACCTAGTATGGCAAAGCCCTGCTGCTTTGATATTGTACTTTTCCTTTGAAATAAGATATGCAATCTAGTTTTAATCTTATAAACTATCTTGTCTAAGTGTGTGAAAAGATGTTTAGTGAAAAGTCAAGTGATTGATATCAATCCTTGCTTCCTCTCAATCCTTCCATGTCTGATGCAAGTTATTTCATTCTAACACGTCACATGAAGTGTTGTTAAGTGTATGAGTCTATTTTTAAGTGTAAAAGTAGCCTTAGTGTCTAAATTTGATCATTGGTTAACTCACTTTGAGTAGTCTTTCATGTATTCCACCTTCATGTTTGAAATGCTAATGTTAGAGTGCTCTAAGAGGTAAAAGTTGGTTTTGTGAGTCTTGTCTCTTGGTGTATTTGTATGATAATCTTGTAGAAATATTCATGGTGTATCACCCCCTAAAATAGTTTACTTTCATGCAACTCCTATCCCTTTTCACACAAACAAGTATTAGATTAGGTGACAAGTACATCAAGACATATCCAGGGAGTTAGCCCTTTCAATTTTAGAGGTCTACTTCTACCATAGGTGCCCCACACACCTAGAAGTAGTCCAATATTGCCCAAATCTGGAAGAGGCTTGAACACCCTCTTCTAGGATGCAAGATTCAGAAACAACATTATCATAATTAAAATAAATTTAAAAAATTAGAATTAAATTAATTTATAAAAATAAATAAATAATTATTTAATGTTATAAATTATATAAGTTTCAATTAATTGATTTAATTTTTATTTTATTTAATGAATGTTTATTTAAATATTTATTTTTTAATTAAAAATTTATTATCATATTAATAAAAAATATAACAGATAAAACACATATTGTTTTAAGTCAAAATATAAATAGATTTGGAAAGCTTCAGGGTATCATTTATTAATATCACTAAAATAAACTAAAAAGCTTTTAGAATTAAATTGATTTGTAAAAATAAATAAAAAATTATTTAATATTATACATTATACAAATTTTATTTAATTGATTTAATTTTTATTTTATTTAATGAATTTTTTTCAAAATATCTAGATGTCAAATTTTTAATTAAAAATTTATGATTATATTAATTAAAAAATACAAGAGATAAAATACATATTATTATATAATTAAAGTAAGTACAAGTAACATCACAAAAAAGGGAAGGATGTAGATCATTTGAAGAAAGGGACTTGTTAAGGTGAAGGGCTCTCTTTACGATAGATTTGACATTACAGATAATTTTTTGAAAAATTGTGTCAATTTTTTTATGCTCGATGTTTCTGATCATCTATTCTAATTTTTCATCGGGAGAAAGAATTCATAATCTGAAATATTGAGTATCAAAAATTCGATACAATTTTCTAAAAAAACCATATATAATTATCTAGACTCTGAAAATATAAAATCTTTAAGATTTGACATTGCCTACTTATTTTGATCATTTTACGCAATTAAATAATATTTTGGAATTGGAGTCTTAACGAAGCAAGGACATTAACAAACAACCTGTAAATTTATTTCTAATGCATACAATAGGCACTCTACAAACTGCTCTGCAGGGACTTGGCACTTTGTACCTCTTGTTGTAATTAAATTGGATTAAGAAAATGTTAAGTGATATATTTAATTTAAAATTAATAAATTTTTGGTAAATTTAATAAATTTTTGATAAATTTAATAAATTTTTAGTCACAAGTATTTTAATGGCATGTTAGACAATGGTCAGATAGATAAATAGATGAATGGATGAGATTTTTAGAAATAAATCCATGAACCCATATAAAGGAGTGTTAAAAAAATTTATAGTAGTTATGTGGAGAAAATTTAGAACCTACTTTTATTAATAAATGATATATAAGAAATTTGAAATAAAAATAATATTCATTATAATATTTCAATAAATTTAAGAGATATAATTATATTATTTCTAAATAAAATGAATGATTACGTATTTTCTATATCTATTTCAATTTGAATTTTTGTCTATTTTTTTTAACTCAATTGATATACATATGATTAGTTATAAAAAAGGTAAAAGAATCATTATGGAAGAGGAACATTTACTCTTCTAAATTAAATTATAATATTTTTTTAGTTGGGCACGAGCTTCACCAAAAGTAATGATTAATCTTAATTTTAGAATTACATAGTCATTTTAATATTGGTGCTCACCATAAATTTATAAGTGTTATATAAATCACTAGTTGAATAACTTAATTATGTTTTAAGCTTTTCTAACACATAAATTATTGGTTCATTTCTTATAAAATGATTAGTACATAAAACATTATCCAATGATATTCTACTAATTTGGTAAAAAAATGTTTTAAAAATCATTTAACAATTTTTAAGTATTTATAATGTTCCTCTTTCAATTCCATTAGTTTTTTTCAGAATTTCTATAATGTAATGTTATTAAAATGTCAAAATAATATTATGATACACAATCTTAAAAGATTACTAAGTGTGAGTTTTAATAATAATGTTTAATTCTATAAAATGATTCGTTTCTTTAGTTATATCTCTATTACGTAACTTTTGTACCCATCATTTGATGTAATAAATACCAAATGAACCATTCAAATTTATATATGATTAATTAAATATATTTAATTTTAAATTAATTCTTTTAAAAAAATCTTAAAATACTTACATGAAAAATCTAACTCTATAATTTTTACTTCATCTTTTAAAAAAGTCATAAATAACATCTTATGTTTTATAAAACTCATAGATCTTTGCTTCTCCATATTCTTTATAATATTATATTTATTTATTATTTTTAAAGTTTTTAAATTTTTCTAAATTTGATGCCTCGTTTTTTATATCTTAAAGTTAATTCTTTATAAATAAATTATCTTAGTCTTTATGATATTATATTTAGTTATTGTTTTTAAGATAAAGTTTTTAAATTTTTTTAAGTTTAATGTTTTATTTTTTATATATTATTTTTATTTGAGTTAATATTTTTAATAAATATATTAAATTTTTTAGATAAGATTGATTTGTAAAAAAAATATAATTATATTTAAATTTTTAATTTAATATTATGATAATTTAATCATTTATTTTGTTTTAAAATATTTGAATGTCTATTTTTTAATTGAAAAATAATTATCATATTAATTTAAAAATATAATAAATAAACCATACTATTATAAAATTAAAATATAAATAATATCGAATAGATTGAGCATGGAAATTGGGTTTTCAATTTCTAACAAAATTAATGTGATTTCCAATGTTATTCTTCAGATGTAGATTCAGACGGAGAAAGTGTGCTGGAACTTCACCATTTGCAGGAGTTTTTGGATCACTGGGGGAATGCCCCTTGTGTTGTCAGTCGGGAACCGCCTGATCACACTCCTACTCGAGGACGTGGTCGACTAGTCAGGCATTCTTGGTCTCAAAGTTGTAGGTCTTAGAGTTGGAGGAGCTCCTCTCCTCACTCTCGCTGGCTATCTCTTAGGCATGGATCGTCTCGTCGTAATAGTGGTAGTAGAGGAGGTTGGGTGGCTCCCCAGTTGGACAAGTTCTTGTGCCTAGCACTTGCCATTTCTCTGCCTTGATAAAATTTTGAGTAGCTACAACAAACTCAATAACAAAAAAATGATGGGTGGGAGCCTCTTACTTTGGATGAGGACCCCCTACTGACAGGGGGTGGGGAGGGAAGCCTCAAAAGCCTATGCCGCCTCTGCGACCTGCTCCTATGTTTGTTATTGTTTCTTAGAGAGTTGATTAGTTTGTTGTGCTTTATCTTTTTTTTTGTTGTTAGTGCACACGTGTTAGATCTACTGGCCGGTATGGCCTTCTAGTTACTTATGTTACTTTCCTAGGGCTTTTTTAGCTCAGTATAGTTTTTCTAAGTGTGACTTTTCCACTTGTCTTTTTTTGTATGATTAGTTGTATTTTATTTTGTAAACTCTATTATATTTAATAAAACATGTTTTTCAATCAAAATATAAATAACATCATTAGAATTGAAAAGCTTCAAAATATCATATATTAACATCACTAGAATAAAGTAAAAAAAATTAAAGTTAAATTGATTTATAAAAATAAATAAAAAATTATTTAATATTATAAATTGTACAAAATTCAATTGATTGATTTAATTTTTATTTTATTTAATGAAAATTTATATGCTTGTCTATTTTTTTAATTCAAAACTTATTATTATATTAATTATAAAATATAACACATAAAACACAATTTGTTATAAAGTCAAAGTACAAATAACATTACTAGAATTGAAAATCTTCAAAATATCATATATATATTTTATATAGGTAATTGCTTTTGACCGAAGTTTTAACTAGTTTGGAATACAATCAGGGGCTAGATCTCCAAGTGATCATCTATCACATGTACCCAATTTACCAACAATGACCATAATCGATGTAAGAATACTGGCCACAACTGGGTCAAGAATAACAAAGATTGACCATAACCGACTCAAGAATATTAACGATCGATCATATCCAGTCTCTGATACCATATTGAGATTTGAAATTGAACATAGATAGTGCTTAAAACAACGAAATCACTTTACCAACTCCCTCACATCTCATCGATTTTCAGAATATTATATTTTAACATCACTAAAATATACTAAAAGTTTTTAGAATTAAATTAATTTATAAAAATAAATAAAAAAATATTTTACTTTACAAATTATATATGCTTCAATTGATTGATATAATTTTTATTTTATTTAATGAAAATTTATTTATATGTTTATTTTTTAATTAAAAACTTACTATTGTATTAATTAAAAAATATAATAGATAAAATACAAATTGTTATAAAGTCAAAGTATAAATAACATCATTAGAATTGAAAAGCTTCTTAATATTATTTATTAACTATTGACCAAATTTGACCCCAAGTCAAATTTGGTCAACCCCTAATATTTTAAATTTTTGAACAAGGTTTCATGTGTCCTATGGGGTCTCTGATTGTCCTATATGTCTCACTTGTCCTTCTCCTAGTCCTTGTTGAAGTCCATCCTCCTTGTACTAGGCTAGTCAACCAGAGTCAAAGTTGGTCAACCATGGTTAAACTTAGTCAAAGGCTTAATATATTTTTTAAACATCTTAAAATGGTCTTTGATATGTTTCAAGGTGTCTTTAAGTCATAAATTGGTCACTTACTAGGTTTCATGCGTCAAAACGGTCATTTGGCCACTTTTTTAGGTCAATTAATGACTTATATGAAAGGTGGAGTTACAATATTTATCAACAAAATAAATATCAATGTGAAAGAGGTCAGACTATGTTAGGATTAGTCAGATAGTAGTTAAAGGGTTAGTTATATGCAGGAAATAACATATTCTCCTTAAAAATAGGCTATTTGTAGCACTTATATGGACTTGTGGAACTCACCTTTAGCTAAAAACATGGGTGGAGTGACTCTTCACCTCCCCACACTCTTTTCCATGCTTGGTTTTCAAGGAGGATGCTCAAAAGTTTAGTTTTGCTCTTGTTTCTTCCATTTTTTGTTTGTAAGCCAAGGAAGGTCAAATTCAAGCACTTGGTATGGGCTGTACAAGTAGAGTTGGGAGGAATGGTCTTGGGGGTGGATATTAATCTGATTGAATTCAAATCCATAGCAAGAACTTTTAATTTTGTGCCTCCTCCTTTATGAAAAATTGCCAACACTCCAAGCAGCATTTTATGCACTTGCATCTATGGAGGGGGTCATTATTTGCACTTGTTTCATATTTTCTTACTTTGGTTTGATGGTTTTGTTTGTTATAGGTGTTTTAACATGATTTCCAAGACATTTCTAGGGTTCTCTTGGTTTTGAAAAGCTCAAGTGCCTAAGAAAGCCTTTTATAGGCTTATATATGCTTCCAACTGCTCTTTTTGCACTCTCAGCTGTCTCATGTGCCATTAAAGAGATTTCTCATGTTAGATGAAGGCAGAGGACATTGCTTCAAAGCTTTATATCCATTTAAGGTGAATTTGGAGGTGTTGGTATAAGTTTGAGATCATGAAATGCTAAAACAATCCTCAAATAGCTGTGTTTCCCATACTCAGTCAGCTCCCATCTACTCTTCAGCTTTGGCCATGATTTGTGGAGGTTCTGGGGATGTCCATAAAGGTGTTTTGAAGGTTTTGAAATCTTGATGTATCCTTTATCTACATAGAGTGGTCATCAAGCCTCTATATAGTAAAATAAGAGTGAGAATTACAGTCATATGCAACTTTTTCAATTTGGCAACCATTGGAGGTGCATCTACAGATATTTAAAAAAAGTATCATGCGAGGTGAAGCTATCTTGATGTTCCCCAAGTCTCCATAGGATATAAAAGAATCATTTTACTTGTGAAAGGATATCATGTTGTTAAGAGTTCATTTAGCATGGATATGGTTCATGTTCTTCTCACTGCCCTGCTCATAGCCATTACTGCCTTAATTGAAGAGTTGTAATGCCATTTTGAAAGTGTTGAAACATAAATTGGAACTTTTATTGAATCCATATCATGTTTTTTAGATCATGAATTCCCTCTGTAAAGAGGTAGAATGACAAATGAAAGGACAAACCATGCTAAAATCCAAGTCACTGAACTTAGGCTCACAGTCCCTAAGTGGACAAAATAGAGCTCCTGAGTGTTTTTGTTATTTTCATACAATGAAAGCATGGTGGTTTTGAAGGATTATCATATGCTCACCTTATAGACATATCCACATATAATGCTCATGCCAATTTTAAGGGTCAAAAGGTGAGTGAAGGATGAACAATTAGAGTCCAAAGTTGCCAAGGAAATCACTGGATTTTGATAGTGAAACCTACAAGATGTTGATAAAAAAGTGACCTTGCACTTCATATTGAGAATCCTAGACTATGTCATCAAGGGAGAACAATCCCAAATGGTTCAAAAGACACTCCTAAGCCAAGATGTCAAAGAAAATATGGAATTTGATGTTTTGACCCCTAATCACTCTCCCCTATTCGTACACAGGCCTGGGAAGGAACACTTGCAATAGGCTCTTGTAAGTTTTTATTTCAATTGGGCAGATAGTGACCAAATTAAAGGTTTAGGGTGAAAATGATTACTTTTCAAGCACTAGGCCTAAATTGAAGGTACTTCCTATCAATCACATGATCTGAAAGAGCTCAAGTGCACCTACAGGCAAACCTAAAGTCCATAAAATGCAGTCATGCAAGAAATATAGTTAGTAAGATAGAAGTAGGGATTCCTTTATAAGAGAAGAGACTGTGTTGGTGAAATTTAGATTAGAAAAGTGAAAAGTGACCTCAGGGAGCTCATGGAAAACCCAAATACACCTAATACAAGGGTGGACAAATCTAAATCAACCTACAGGTAGGACAAGTTGTCTAAGCCCATAACAAGTAGATGGCTTAATATTGGGAATGAGAGATAAATTAGTGCAAGGGATGGAGCTGAATTTTTGTAAAAATGATGGATGACCATCTAAACAAGATTATAAACATCAGAGGAGGTTTGTATTGTGTTCTTAAAACCTAAACCATGCTCAAATAACCTACAAGTAGGCATAAATAGTGGTCTCATTCTAGGTAGTTGTAGACCTAGTCTATGTTTCCAAAAGCATAGAAAGTGTTTGAGAGACCAATAGGGTAGAATATGGTTTAAACACATCATGGAAGATGAATAGGCCATTTTAAGGAGCATGTGGAAAAAATAGGTCTCAAACAAAGATGAAAAACTCGGTCATCCTTCAAAACCCCTACAGATAGTGCATTCCTACAAGTTTGTCTTGGCTTTTGGAGATTTTGGAGGGTCAAATGGATGAGTTAGGTGCTCAAATTTGGTACAGAGTACCCTTAAGAGTTAAAGAATCCTCTCCAATGGTAAATTCACCAAGGATAATAGGTATAATACTCTTTTTTTGTCTCAGAGGTAAGGTACTTTTCCCATGCACAAGACTGGCAGTTCTGAGGAAAAGTGATGAGTAGGTGACTAGAAGACAAGGAGAGCTCAAATGAAAGTTTTTGAAGTTGGAGAACACCTAACATAAGCTAAAAAACCTTCTTAGGAGTTTTTAAAGAAAATAGGGTACCCTGAGCAACAATGGTTACAATCATGCGTGAGGGAAACCCTTAGGCCTAGAAGTCAAGTTGAGGGTCATATGCATTTTCAACCTTGTCAAAGCTTTCCACTTGGATAATTGATACTTTCAGAGGTATATTGGAGGTGTTGAAGCCATTAGGAGGTAGCGAAAACCATTGGAGAGTCATGTTGAGTCTTAGGTTGTGGGTAACCTTGTGAAACAAGGTTTAGACCTAAGGTAGATTGGTATATTAGTTACACTTGTGGCATGAAATGATCATTCTAATGGTGTGAAATATGTTTTTTGGGTTCCATCAAAGGTGATTGAGCTTTCATTATGCAGAAGAGGTCACATATTGATCACTTTTGGACCCAACACCATGACATGGTATGCAAATTGAAGGGGTGCAATCGAGAGGTCAACTTCAAACGCTCACACCTACTTGGAGACATTGAATGGGATTCTAAGAAGTTATAGCAGGATGAAGGAGGTTTCGAGCTAGTAAATTATGGTGTTAGTTTAGAGTTCTAACTTCAGAGGTTTATGAACAATCCCTTAAGGGTTAGTGCACTTAAAACTCTCCTAAAGCCCTGTTTTATGACCCGATGGACGAAATAAGGCTCAAAATGCATCCAAATGAACAAATTTGACCCTAAGAGTTAAAGATAAGTTGTTGACAACATCTTGAGGTTCAAATCCATGAAATTAGATTGTACATAACCCATACATATCAAGCATAAATCAAGTTTATTTGACAAATTCTTATGTTTTACAGGTCCTGAAGATGATCATGGGATACCAACCACTTGGGAGGATAGATTGAGACTTGAACCAACTCCCTATGCCATTTTCAAAGCTTATAAATGCTCACAAGTGTCCCTGCTAGGCCTCTCACTTTAGCCAGTCTCTAAAGTGACATAGTGAAAAGAGTGGTAACCTAAATCTGGAGACCTTTCAAGATATGTCTAATGGAGCCAAGCGTATGAAGTATCCTATCATGTGTCATGAGAACCTTGGTATAAATCAGTTAGGAAGGATAAGAAGATGCTAGTGTCAATTATCAAGAAAAGCCTATTGGAGAGTGATTATGGTTGCAAATGATGATTGTGCTTATGTAAGGGAATGTCAATGGTTAGGAAAACTTCTAATACAGGTGGAGGCCTCTTTGTAACTTCCTCTCCTCAGTGCACATGAGACACTTGTCCCTAACCTGTTTTGGAATGTTCAAAGAAGCCCATGATGAAGGTAATTTCCAAGGGAGAGTGATTGAAGAGTTTCAATGCCACATATGAGGAACGTGCTCAGTTTGGGATGGACACATGTTTACATCAATTTCTTGATCTCTCTTCCACCTCATTTCCATGCATTATAACTGATTTTCATCTTTGGACATTTGTCCTTGTACCTCTTGAACTTTTCTTTTCTCTCTCTTCTTCCAAGTTCTATAAAGGTGAGCCATTTTAGCTATTAAAGGAGACCACACCTAGTATGGTGAAGCCCTGCTAGTTTGATATTATACTTTTCCTTTGAAATAAGCTATGCAATCTGTTTTTAATCCTACAAACTATCTTGTCGAAGTGTGTGAAGAGATGTTTAGTGAAAAGTCAAGTGATTGATATCAATCCCTGCTTCCTCTCAATCCTTCCATGTCTGATGCAAGTTGTTTCATTCTAACAGGTCACATGAAGTGTTGTTAAGTGTATGAGTTTATTTTTAAGTGTAAAAGTAGCCTTAGTGTCTAAAACTGATATTTGGTTAGCTCACCTTGAGTAGTCTTTCATGTATTCCACCTTCATGTTTGAAATGCTAATGTTAGAGTGTTCTAAAAGGTAGAAGCTGATTTTGTGAGTCTTGTCTCTTAGTGTATTTGTATGATAATCTTGTGGAAATATTCATGGTGTATCACCCCCTAGAATAGTTTAATTTCATGCAACTCCTATCCCTTTTCACACAAGCAAGTATTAGATTAGGTGACAAGTACATCAAGACATATCTAGGGAGCTAGCCCTTTCAATCCTAGAGGTCTACTTCCACCATAGGTGCCCCACACACTTGGAAGTAGTCCAATATTATTCAAATCTAGAAGACGCTGGAACACCCTCTTTTAGAGTGCAAGATTTAAAGACAACATTATCATCATTAAAATAAATTAAAAAAATTGGAATTAAATTGATTTATAAAAATAAATAAATAATTTTTTAATGTTATAAATTGTACAAGTTTCAATTAATTTTCCTCGACTAACCTCCAACCCCTCTAACTCCCATGAGGACTAAAGAATATCGATTTAAAAAATCAATATTACAAATTATGTCCTTTTCCAAAATAATTAACGCGGTGACTACCCTTACGACTTTTATAACTTGTCGTGAGAATCAAGCAAGTGTGATGTGATAACCCTAACCCTAATGTTTAGCATTATGGGGTACACGGCACAATACTTTTCTTCCCTTTTATATTTTGTGACTTATATTGCATGACTATTTGACGTCGAATAGGGACAAATTTAGGTCTTTTTCTCATTCAACGTCTTATTTATTCGTAACCCTAAGTGTAAGTGTAAGTTGGATTCCACATCCTTAGGCGGCTAGGCGATGCAATTCCCCTTTATTCGGAGACAAACTTACACGTGAGAGATTCTTCCATCGTGGAATAAGTAAAGGAAGGACTAGAGAGTGTGAAATCGGATATGCACTTTAGAAAATGATATAATATAATTATATAATAAAAATAAAAGTTAAAATGTAGAGTATGTCACAATGTGGGGTCTATTATAGAAGTAGAATGTTTGTATGTATTGTATAAAGTCAAATTGATAGGCCTAAATAAATTGAACAAATAAGGAGGTGGTCCTCCTTTCCCAAAAAAAAAGTTAGGTATAGTATGATTACGCATCTCTCTTGATGAAGATGCATGCAATTAGAAAGAGATAAGGAAACTCATTTTTTTGGCTAATAAATTTGAGAAATTTAATAAATTTTTCGCCACCTATAATGGTATGTGAGAGAATGGTCAAATATCCACGTGTATTTTAATGGTCTGTCAAATAATGGTCAAATAGATATGTGAATGAATGTACAAGATTTTTTTTTAATGAGGCAAACAATTTTGACCGGAACTATGAACTAGTATGGGACACAATCGAGGGTCTAATTCTTGTAAACATAAAAGGAGGACAATGGAAAGAAACGAGTGTGAAGGCCTCCACACGCTAAAAGGGAGCTCACCAAAAAAGAGAAATAACAGATTGCAGGAGAAATACAAAAAATATAGAAGAAACACAAATGGAAAAAATGTTGAAACCATTAGTCTTCAGCGAAGCTTCAATGAGAAACCCAAAAACATGCAGCGAATGGGAGTTCACTAATAAATCTCTAAAGCCCGAGGCAAAATAATACACCATCCAAAAACAAGCCCTATTACCTGCCCTCCAAAAAAACTTGTCCACGAGTTAAGACAACTCATTTCCCCCGACTAGAATTGTAATCATAGAAGTAAATTTAAATTGTAGTTAAGAAGTATATCTATAGACCCATATAGAGGAATGTTCAAAACCTTTTAAAGAGTTTTGTGGATAAAATTTAGGAGCTACTTTTATTATTGTAGTTAAATTGGATTAAGAAGATGTTAAGTGATAACATTCCAAAGTGTTAGAATATAAAATAATTAAAATACATGATAGATAAAAAATTTAAAATAAGAATAATATTCATCTATAATTTTTCAATAAATTTAAAAGCTAAAATTATATTATTTAAAAAAAAATTAATGATGGCTTATTTTTTATATTTATCTCAATTTGAATTTTTTTCAATCTTCTCTAATTCGATTTTTATGTACATGATTAGTTATAAAAAAGACAAAAGAACCATTATGGAAGACAAAGTCTTTCAAATCAAGTCATAATATATTTTTAGTTGTGTATGCGCTACATCAAAAGTAATGATTTATCTTGGCCTTCGAGTTATGAGGGATCCATCATGTAAAGTAAATTAATAAAGTTGAGTATGAGGAAGTATAACATCTTTGTCATCATGTCCTAATGAAATTCTTGGTGCAACAACATACAAGCCTTGATTATGAAAGATATCAATTCTATGTTGGTGCTCACCAAGGGTTATAACTAACATATAAATCATGATCGAATGACTTAATAAAGTTTAAAGCTTCTCTAATACATAAATTATTGGTTCATAACTTATAAAAATATTATTCATAAAACATCGTTTAGTGATATACTGTTATTTGATAAAAAGTATTTCAAAATTCGTTCAACAAATTTTTTGAACATTCAAAATACTCCTCTTATAATTCTATTAGATTTTCAATATTTTTTTATTATTTCCACAACGTATGGTTATTAAAATGCTAAAATAGTATTGGGTTACATGATCTCTTGAAGAGTCAGGGATTATTAAGTGCAAGTCTTAATGATAATATTTAATTATATGTAATGGTTCAATTCTCTAGTTGCACCTCTACTGTGTAACCCTTGTACCCATCATTCGATGCAATAAATGCCAAATGTACATTCAAACTTATGAGAGATAACTTCTTGTAAGCCATTAATGATTGATTAAGTATATTAAACTTAAAGTTAATTCGTTGTAAAAGAAATATCTTAAAATATCTCGATGAAAAATCTAGCTCTGTGATTTTTGTACACTAACATTATAATTTATAAGTTATAGAGAATTGCTTGCATTGCTAATAACCTTTTTAGGTTACATAGAGTTGTTTGTGCTATAAAATATCTATAGAAGAAGAGCTAACATTCACAAAGAAATAATTGTCCTAAAACTTGACCCTTTCTATAATCGAGACAATTATAACCTATGTGCTCTTATAAATCACTTACTCAAGACAACCATTAACATTTGTGGTCCTCTAAACACTTCAATTGAGAGATCCATAATATTTATGGTCTTATAAACCTTTTAATCAAGAGAACTAAAACATATATGGATGTCTACTACATTCAATCTCATAGATATTATTAAAATCATTTTTAAAAATGTATCGACAATAACATTCATGGTCCTATAAACTCTTTAGTAAAGACAACCATAAAATTTGTGGTCTTATAAACCCTTTAATCTCATTAACATAATTTGACAATGAAAACAATAGTTAAGATTATGATCACATGGATGCTAAAAATAAACTTTACACCACATGTCCACCAAGAGAATATCTAGATGCCATAAACATATTCAGTATTGGCTAAGGATATTGTATTCCCCAAGACTATGGGAGATTGTTCCTACCTTTATATTCATATACATTATACTCCTTTGTGACGATAACATTTTTGGTTCTATAAACCATTTAGTCAAGGCAACTATAACCTTTGTGGTCCTATAAATGTTTTAGTCGAGACAAATATAATATATTTGGTCCTATAAATCCCCTAGTTAAGACAACTATAATATTTGTTGTTCTATAAACCCTTTAATCCCATAAACATAATTAAAACCATTTCATAAAACATCTTAAAATTTTAATCAAGACATGATTTTTTACGTTAAATTTTGAATTAACTGATTACAAAAAATTGCTAAGCATTAAAAATAAGATTTTATAGTTACATAAAACTGCTTACACCATACCATATTCGTATAAGAAGAGCTAACTTTCATAAGGAAACAACATTGTGGTAAAAATTGACGCTTTTCATAGTTAAAACACTTTTCATAGTTGAGACATTTCTAGCATTTATGGCCTTATAAACCCTCCAGTCGAGGCAACTCTCACATCTATGGTCTTATAAACCCTTCGGTCAAGACAACTCTGACATATGTGGTCCTATAAATATTTTAGTCTTACTAACATTATTATAATCATAGATGTTTTGGAAAAAAACGTGTCATTGTATTTTTTTTGTATCTCTAATATTATAGGATGTGAAAGTCTTAAATCTATAATAATTAAAATTATTCATATATTTATTTTTTGTGAGATTTTATTTTTTGTGTTTTTTTAATTATTGGGATTCACTAAATTACATAGAATGTCGACATCTCTCTGCATATTTCAGAGCAAACATATAACACATTACAAAATTGAGTAAGCATACATTTAAATTAGTGAGCTCTTTGGCTAAGCAACTACGACTAGATGTCATTAAAGTCATCCAGGACACAAACCTGACCCTATCCATTTGATTCATTGTGTCGGGTACCTAGAGGGATTTGTACCTCAGTGGATGGATATAAGCAACCATCATCCTCACCAATCGAGCTACAACCCTTTCGATTATTCTATGTGTTTGATTAGACTAATTACATTTTGTCTCGTATATATTTTTAGTAATAATGAAAAAATAAGGAACTCACTTAACACACACACATCTTAAAACATTTTTTTTAAAACCCAGAGGTATCCCCAATCCCAATTGGGACACTGCAACTCCGTCCAAAAACCTTCATTGGGGCGAGCAGAGGCGAGACTAATCCTCAGTGGGTTGTCGATGGGGTCCACACGCATCGGACAACCTTGAAAATTTGGGCAACGAAAATTCACCTCGGGACTTATATGGGATGAGCCTAAAGCCCTTAGCCAATTACGCTACCTGTGTGGGCTACATCTTGTGGGGACTCACTTAAAACACAAACATCTTAAAACATTTAATACATAATGTTTTATAGATAAACCTTGTTTCACAATTCTTAGTAACACGAGACTAACCAAACCTCGTCTTAGAATTCTTAGTAACACATGACTGACCAAACCTCATCTCAAAATTCTTAGTAACACGAGACTAACCAAACCTCGTCTCAAAATTCTCGGTAACACATGACTAACCAAATTATAACCCAATAATTTAGTAGAATTGGTAGCACTCCCATGGAACCTCATTTTTTTTAACTAATTATTTATTATGTCGATATGTGTAGCTTATATTAATAAACAAGGGGGTGGGAGGACTGAGTGTAATCTTATTGTCAAGTGAGTATGTTAAAAAAGCAATGACCTTAAATTTGATTGTCTTGATATTGGTAAGCGATTTTTTTTTGACTATTTTTATAGGGGGAACCTTTAAAGCCGTGTGGGGAGCAATGCCACTTAAAGAGTCAACTACCAATACAAATATTGGGATAAACGCTTTTGATATACCGGAGCTATGAACTGGAGTAATGGGGGAGCACCTTCTTGAATTGAGACATGTGGGTGGCCTTGGGTCTGTAATGTTCACCAAATGATTTGCATTCGAAATGCCCTGCTGTGTGCCGCGTGGTCCACAAGGAGAAGTGTGACCCCTACCTCAAGGTGTCCACATGGCCACTTTTTGAAAGAGTCCTCATGTATTCAATGGGAATGGAACTTGGGTTGATGAGTAGAAACTACTTGTACCTCACCAATACACCATGCCCTTGAGTACAAATTTGATTGTCATAAGATAGTTCTTCTTCTTGTTTGGGAAGAATGATTGAAAATTACGATATGTTAAGTATATGATACAATTTGAAACCCATTTTAATTTAATAGAAAGAATTTTTCCACCATAATATAATAATGTAATTAGATGAGGACCATCTATTCATTATCACTGAATTACCTTTAAATTAAAAAAATTGATTTTAAAATAAATAAAAATGAAATTAAAACAATTGAAAGAGTTCAACTCAACTACAAAGTCCATACTAAAAATGGACACATTTTACACAAATGTGACCTTGGGGGGGGGGAGGGGGGCCAAGGAAGCATGGGACCTCTTCCTTATCTCTAATGACTCATTAGCTTCGCCCATTCCATGAAAGAATGGACAAAGTAGTGAAAATATGTTATAAAAATATATAAGCAATGGAATCCGCAGTAAAGGTTATTATTGCACAGAGGCAATAATACAAAGTGTCTGCATCACTTTTACTAATGTTCTGGCCCGTGCCGAGAACCCCACATATTTAAGGGCCAAAAGATTCGGTCCAGCTGGCAAGATAGGTACTGTCCAGTAAAATTCAAACGATTTAGCCCAACTGAAACGTGTGGCCGGGGCCGACGGAACCATCTCAGGGCTCTCATCGTTCCACGTGGCGGACCCAGAAAAGATTATAAAAACGCCAGCTAATCTGGTGACTGAGCATGCAATTAGTTTCGGATTAACACTAGGTTAAACAAATAATTTCGACGTGGCGGGGGTCTGCGGTGACGAATAGCGAACTACATTTGGAAGGCAGCTAAGTTTAGCGGTTATGTAAAAGTCGGTCAAATCTGGCGGAAGGGAAAAGAAATACGCGTCATCTTTTTCTCGCCTTCGGGCCTTTAAATAGCCGCTCTCCGGATGCAATTCTTCATTCATAGCTATTATTTCTTCTTGAAATTGCATGCTGTTTTGGCTATCCATTCTGCGGCGAGGATAATTTTTTTTGCTTGTGTTGTAAGGGTTTTGAGATTTTTCTTTCCGTCGGGGTTTCTGAGAAATTTGTTTGGTTTGCTGTGGATTGTTGCGGCGGCGGCGGAGGCGCTTACCGATTTGATACTGCAGTCTCTCAAAAATGTAAGAGATTTTAATCCAATCTGTAGGTTTTCTGTTCGCTGTATTCCTTAGGGTTGAGCTGTTTCCTGTTTATATCTGTTTATGTTTTTTGTATATGCGTGTTGTAATGGACGATGCGTTACTTTGTAAGATGCGTATTGCTATTTATTTTTAGGTTTCTGTGCTCATTCCACGGATTTTGATAGTTTTCTTCTTTGATTTTAGGGTTAGGCTTTATTAATGTTTGTATTCTGCAATGTGTAGTTTTTTATTTAATGTTTTGAAGCATTTCGTTTCTGCCGCGGATGTGTTTTTTGGTTGTAACTTGATTTGTCATTGTTTTCTGAAATGTGTTGTGCTATTGACGGCTTTGAAGGATTTACTTTTCTATTATGGTTTGCTTTCTGTGTTCCTTAGGTTGTGTTTTGTTTTGTATTTTGTCGCAGCCGTAAGTTTTTTACGGCTTTGAAGGATTTGTTTTTCTATTAAGGTTTGCTTTCTGTGTTCTTTGGGTTGTGTTTTGATTTGTATTTTTTCGCAGCCGTAATTTTTGTCTTTAGTTTGGCCTTTATCTTTTTGATTTTAAAGGATTCTTGTCCAGTTTTGGATGGATCCCTTTGTTTATCAGTTTGTAGGTTGTATCTTGATTTTGTGGTTTTTGCGGCACTAAGATTGCTTGGGTTTCATTTTGATTTGTGTTTTGTAAGTTTAACCTCATTTAAGTTTTTCTTGCTGGTGTAAATAATTGCCAATAGATTTAAACGGGTTTTCTAGACGACTTCGAGTCCTTCAAATCCATGTAGGATACAGATTGAGACAGTGTTTTGTGTTGATGTGCTGTGTAATCTGTATTAATGTTATTGGTGATTTCGAATCTGTAATATTTATCCTGGAAAGTATTTTCCGTGCTTTGTGTTTATTGGTGATTTCGAATCTGTAATATTTATCCTGGAAAGTATTTTCCGTGCTTTGTGTTGTTGTGCCGTGTATTCTGTTTTTTTGTTAATGGTGCTTTCGAAGTGTTTTGTGTTGATGTGCTGTGTAATCTGTATTAATGTTATTGGCGATTTCGAATCTGTAATATTTATCCTGGAAAGTATTTTCCGTGCTTTGCGTTGTTGTGCCGTGTATTCTGTTTTTTTTTTAATGGTGCTTTTCAAAGTGTTTTGTGTTGATGTGCTGTGTAATCTGTATTAATATTATTGGTGATTTCGAATCTGTAATATTTATCCTGGAAAGTATTTTCCGTGCTTTGTGTTGTTGTGCCGTGTATTCTGTTTTTTTGTTAATGGTGCTTTCAAATCTGTAATAGTGTGCTGTGTAATCTGTATTAATGTTATTGGTGATTTCGAATCTGTAATATTTATCCTGGAAAGTATTTTCCGTGCTTTGTGTTGTTGTGCCGTGTATTCTGTTTTTTTGTTAATGGTGCTTTCAAATCTGTAATAATCCTCCTGGAAAGTATTTCCCTCGTGGCTCTTAGGTTTAGCCTCATATAAGTTATTTTGGTGAGAGGGTTTTAAAACGAATTCGAGCTCTTCAAATCTGTGGTTATGCAGATTGATTTAGTACTTCGTGTGTTTTGTTGTCCTGTGATATCTGTTTTTGTGATAATGGTTCAAATCTTTAGTATTTCTTCTGGAAAGTATTTTCTCTCGCATTAAATCTCGGTATCTTATGTTGGAGTTTTTTTCTTAATTGATGGTTGGTTTCTGATTGATCTGTTCGATTTTGGTAATGTAAATTTGTATTATATGTATTCAGTCTTTTCTACTGCTTGTCTGCACGTTGTCCATCTTCTATGCGGATGCGGTGTTTCTTATGTAAGTTGGAATGCATTCTGTTTCCATAGGTGGCCACTGTGTTGTGTATTCTCCATGTTTTAATTCCTGTAGATATTCATGTTTTTGTCTTGTACTTGGGGATTCAGTCTGATTAGAGTAAGGGATTAGAGTAGCCGTGTTTTTTTGCTTTTTGTCTGAAGATGGGCTGGGTGGCCATTATTTTGATTTTAATGTATGTTGGAATGCATTCTGTTTCCATAGGTGGCCATTGTATTGTGTATTCTCCTCTTGCTTCCGTGCTTCCATCAGGTTTTAATGCCTGTTTATATTCATATTTACTTAGGGATTCATAGCCTTCGGACCTTCAGTTTGATTAGAGGCGTTCGTTTTATTTTTGTCTGTAGATAGGTTGCCATGATTTTGATTTGTCTGTAGATCGAATAATATTTTTTATGGGCCTTTATGCTCCTTGTTATTGATGTTGTTCATTCTCATGTACCATCTTTCTATATAGGGATTCATTGCCATCAGGTGAATGAGAGGAGAAGAGATCTGCATTGAATGATTTTTTATTTTGGTTTGCAGATAAATTAAACTGTAACTGCCTTGGTTTAATGTGTTTTTGATGATGGATATTCTTCGTACTGCAGAAAGGCTGAATGTTGTGATGGAGTCCAAAGGTGGTAAGAAGAAGTCTAGCAGTAATTATCCCCAATACGAAACTCCCTTAGGCTACAAGATTGAAGACGTTCGACCGCACGGGGGCATCGATATCTTCCGCTCTGCTGCTTACTCGAACGTAAGTATTTTTCGTTCAGTTTTCTCCATTTATTTATGGAAAGGGCATTACAATCGAAATATTTAATTCAATATAGTTATAGTTATTTCTTTCTAAACTCTATTGAATTACTTAGAAGTTGTGCATTTATAACAATATCATGGGAGAATGGTTGTTTTAGTTTATATGTTGTTATTTATGATTGTATGTGCACGGTTTAACATGTGTTTTCTTGTCTTATTTCTTCCTGCAGTGCGTGCGAAAGCCATCCTGATATTCTTACTGCAGCATCTGTAGCGTAGGAGTAGTTTAGCTTATAATTTTCAATAATTCTGTATGCTAGGAGCTGGTTTGCGGTTCTACTGCACGGCTGGCAGGTTAGCTCCTCAGTTCCCTGGACTGGCAATTTCTCCCCCAACGCTTTGAAAATTTCCCGTTTCAACAGACCGCACCCTTCTGTCATTTCTCAGCTTACTCTTCCCAACAAAAGCAATAATATCAGTAGTGTTTAGTATTTCAAGATGGGTATGTCCTCTGGGGATTGTGTTACCCCTACTGTCTCCTCAATTGGATTTGAGGGATTTGAAAAGAGATTAGAGATTGAATTTTTCCCAGCTTCATTGTTTGCTGATCCTGAAGGAAGAGGGCTCAGAGCTCTCAGTCGTCCGCAATTGGATGAAATTCTGAAGCTGGCTGAATGCACCATAGTGTCTGAGCTATCAAACGAGCATCTTGATTCCTATGTTCTGTCAGAATCAAGTATGTTTATCTATCCTTTAAAGATAATTTTGAAGACTTGTGGAACGACGAAGCTGCTTCTTTCTGTTCCCAAGATATTGAGCAATGCAACTGGGTTATCTCTCTCTGTTAAAAATGTCAAGTATACTAGAGGGACATTTATTTTTACTGGAGCCCAGTCTTTTCCTCATCGCAGCTTTTCAGAAGAAATAACTTATCTGGAGAAATATTTTGGAATGCTTGGTTCTGGTGGTAGAGCATATGTTATGGGAGATTCAGAGAAGAATTATAACTGGCATATTTATTCTGCTTCTGCTGAAGATGTTTCTTGTGATGTGGACTCTGACCCCATTTTTACACTGGAGATGTGCATGACACAGTTGGACCGTGAGCGAGCTTCCATGTTTTACAAGAGCAACACTAAATTGGCTGGCGAAATGACTCTTAACTCGGGTATTCGTGATATTCTTCCGGGATCTAAAATCTGTGACTTTGAGTTTGAACCCTGTGGGTACTCCATGAATGCAATTGAAGGAGATGCTGTTTCAACAATTCATGTAACTCCTGAAGATGGCTTTAGTTATGCAAGCTTTGAGTCAATGGGTTATGGTCCTAAAGATCTTGAACTCAAGGAACTAGTGGAGAGGGTTTTATTCTGCTTCAAGCCCAAGGTATACTCCATTTCTATTCATTTCAGCGGTCCTGTTGGGCAATCTTCATGGACCATGTTTGATAAGCCTCCTCAGGGCTATGAATGTGACATGACAAGTGGACAAGAGCTTACAGGAGGCAGCAACATGGTATATCTGACTTACAGGAGCAGTGATAAGGAATGTGCCAAGGAATGTGCCATAAAGGCCTCGCCGTTACTTGTCTGGGAAGAGGAAAGCGAAGAAAATGACAATTTGTTTGTGAATGAAAAGATGCAAATTTGGGATTCGTCTGGTGATTCTCCCAGGACTACCTTGACCTCGCATGACTGGGAAGAGGATAGCGAAGGAAGTGACAGTTAAAATCTTGGGATGCTTCTCTGATGAAACGTGTAAACTTGGGAATCATTACACCTTCATTAGTTTTGCGAACTCCATGGTTTTATCATATGATTTGGGAAGGACTATTATTCTCATAGTTTCTAGAGGGATAATGATTAGTGGTTTGGGCACTATGTTGTCCCATAGTGCAGTTTATGATTCACTGTGTCGGGGGAGGGTTGTAGCGTAGGACTATTTTATTTTCAGTTGAGATTTCCAATAACAATGAATGGTTGATTTCTTTTATTGTTACCCAACTTCTTAGTTGATTATTTTTGTGGTTACAAAGCTACATTCGATGTGTTTTTGTCGGGTTTGAATAAATACAAGTTATATGTATTAGTGTAGGAAGATAAGCGCTCTCCATTTGTGCTTTTTTTTAATGAGGGTTGTTTGAGTTCTTATTATATTGTCTGGCTATATTATTGATGATGAGGAAGTGTTTTGTTTCCAACTTTGAATGCGATGTGATCATGGTTCATGTATTGGTATGAGCACTGACCTAAACAATGGTTAATACGTATTGGTAAAATGATTTTGCCTGAGTTGCAAATGATGTAGTATTATGTTAATTGTTACTGAGATGTTTAATGAATTGTAAGATTGTCTGAAATTGGAGTGGTGTATAAATTGTAAGTATGCACCGTGCTCGTAAGTGTTCGATTGAGTTGCAATGCACTGTTTGTGTTTTTTTTTAACATGTTCACTTGTTTGTGTCTATTAAGGTTAGACTCAGTATTAATTTATGGTTGGAGTGTACTGTTTTCTGCTTTATGTTAGGGTTGCCCTAGAGTATGCTTTGTGGTCTAATTCTATATGGTGCAAGTTCGTGTTTTCTATGGTTTATGGATGGTTGGATTGCACTGTTCTCTGCTTAATGATAGGGATACAGTATGCATTGTGATAGGATAGTGTGCACCTAATTCTATATGGTGCAAGTTTGTGTTTTCTATGGTTTATGGATGGTTGGATTGCACTGTTCTCTGCTTAATGATAGGGTTACAGTATACATTGTGGTAGGATGTTATGGCCTAATTCTATATGGTGCAATTTTGTGATTTCGACAGTTTGTGCTTTTACTCCAATTGTGAAGATATCTTAGCAAGAATATCAGATATGGTACTTTTATTTTGAGTTGTGTTTGTTTTGCAGCACACTTTTGCATTGCAGTGATTTGGTTCTGGTTCCCTTTTAACATTTTCAACACATTCATGTATAAGTGTTTCCATCATATATGGCACTTTTATCTGCAATAATCATTTGCAACACACTCGTGCATTGAGTATTTCCATCATATATGGCACTTTCATCTGTAATATTCCTTTGCAACACACTCATGGATAGTGTGATTCCATCATATATGGCACTTTCATCTGCAATAATCATCTGCAATAAACATCTGCAACATACACATGCATAGTGTGTTTCCATCATAGAAGGCACTTTCATCTGCAATGCACCCATGCTGCTGGTGTTTGTTTCTGAGTTTCTCTATTTAAGAGTATCAGATATGAAACTTTCAGTTGAGAGTGTTTGTTTCTGAGTTCCTTGTAAACCTCATTTGTAACACAACTTTTTTGTATTGATTGTTTCTGAGTTTCTTTTGAAGTTCATTTGCAGCATACTTTTTGTAGTGTGAGTTTTTCGTGATTTTATCCTTTTTGAACCTTATTTGCAACATGCGCATGCCTTAGTCATTCGATCATATATTGCACTTTTATCTGCAATGTTCATTTGCAATACACTGATGCATTGAGTGTTTTCATCATATATGACACTTTTATCTGCAATGCTCATTTGCAATACACTTATGCATTGAGTGTTTCCATCATATATGGCACTTTTATTGTGCATCAAGTGTTCCCATCATATATGACATTGACATTTTTATCTGCAATGTTAATTTGCAAGATGCAACATACCAAATTATATATGGCACTTTTATCTGCAACATACCCAATGTTGTGAGTCTGTTACTGAGTTCCTTTTGAACCTCATTTACTACTTATTTAATGTTGTATCTAAGATAATGTCTTAGCAAGAATATCATATTTGGTACTTTTATCTGCAATGTTCCGTGTCGTTAATGTTTTGTTTCTGAGTTCCTTTTGAAACTCGTTTGCAACACACTTGTGGTGTTTGTTTGAGTTTCTTTTGAACCTCATTTGCAAGACACTTTTGTGTTGTGAGTATTTGGTTCTAAGTTCCTTTTGAATTTGCAACACTTCTGCATTGCAATTGTTTTCATATAAGGTACTTTCATCTGCAATGTACCCTGCATTGTGAGTGTTTGTTTTGTTTGTTTCTGAGTTCTCTGTTAAAACCTCTTTTGCAACTCATCTTTTGTTGTGAGTGTTTGTATCAGATACGGCACTTCCATCTACAATGTACCCCATGTTGTCGGTGTTTGTTACTGAGTTCTTTTTGAACATCATTTCCAACACACTTTTGCATTGTTAGTGTTTGTATTAGATATGACACTAATTTGCTATCTGCTCCACGCTGTGAATGTTTGAGTTCCTTGTGAACCTCATTTGAATCTAAAAATACGGTTGCTGTGTTACTGTTTCAAACTTTCATATATACTTGCTGTTCATATATATAATGTTACGTTAAACATGGACCGTTGTTTGATTTATTTTAGGGACCGAGTTACAATTGTGAAGTTGGATTGCATATATGTAGTGTTATCTTGAACATGTACTGTTGTTTGACATTTATTAGAGTTAGGCTTGGTTGCAATTGTAAAGGTGCATTTTACAATTAAGAACTTCCATTTGCATTTTCTCTCAGAATGCAGGTTGAGTATCAGCTATGTCTTCCTTACCTGCATTCTACCTCACATTTGAGTGCCTCTGTTTCTGAGTTGCTTTTGAACCTCATTTTTGATTCATTTGAATGTCATTTGTGAGACACTCGTGCCGTGTGACATGTACTGTTGTTTGATTAATGTTAAGGTTAGACTGAGTTATAATTTTTCATTTGGATGTCATATATGTAATGCTATGTTTAACATATGCTGTTGTTTGATATATATTATGGTTAGACCGAGTATGATTGTTCATTTGAATTTTATAAAGTTAGTGTATGTTTGGAAATTTGTGATTGATACATTAATTGTGCAGGTAAACTTTGCATCAGCTATGTAACTCTTATCTGCATTGTACCTCACGTTGACTCTGTTTCCGAGTTATTTTTGTTAAGTCATTAACGAGTAGCTTTTTATTTTATTTTTGTTGTTGTTTGGTTTTGTATAGTTCTGTTAGGTCTAACCTTCATTGGCAAGGCAACTTTCACTGGTGAATGGGCTTCTTGTTTACATTTTGTTTGTTCCCTCTAGACTTGCTGTGTTTTCTTGATTCCCTCTAGACTTGCATCTCGTTGATTTTCCCTCTTACTCTAATATCGTGTTAGATTTGTCCAGTACACCATTATGTTATATATAGATATTGGCAAGTTGATCTTGGTGCTGTTTTCTATTATTCGAGGTTAGATGCCATATGCTCCACGGTTTGCAGCCTAGGGGATATTAATGAGACGTGCTTCTATACCATGATGTTTATTCTGTATTGCACGTGGAATTAGGATTTGTGTGTGTTGCAATTGTGCAAAATTGTCTGGATTGCAAATGTGTAGTGCAATGGGTAATATGCGGTGTTTTGCTTCATATCTATTAGGCCTGTATCAATTTTGTAGATTTGCCTGATCAAGATTTGAGTAAGGATTTTCGCAATGTATGCTTCTATTTTTAAGGCAATGTTGTGTTGTTAATTATATATGGCACGGCTTTTGTCTTAATTTCTAGGCAGTAGCTGCAGAAATTATCCTTTTTAGAAAGTTATCTGCTTAGCATAAAGAATAGGAGTGGAGAGGAGAGCTAGCTCTATTGAGGAGAGCCAAATAGATAAGATATATAGGGAGGGGGCAAGGTAAGGCCACCCCAAACCATATAAAGTGAGTGAGTTTAAATATAGAGGGGCTCCCGTTTTTGTGGCCAAGCCCTATGGAAGTCCATAACATTGGCCAAGCCCTATCTATCTGGCAATAGTTTCAACTCCCATGTTGAAATCCCACTAGAAAGTTCCTATGCTGGACACCACTTGAAAGTTGTCTTCTCAGCATAAAGAAAAGGAGTGATAGGCCCGTATGTTGGACGCTACCCTTAATAAATAATATTCATCCTATAATTTGCATACCATGCATTATTGATTGGCATGCTGCCTAGCCTCCTCCCACTTGTGCTTGTTTGCTGGTGCGGTTTATCTTGCGGTTTGTAGCAAGCTACTGGCTGTTGGGGCTTTTCGAAATATTTGTGACTTGGTTAAAATTTACAATAAAATGAGACTTTCTGCTCCATAATCTTTTGAGGGGTGATGGGAAGACTTGGAATTTGAGATCCCCATCTCTATTGTATATTTGATAACATACATGGAATACCAAAAAGTGTACACCAATCCTTAATAAGTGGTGGTACTATCTTCTGGCAGTTTAGTCTGAATTGACTAGTTCAACGGCCTTCTTAGTTAGTCTAAACAAGAATATTCAGAGCATTGTGGAAACCCTCATTGCAGATAATAAATCAGAGCATCCACAGTGTTTTAGCATAGTCTATCACTGATACATGAAAAATGTACTGCTTTCATCCTACTTGCACAGTTGTAACATAGAGGCTTTCAACCTACTGGCAGTGTCTTAACATGTAATGATACCAGAGATACTGTGAGAACCATAAGATCGGTGAATTGATTACTATGAAACATCGATCCCTTTGAGGTACAGATATTGAACAATAGCAACCTCCTCACAATAATAAATGAGATTTATAACAGGGTTTCACAATAGGGCAGAGACTGACCTAAATCACTTTCTCGCAAAGCAACACAGTCCAGGTTTTTCCATCCTTTCCCTTGGTTAAGGGCCTCAAATCAAGGGTGTAAACTTCAACTGCGAAGTTAATAGGCACATTTTTTAATTTCTATTTGCATTGTCAGATCTGTTTACTACAAAAGATAAATACGAATCCAGTAAAAAGTTGGTTTGACCTCAGACTGGCTCTCTAATCAAAAGATCAATTTAGAATCCCCGAAATAGTTTTTCTATGAAATCAGGTTATTCAATATTATTTTCGTAAAAGATTGCATGTAGTTATATACTTCGAAATATTGTATATTACATTTTAAATAAAGCTTGGGTTTCAGGTGCTCTTCTGGTTTATTTAGGTTGTGGTTATTATTCATGTAATTTTCTCAATTTACTAGATATTTACTATTGTAGCATTTTCATACGGTGCATTTTATTTAACATTAATGTTCTCCTTGTAATTGTGGTGCTAGTACTTGAGTGACCCCAAGTTGTGTAGGGCAAAACCTCTTAGCAAATAAACAGAGGTGAGGTTATTAGACTCTTACCTGTTTCCGATGGCTGGATGATTAATCTTGCTAATAGGTGTAATGTATTGGCCCATTTGGCTCTACAGGTTGTGATGGTTATCTATAGGATGGTCTCAGTTTACTAGCTATTTACTCTACTGGCATATTCATGATGTGTAATTGCTTTACACATTAATAATATTCTCCTGCAATTTAGGTGTTCGTACATGAGTGATCCTAAATTGTGTGTCTGTTTTGCATGACTGGATGATTTATCGTATGATCATGTGTAATCTTCGGGTTATTGGGATGGACTGCCTCTAGTGACAAGTACGTATCTTGTATGGGAGAATCTCTCTGTATGATAGCTTGCATCGAGGTGTCTTAATAATTGTAACAAGAATTTGAGACCTGACCCTTTCCTTTTTCAGATTCAAAATCAACATTGTCAACATTATTATGCTTGATCAAAATGTGAAAACTATACATATTTTTGGACTTTTTGTTATGTCCATCCAAAATTGTTATGTAATAACTATAGTAGATTGATTAGGTGGCGAATAAAGAACATGTGCTCTGGAAAAAACATATTTTTTGATTTTGAGCTGGTGAGTCTTAGGGTTCAAAGGCACATCAAAATGACTGCCCAAGATAGAGCTCGATTATTGGAGTTGTTCTCTGAATAGGAATACATTCATCATCAAAAGGCAATTCAGGTGACCTGGAGATTGCACCTAATTGCAGGAGAATGCACCTCACCTCTGTTGGTAAAATATTAATAACCTCACTTCTCCATGCCCAGCAAGAAGGTTTTTGCTACCTAATTGGGCGAGGGAAATGGTGGGCGGGGAAGATGTGGAGTTATGGGTAAAATAAGGGGGTAATTGTTGCTTTCTAAAAGCTCCGAGATGCCTATTTTCTATAATTATTGTTTCTCATAGATTTACTGGGTAGAACCCGTTCTCTTGGAATTAGATTCAATTGTTTCGCCATTTATTGAATTCAGATCAAGTTTTATATTGGTTATAAGTAGTTATTTTTACATCAATGCTAAATAATTGGTATCATAGTCCCTTAATACTGTTGTTTTTCATGATATTACATAAACGGGCTAGACCCAGGCGGCGAAAAATAAATGAGATGTCCAAAAGGCATCATTATGACATACTGCGAATTAGTATATGCTACTAATTATGATTTTTCTTCAGTCACTAAATTTTAGTTGTATGTTGTTAGTACTACTTGGTAAGAGTTTTACACTTATCGAGGATTGTTTCTTAAGAGTTTGGTTAATCCTGATTTGACCTTTCTGGTTTATTCTTCATGTTTGGCAATAAATGAAAAATTCTTTTCTTCCAGGTGTATACAAATTATATACGAATCTGAAAAGATAAGCCAAATTTAACTGTCAAAGAGCTTGCAAAACTGTTTTTGATTTATAGAAAACGAGTTCCAGAAATTGGTATCCATTTAACATAAACCATTTTCCTTAAATCTTAATGTAATTGCTATCTATAATCTTTTATCATGAAATAAGGGCTACCTTAGGAGCCTATCTTAAGTTTTATAATTTCTTGTACAGGATCACTTTCAGGGGAAAGAAAACGCATATAACGAACATCCATATCTTTAAAACACCGATGACCTGGCAAAGCTACTTATAGAGAAAAGATCTGAGCCTGGCAAAGCTACGTATAGAGAAAACATCTGTGCCTAACAGATTTGTAAATCGTTGAATGACATTGAAGCTCAAAATGTAGTAATTTGAACTAAGTGGTCAACAAGTTTGGGATCTATAAACTTAAAGATTAATACAAGATACTGAATGCTTTATTTTCCATTTATGTTTCTTGTTTTCCTAGGTTAATCAATTGTTTTACTTTTACATCACACAACTCGTTTTTTTTTCCGAACTCTCTTCCCTTTTTTTACCCATTGTTGGATGGTTTGGGAATTTGATTGTGATGCTGCAGCTTGTTTAAATGTTCTTGATGAGAACACGAGGTAAAGATAGTTCTCCACACAAAGGAGAGTCTCTCGGATTGTTTTTTGTCGTAGTTCTCTTATTTTTTTGCACTCATTGTTTGACGGTTTGGGATTCTGAATGTGATGCTACAGCCTGTTCAAATGTTCTTGACAAGAACAGGGGGTAAGGATGTTTTTCCACTTCTACATGCATCTATGCTTCTTTTAAGGGGCATATTGTATTATCAAGAAGATAGATGTTTGCATCCTAAAGGGGACTCTATCGGAAGAGACTGAATTGTTTTTAATGGCATCTCATGTCCATGGTTCAGAATGTGTACGATTTAACGAAATCAACAGAGATTGAAACATCAAAGAGTTCAAAATCAACGTGTCTCAATTTTACCTGTACATTAAAGACAATTCTATTCCATGATATAGAAATGAGGATTTGGACTATTTTGAAAAGCTCTTCTGATCTATTATTTTATAACACTTCATTTCAGCTTATTTGAGGCTATATGAGACGATGGGCTAGAAGAATTGAGTCAAGAAGTTACTTCATTTTGTGACGAGTATGTCGCGCATCTATATGCACATGACTTTGTCCCGAAGTGAGGTAAGATAAGGTGGCTCTTTGTATTACCTAATTTTATAGTTTCAACATTTTATGGAGGAAACTTTGAAACTCCGTGGCTATTCTCTCTGCCTTACTGGAAATTGATGACCAAAGGACCAGATTAGCTATTACCAATAGTATGTACTTAATCACTGAACAAAGAAATTAGTTATTTCATGATAATTATCGCTTCGTTAACATTCACTTCATGCTTCTATTGTTTCTTTGTTTTTTCTGTAATCTTAGAAGAACATTGGTTTGGAGGTTAAACATATAAGTTTTTATCCTTGATTTCAGTGAAGCAACTCAAACATTGGGCTTGACAGGAAAGGAAATCATATTTTTTGGACTGTAGGTGACAGGACTGATTTCATGTTTTTTCCTCCAGGAAACATAGTTTTAAACCTTGAGTTGTGATGAAAGAGGTAAGCTGATCAGTATACGTGTCTATGGAAACTAAGATTGTTTTTCTTATTGGAGACGTCACCACTGTCTAATGTTACAAAAAATATGGAATTTCTAATTTGTAAATTGGTATTTTGTTTTCCATTCTCACTTCTCAGAGAAGCAAGTTTACAGTATTGAACATCTCTGCTATGTGGGGTATCACTCTTGAGCTTTTGTTTCACTAGTGGGGCTAGGACAAGGTAAGAGTCTTACTTAACTCTGTAAGCTCATTGAAATTATACTGTTCTCAAATTTTGAACACTTGCTCTCTGTGTGTAAATGCCGTCTGTGTCTCAAATATTCTGGTTTTGTTTGTTGAGATTTTCTTTTTTGAAGCCAAATGTATCAGTACTATGTAGTAAGTTTCTCTCTTGGCTTATTACATATAAAGTTGATAAACAGCCAACAGATATGGAGAATCACAGTGTGATCCCAAATGTTGATGCAATAAAAATCTTTTCACAGGTTTTACCAAAAATAATTACTTGCAAGGCTGAAATTGTATTAATTATGAAAGTCCTCGTAACAGTGTAGTTAGCACCCTTCATTGCATGAATACCTAGGAGGCTGATTCACGGAAGCTCCACTAGTTGTTTGATCGGCATTGTGGACTGGAACTTGCCAATCAGAGGCCTGAGCAAACTCCATTGTCCAATTTCCTTTTAGTCCCCTGTTGTTGAGTTTTTCTTTTCCGAACAATCTCTTCCACTAATACTTTTAGGGGATCGCATGGTAACAATTTTTAGTTGTATGAAGATGGATTTGTGGAATTGATTGCTGGTTTTTATTTCATTGATACAATCCCTTTGTTGAAGTGAAGTGTTGGTTAAGTGCACCAAACACTCACCCAAATAAGGGATAATATCACCATGGTCTCCCAGTTTTGTGACCATCAAATCCATCTTTGCAAACATATCATTGATACCGTATTAGGAGGTTTAGCCTTCGTGTTTTGAGAAGGTTGGCCAGGGGAGTGATGGGCATATGGTGACCATCATCTATTGAAGAATCCATTGGAAATTTATTCCAAGGCAGGCAGTATCAGTGCTTTGCAGAGAAGCCTTGGATATATGCATATCGGCCAGAGGATATACTTTTGTGGGCTGGGTAGGGAATTTAGGAGAAAAAATTGTAGTAGGAAATCACTTATGAAACAGAGGTAATGAATTGGAAGGATTACCAGATGTAAACAGTAATATTAGTATTGTCATGGTTATTGTTGACAATTCTTCCACATGACAGATTGTCTATTGCTATTCGGAAAATTCACATCTCCATCCAAGGAAAGAAAGAATACATTGGGAAAGAATACATTGTTTTTTCTTTTGTGAGGTCCTTTGTTACAACAGGTATTCCTTCGGACTTTTGTCTGAAGGAATGGTTCATCAAAGAACGCAGAATGTCACATAACTTCGGAGAAGTGCTAAGGACATAAGTCTGCAGGAAATAACAAAGGAAAGGGTCTCCAGCAAAGGAAAGGGTCTCCGAAGGAATACTTCGGAGAATCCAAGAGAAAAGTCCGCCCAAAAAGCAAGAAAAAGCCAAGGAATAATTCCTTCGGACAAAACTTTGAAGAAATCTGAAGGAATCTCTGTGGAATTGCAAGGAGTGTCTTTGGAAGGCAGAAAAGGGCAAAACAAGAAACTCGAAGGGCAAGGTACCTTTCCGAAGGGTCATTTTCCACAATCCCGAAGGGCACCTACCCTTTGGGAAGGTACACGTTAAATTCGAGACCCCTGCAAAAACTCGGGTGCCCTACAATTTTTCCGACAAGGGCACAGAGGAAGGGCAAAAGCCCTTGCGGAGGGCACTTGGTCGGTAACTAGGCCTTTGTGCATTTTCCGAAGGGCATTCTCAACAAGGTAAAGGCAAAGACAAGGATTAATTTCTTGGGGCTTTTGTCCGAAGGAATTTCTTCGGACAAAAAGTCCGAAGAAATTCGGAGGGGTCTGTGCAAAAAAAGCCAACAGAGCAAAGTAAATCAACAAAGAGCAAAGTTCAAAAGGACAAAGGATTAATTCCTTCGGACAAAAACTCTGAAAATTTTTGGATTTCTGAACCAAAGAAAAACCCGTGGAATAAAAGCCAACATAAAAGGAATGACAAAGGAAGATATCCTTCGGACTTTTTGTCCGAAGGAATACTTCGAAGGATAAAGCCAGGGAGAAAACATAGAAGTCCGAAGGAAATTGCAAACAAATTTTTTTGAAGGAAATATGAAGCCATAGGGCAAAACAAAGTCCGTAGGAACAAATTCGAGAAAATTGGCAATCATAAAGTCCCAAGGAGATCCAAAGGCTAAGGAGATAGCCAAGAAATCCAAGGAAATATAGACTACTATAGACAAAATACATCCAAATATAGAATCCCGCCAAAAATAGACATGAACAGGCATACCAAAATATGATAAAATGCATGCAAGCAAGAGCTATTTTTGATCAACCGGTCAAAGCTTCAGTTGACTGGTTGTTGAAGTCTTGCTCATTTCCAAATCAACTCATGCATTCGAAAGTCCAACTCAGCGTCAACTGGAGTTTCAAATTCGAACGTCGAGTTGACTGTTCTAGATTTAGAGTTGACTAATTGTTAAACACCACATCTACTAGGAGTTTCCCATGCAAAGGAGAATGATCTCTTTGTCCACATCTATTAGGATTTTTCCATGCAAAAGAGAATGATCTCTTTGTCCAACTCAGCGTATCTAATGGTCAACTCAGCGTTTCAAACGTTCCAACTCGGCATCAAGCAGCTCATGTAAAGTTCTAAAAATGACATTGGCGT
Organism: Torreya grandis; assembly: GCA_037957365.1. Lineage (NCBI taxonomy): Eukaryota > Viridiplantae > Streptophyta > Pinopsida > Cupressales > Taxaceae > Torreya > Torreya grandis. Next base: position 5,267,740 of record JARHVA010000135.1, read on the forward strand.
GGATCTCCATGCAAAGAGAGGTGGGCGGTTCAAAACAAAAACAAATTCACTTCTTCAAACGCAAGAAGCTTCATGCAAAGACAGGGAAAACATATTTTATTGAAAGGCCAAGTCTGCTTTGAGTTAATCTAAGTTAATCTTTCTCTTCAATTTTTTCAACGCCAATCTTTGGCTTTTGTAATTCTCTAACAAATGGCTTTTTAGCGTTAGAAAAAATGATCCCTCTCCTGGCTAGTCCAGACTCTGCCATTGGTGAGTTGTGTAACCTCTTCAATCAATAGAAGGATTGTACTTTTAGATTTCAAGTGTTGGCATAGTGTATATTCATTCAGCAATTTGCATATGTGGTAGATTTCTCTTCCTTGTCAAATTTTGATTCGTACCTAGTTGCTAGCTTATCGTATTATGCAAGTCATGTTCAGTGTTCTTTAAGTCTTTTGCTGACGCTATAAGTGGATGTTAGGTGGCTGCAAAGTGTTTTGTATCAGAGCTCTCTCCATCATTTTCCTTCATGTTTTGGTCATTGGATCGAACCTCTTCATAAAATATTTATGCATGAGTGATTGATTGAAATCAAAGGTCTTCATTTTCCCTTGTTTGTTCAATGTTCAAGGTTCCAAGTTGAGTGGATCAATCTTTTGGTGTATCACCTTTATTAGGTAGGATTTCCCCTTAAATTTTTTTTTCTCCCTTTTCCATGGTAGTCTGCGACATAGAGTAGAGATCCTCATTGATACATCTTACAAGAACCAACGTTCTCTGGAGGTTCTCACCATTGAGGCACCCACCCTCGTGAAAAGATCTCATTTGTTTCAACTGGATAAAGGACTGGGCATTTCATGCACGTCTTCGATTCAAGGCGCAGCTCTAAGTTGACAACAATTATTAGCATAATTACATTGTAAACAATAACATTAGTATTGTCATGGTTTTAGCATAATTACATTTTTTAGTAGCTAATGTGTTATGTGGTTAATGATTGTATTTTTTTGCTGTAGGTAGTTTTGTAATAACTCTTGTGAGAATGGTCAGTTGTGTTAACCGACAACACATTGGCTCTTCTTGTCGTAATTGGAATGATGTATGTTGGGGAAAGGGTGTTGAGTACCAGGGCCTCCCTATACCAAACAACTTATATTGAGCACTACCAATGAATGAAGCATTGAGTACTATGATAATCTTCTATGCTGTAATGTAGTATGTATTTACTAGCCTTTGATGTTCTTGGTAGTGTAATTTTCTTATAAACACTCTGGGGCTGTGCCCCTAAAGAATCTCAGTTCAAGTTGAAGTCAGTTCAAAAAGAAGCATTATGAGGCATGTAATATCTTACCATTATGTGCTGAACATAACTGTTAAACACAATGACAAATGATGTTACAATGGTACAACGAGGTCAAGGAGGAGGGGACTGATGGGTATAAAAAATAATTCATGCTATTGACTCCAAACAAAGGTTGAGAAGATAGGGAGGGGACCAAGAGGATTAAATAGTCTACTGGATTGGTGGAGCGACACAAAAGAAGACAAAAGGTTGTGACAAACAACCAATTTTAAAAATCCATCAAGTGAAGTACGAAGCCGAAGAGACAACCAATGAAGAAGTGTATGTAGAAGTTGGAGCTAGAGCCAAAGCCAAAACCATGCAAGGGTTTAACCAATATTGGTGAACCCTATGCCACTCATGAGTAAGGAGTAGGTAGAAATTGCTATAGCCCCTTCTAGAGGAAGGAAGTGCGGACCTTTCTTACTAGGTTAGGTTCGAAGGGTGCTACAAGAGAATCATGTGAAAAGTTTAGTGCAAGTTAGAGGGAGTCACATGAAAAGGGGACCTAATGTCTTGCAAGATAGCATACAGATCCTTGTTCAAGGAAGGGTTGAGCATAGGGACGTGTCTTAAAGTGTTAAGAGAGCAAAAGAACATACAATGCAGTTCTTTGTAAGTACAATGCATACCTTCGTAAGGAGGATGCTCGTATTCAAAGAGCCACATTAGAAGCAACTTGTAACCAAAGCCACGTTTTCCTTGTCAACTCAATCTCCTGAAAACTAGAAGATACCAAAGTTCACTTAGGATAGATTAAAGGATCTCGTACGACATTGTGGAAGTGTTATAATTTGGATTGCTAATGGGCACACCAATGAATATCTTTGGTTGTGGTGCTTCCTAGCCACACTTTGAGGAGTGGCCATTGATTGGTACATTGATGCAATTAACAATGAATAACGTTACAGGGAGAAATTGAGGAAAGCTTTCAAGAATGAAGTTTAAGCTTCTCAAAGATGAAAATGAGATTGTTGCAGAAATCTATAGTAAATGATAGGGAATTTCGAGCCCATAAGAAAAGACTCAAAGAAGTATTGGGAAAAGTGAAAAAGAACTTGCCGATGGTGAGAAGAAGCAATGGTTCATTGAAGGGTTTGTACCCTTATTGCGGAGGATGATGAAGGTAGTCCCACCCTCAACTTATGAAGATACATACCACCGAGCCATGGACATTGAAAGTGAGAAAAAGATGTCCTTGTGCTTGAAAGAAGACAAAGAAGATGACCCTATCTCTAGTGATGACATGAACTTGGATTAGTGCAAGATGACATGCATAGGATGATGAAGGAACTAAAGGGACATGTTAAAAATGAAGGCACAATTTTTTTTTGTAAGATTTGTCAACTTACAAGGCATTTAGTCAAAGATTGCCATTTAGTTTGCGGAATAAGAATGGCCAGTATTGTTTAATAAGGAGAGCCATTGATGCCACTTGCCACACCACCAGAGGACTACCAATGACAATAATAGTGGAGGCAGGAGTCAGGTTTAGTACAACCCCCAGGCACGACCAATTGTGGAACCATTTTTCAAGAGATTGTCCTAACCGAAATGACATTGGACTTCTCTATAGATGGTGTGGGCCCATGGACAACTACGATGGTAATTGTCCAAATCAAGCCAACATCAATATGATTGACATAGTTGTGGGCAATAAAATTATCGCAGTTACTAGAGTACAAGTGAAGAAAGCCAATTACACTAACCTATGTATAGAAAAAAAGCGCTGGCCGAAGAAAGGGTAGAAGTTGAGAGGGCCATGGTCAAAGGAGGACGTTAGTGTTGTGGATTTAAAGAGCCAATATGCAAAAAAATTATCTCATGCACAGAGAAGCCAAATACACAGAGAGATTTTAATCACAAAATATTCTGCATACTCTTATTAATTCATTCCGGACTATAATACAAATATATAGGAATAATGTTTCTTATAATAAGGGATTCCCAAATCCCTATAAATTCTCAAACCACCATCCCGTAAACTAACAAATATTAACAATACACAAATATGTTGTGATTCACAATATATTCGGTTAACTAAAACAACCAATTTATATATTATTGTTATGTATAACAATAATATATTAATTAGTAATGTGAACACAAAATTATACCTCAACATTCACTCCCTTGTGAACATTATGAACCCTATTCTACACCCCCTTGATGTGACCATGGGGAGAAGATACATCTTCAAGAATTGCCTTGAACAAAATCGTATGCCAACACATACCTTTAGGTTTGCATACTAATGTCTGAATCTTGTTGTCCGGTTCTTGCTGCACATGCCCACTACTATACGAAGGAATGCATCCCACATTTACTCCATGTGAACGTAACAGACATGTAACTGATCGATCATCTCCATAAAGAAGTAAGGCAGTTAGAGGATTTTTGTAGTTCGCTGCCCTCTTATACAACTGTTGGCCACATTCTATTATAGCTACACTCTCTTGGTGTTCCAAACAAGTAGAGGAATGACAAACACACAACTCAGAAAATGAAAATATCATGAAGAACAAATCTTCATTGTCAATTTTTGTAAGCTCAATTAATATCTGTTGCCATCCAAACAAAAACAACATAGACAGTCTCAATTGTTATTGAAGAACTGCGTTTGGCATTAGTTGATTTGGCGCAGAATACACCACATTGAAGAAATCAAAAACTACATCACACTTGTGAACATGAATGTCCATCTGTTCTTATTTAAACACACACAAGTCACCAAATCATCGGTGCGTCGCCATCGTTGGCAATTGATGAGAGGTCGTTGAAAGACCTCCAACCACCTGTGCCTTCATCTTTCAATATGTTGTTACTCACTCAACGCATATGTTGAAGAAGCTCAGATTTAATTTTTCCAAAGGAAATCTCCTCACAATGCAGACGTCGCGTAAAAGCGATAATGCATTTGTTACAACAAAAAATTTGACTTTGATGACCGACCGACATACAAAACTTTTATAAATGACAATACTTTTGATGACTTTGATATATATTTTTTTTTAAATTTTGAAAAATAATTACAAAATAACTCAAATATTAAATGGGCATATGGACAATAGACCTATTTTATGACATCTAATTAGACTCATTGACTTGAACTTGACTAAACTCATTATACTTTTAATGACCAAACAATCAATGATTAAAAAAAGACTTGACAAATGTATACAATGACCCATACTATTTTGTCTTATTTTATAACCTATATATATTTTATTGGCACAGACAAAAATGCTAATAATGAGACTCGACGCCATAACATATACTTAAACTTATAAACTATAAAGACCATAAATAAGACTTGGACCAAACAAGTCAGTTAACTATAGACATAAGACATAAAATAAAGCTCTTACATCAGACCAAACAAACTTTGATGCATTATAGAGAAATGACATAACCTAATCCCGAGATTACAAGTGGACAGTGAATGACACAATGCAAGTTGTAGACGTCAAGATCTTAAAATACGGATTTTTTTTAATCTTGTTTTGTTGCTGCGAACTAAGTTCACACTTGCCAATCCCCAAGGGAGCTTAATGTGAGCAGTGGTCTGGGATTAGATGTCTTCCAACGAGCCGAGGTGATGTGAGGACGAGATTGAGTTTGTCGCCAGCATAGAATCGAGGTAAATCCAAACGATGCACAACATACACACAAATGGATCGGCTGGTATTTGAAGACTCCACAAAGACAATACGTCTCCTAATTTCAACGCAAATCTGAATGCATTTTGAAAAAATTGACCTTTGTATTGTGCTGGAAGCATGCACAGGGTTGATGTTGGACAGCTCGGACGACTCGCTCAAACCTTGGAGTAACGGCGAGACTCACAGTAGAATTCATAGGGTCGTGATGTCGAATAAGTCTTGGCAGAATTTGAACAAGTGCAAGATGAAGTAGCGGGACTTGGTTTTTCCTTTAGAACGAACCCCAACATTGGTATTTGTCACTACGCATACAGAAATCAACGGCAATAAGATCTACGAATTTTTCCAATCCGGCAGGTGTTAATAGTTTTGACTTGCTTTGTATATCAAAACCACGGGATTCGCATGGTATGGTAGATCTTAAACTTTAATTTAGAATAGGATGCCATGGTCGAGCGCTAAATGAAGTGGGAAAACTAATCTAAGCTTTTCAGACTAATATAAAATCTTAACAAGATTCTTGTCTGGGTCGCACATCCACATTGACAAACAGCCAAGCAATTGCCCTTACATGCTTTTACAGGTCCATAGCTGATCTAAAAATGCCCATTCTGATATCACTGTTGTGGATTCAAAGAGCCAATATGCAAATAATTATCTCATACACAGAGAAGCCAAATACACAGAGAGATTTTAATCACAAAATATTCTGCATACTCTCTTAGTAATTCATTTTGGAATACAATACAAATATATAGGAATAATGTTTCCTATAATAAAGGATTCCCAAATCCCTATAAACTCTCAACCCACTATCCCGTAAACTAACAAATATTAACAATACTCGAATATACTGTGATTCACAATATATTCGGTTAACTAAAACAAACCAACTTATATATTATTGTTATGTATAACAATAATATATTAATAATATTCTAATTAATAATATGAACACGCAATTATACCTCAGTTGCATGAACATACAAGCACAATGATAAGCAAATTGGAGTTCGACAAAGTTATCGCACGACGTGTAATGCAGACCATGATACCTCTGAGATAGTTGGCTTATTGCAAAACAAAACTCAAGAATGCTCTGACTGCTACCATTCAAGATATTAAGTTGAACATGGAGCACACAATGGTACACCTAATGTCTAGTGATGAGATGAGAAAAAAACAGAAGAATGAGCCCATAGTCGAGCTCCCCTTATTAGGTGACCAAGAGATCGATTTGATGCCCCTGAGGATGAACCTAGCTTGACAACTGACAGTTCTATATATGTAAATTATGGTAGGAATTTGACAAACACTACTGTTGATCGTGGTTTTGGAGGGAATGTTCTTCCAGAAGAGTCCTGAGAATCCAACCATGTGGCCTCCGACATTCCAACTGGTAGGAGCAAAACAACATGGCATTATTAAAGTATTGGGTGTATTGGGATGGTAATTATTGGAACCCAACCAATTTTTTTTGAATTTTGTGGTCATCGAATTGCAAACGGCAGCCTATGATGCACTATTGGGTAGGGGTTGGGTGATAGCAACAAAAGGTGATTGGTTTTCATGCTCATGGATGTATTCGAGACAAGGAGCATACATTGAATAGGGAGCTTTATGTATGCTCTCTAGATTTTAATCTTTTACCTGTTTGAAACCATCATCTTATGAATAGGTTCCAATTGGAAATGATTTATAATATCAACTTCATATTCATAATCGATGACGTTGATATGATTATGAATAGTTGTTGTTTGAGATGTTTGATTGTTCCTTTGAGAAGGCATAACAACTTATAAAAGTTTTGCAATTTTTGGATATGTCATCAAATCTATGACATACTTTTGTCCTTTGTTTTCAATGGAGATCAAAACCCTGTTCATAAGTGTTTTGATAGATTTGATGAATCGGGTAAAAGTATCAAATAATATTGCTACTTAAATAGGGTAAGTAATATATTTGATCGATCAGGCAGTTAGTGAGGAAGCAACTTTATTAGACTCATCGGATTTGGAATCCGAAGAAAAATGCTCGGTTGACGGGAATTGAGGTATGATGAAGCTGACAGATGAAAAGGGTCTTGGAGTTAAAGTGATGCTTTGAAGATGAAACAAAGGCTCTTAATGGTCTGTTCCATTGGCAGAAGGAAGACTATGAAGTGTTCTAGCGTGATTGCAATGGTGTCAAGATTATGAAGATGAAACAGGTCCAAGTCTTCTTGATGTAGCTGCAATTAGTTGTCTCGGTGAAGAGATTCCTTAGACTACGCAACCTTCAGATCTACACAATGGCACAATAGAATAAAATTGCAACAACAACTCAATTCCTTATTTGATTTCAATAACGTAAATACAGCTTGCACACACACCCTACAACAACTTACAATTTTGAATGAGATGCTTTACAACATCAGATCCTCAGAGCTTTGCTTGCTAACTTGTGGTCTTTGCAAATTCGACTATCTATCAAAATATTGCATACGATCGTCAAGCTTACTGACTTGGTAACTCAAGTGTAGGGGCATGTTTATATAAGCACAAAACCTGCCTACTTACAATAGTGCTCTCAACAACCAATTACAATTATTAAATACGCATAACACATTGCATACTGACTTGCTAACACAAGTGTAGGGGCATGTTTATATAAGCACAAAACCTGCCCACTCACAATACTGCTCTCAACAACCCATTACAATCATTAAATACTTGTAACACATTGCCATGTGCCACAACCATTAAATGCACGATATGATCCCACTGATTCATAACACATCATGTTTAAAAGGCATCCTTATGACATATTGCAAATTATATATACTAATAATTATGTTTTTTCTTCCATCACTAAATTTTAGTTATATGCTGCATTCATACTACTTGGTAAGAGTTCTACACTTATCGAGGATTGTTTCTTATGAGTTTCGCTAATCCTGATTTGACCTTCTAGGTATATTATTCATGTTCAGCAATAGCTGAAAATTTCTTTCCTTCCAGGTGTATAAAATTTATATACAAATCTGAAAAGATAAGCCAAATTTAACTGTCAAAGAGGTTGCAAAGCTGTTTTTGATGTATAGAAATGAGTTCCAGAAATTGGTATCTATTTAACAGACACCATTTTTTGTAATCTTTAGCGTAATTGCTACCCATGATCTTTTATCATGAAAGAAGGGCTACCTTAGGAGCCTATCTTAAGTTTTGTAATTTCTTGTATAGGATCTCTTTTAGGGGAAAGAAAATGCTAATAACGAACAGCAATATCTTTAAAACACCGATGACCTGGCAAAGCTACTTATAGAGAAAAGATCTGAGCCTGGCAAAGCTACCTAGAGAGAAAAGATCTATGCCTAACAAATTTGTAAATCGTTGAATGACATTGAAGCTCAAAATGTAGTAATTTGAACTCACTAAGTGGTCACAAGTTTGGGATCTATAGACTTAAAGATTAATACAGGATACCGTTTTGTTTTCCATTTATGTTTCTTGTTTTCCTAGGAGGATGAACTGATAGCCCGCTGGCTTTTATCCAAGTTTACACCATCTTAAGAATCGACAAATTCATAGCCTAGGTTACAAACTAGTGATGCTGAAGTAGAAGAGCATTGTGATCAGCTTGCTGAGCAACGTGGGAGTTTGTATCTCAATCAATTGTTTGACATCATACAAACCGACTGTTTTCACCCATTGTTGGACAGTTTGGGAATTTGACTGTGATACTACAGCTTGTTCAAATGTTCATGACGAGAACACGAGGTAAGGATATTTCTCCACATAAAGGAGAGTCTCTCGGATTATCCTTTTGCCCTAGTTTGTGAGCAGTATGTTGAGCATCTATATGAACATGAGTTTTTCTTTTAACATTTTATGGAGGAAACTTTGAAACTACCTGTGGCTATTCGCTCTGCCATACTGGAAATTGATGACCAAAGGACCAAATTAGCTAGAACGAATGGTATGTACTTTATCAGTGAACAAAGCAATTCGTAATTTTAAGAATAATTATCGCTTCCTAACATTCACTTCATACTTCTATGGTTTCTTTTCTTGTTTTTTCTGTAGTCTTAGCAGAACATGGGTTTACAGGTTAACCATATAAGTTTTTATCCTTGATTTCAGTGAAGCAACTCAAACACTGGGCTTGACAGGAAAGGAAATCATAATTTTTGGACTGATGTAAAATCACCTTTTCTATAGGTGACAGGACTGATTTCTTGTTTTTTTACAAATATTCCTTTAGGAATCATAGTTTTAAACCTTGATTGTGATGAAAGAGGTAAGCTGATCAGTATACGAGTCTATGGAAACTCAGATTGTTTTTCTTATTGGAGAAATCGCCACTGCCTAGTGTTACAAAAAAATGGAATTTCTAATTTGTAAATTGGTATATTGTTTTCCCCTCTCAGAGAAGCAAGTTTATAGTGTTGAACATCTCTGCTATGTGGTACCACTCTCGATATTTTGTTTCACTATTGGGGCTAGGACGAGGAGACGGTCTTACTTAACTCTGTAAGCTCATTGAAATTACACTGTTCTCAAATTTTGAAAACTTGCTTTCTGTGTGTAAATGCCGTCTGTGTCTTAAATATACTGATTTTGTTTGATGAGATTTTTATTTTTTGAAGTCAAATGTATCAGTACTATGTAGTGAATTTCTCACTTGGCTCATTACATATAAAGTTGATAAACAGCCAACAGAGATGAAGAATCACAGTGTGATCCAAATGTTGATGCAATAAAAATCTTTTCACAGGTTTTTTCAAAAATAATTACTTGCAAGGGTGAAAGTGTATCAATCATGAAAGTCCTCGTAATAGAGTGTAGTTAGCACCCTTCATTGTATGAATACCCAGGAGGCTGCTTCACGGGAACTCCACTAGTTGTCTGATCAGCATTGTGTACTGGAACTTGCCAATCAGAGGCCTGCACAAACTCCATTCTCCATTTTTATTTTAGTTCCCCATTGTTGAGTTTTTCTTTCCTGAACTATCTCTTCCACTAAAACTTTTAGGGGATCATATGGTTACAATGTTTAATTGTATGAAGACGGATTTGTGGAATTGTTTGCTGGATTTCTTTTCATTAAGACGATCCCTTTGTTGAAGTGAATTGTTGGCTAAGTCCACCAACCACTCACCCAAATTAGGGATAATATCACCATAGTCTCCCAGTTTTGTGACCATCAAATTCACATCTTTGCAGACATATTATTGAGACCATATTAGGAGTTTTAGCCTTTGTGTTTTGAGAAGGTTGACCAGGGGAGTGATGTGCATCTGGTGACCATCATCTATTGAAGAATCCATTGGAAAGTTATTCCAAGGCAGGCAGTATCAGTGCTTTGCAGAGAAGCCTCCGATATATGGAGAACGACCAGAGGATATGCTTTTGTGGGCTGGTTAGGGAATTTAGGAGAAAAATTTGTAATAGGAAATCCTTTATGAAACAGATGTAATGGATTGGAAGGATTACCAGATGTAAACAGTAATATTAGTATTGTCATGGTTATTAGCATAATTACACTGCAAACTGTAACATTAGTATTGTCGTGGTTTTAGCATAATTATGTATTTTAATAGTGGACGAGTTATGTGGTTGATTGAATTTTTTGGCCTTAGGTAGCTTTGTAATAATCCTTGTTAGAATGGTCGGCTGTGTTAACCGACAATACATTTGGCTTTTCTTGTCATAATTAGGATGATGTACATTGGGGAAAGGGTACTGAGTACCAGCTCCTCCCTATCCTGAACAACTTATATTGAGCACTACCTATGAATGAAGCATCGACTTCTATTATATTCTTCTATGCTGTAATGTCTTATGCTTTTACTAGTTTGTGATTTGATGTGCTTCGTAGTTTAATTTTCCTATAAACACTCTGGTTTTGTGCCTTTAAAGTACGTCGGTTCAAGTTGAAGTTAGTTCAAGGAGAAGCATGATGAGGCACCCCATTATCTTATGTGCTGAACATAACTTTTAAACACAATGACAAAAGTTGTTCCAATGATACAAAGAGGTCAAGGAGGTCAAGGAGGGGGAGACAAATGCTATCAAGATATAATTAATGCTATTGACTCCAAACAAAGGCGAAGAAGACAGTAACGGAGTGAGAAGATGAAATAGTCTACTGGATTCCCAGAGCAACACAAAAGAAGACAAAGGCTGCAACAAACAACCAATTCTAAAAATTTATCAAGTGAAGTACGAATCCGGAGCGAGAACCGATGTCAAAGTGTAAGTAGAAGTTGGAGCTAGAGCCGAAGCTGAAACCAAGCAAGGGTTTGACCAAAATTGGTGAACCCTATGCCACTCATGAGTAAGGAATAGGTAGTGATTGCGTGATTGTCGGAGCCCCTTGTAGAGGAAGGAAGTGCAGACCTTTCTTACTAGGTTGGGTTTGAACGGTGCTACAAGAGAATCATGTGAAAAGTTTGGGGCGAGTTAGAGGGAGTCACATGAAAAGGGAACCTAATGGCGTGCGTCCTTGTTCAAGGAAGGGTCAAGCATATGGATGTGTCTCATAGTGTTAAGAGAGCAAAGGAACGTCCAACATAAACCTTCATAAGGAGGATACTTGTATTCAAAGAGCCACATAAGAAGCAACCTATAACCAAAGTCATGTTTACCTTGTCAACCCTATCTTCTGAAAACTAGAGCCAAAGTTCACTTGTGATAGATCAAAGGATCTCATACGGTATTGTGGGAAGTGTTAAAATATGGATTTCCAATGGCCACATCGATGAATGTCTTTGGTTGCAGTGCTTCTCAGCCACACTTTGAGGAGTGGCCATTGTGATACAACCAACAATGATAAGGTTACATGGGAGAAATCGAGGAAAGCATTCAAGAATGAATTTAAGCTCTTTAGAGATGAAAATGAGATTGTTGTAGAAATCAATAGTAATTGTTTGGGTAAACTTGAAAATTTTCGAGCCCATAAGATAAAACTCAAAGAACTATTGGGAAAACTTGAAAAAGAACTTGCCAACGATGTGAAGAACCAAAGGTTCATTGAAGGGGATGATAAAGGCGGTCCCACCTCAACTTTCAAAGATGCATACAACTGAGCCATGGACATTGAAAGCGAGAAAAATATGTCTTTGTGCTGGAAAGAATGCAAATAAGATGACCCGAACTCTAGTGATGACAATGAACCTAGATTAGTGCGAGTTTGTAGAAATGACATGCCTAGGATGATGAACTAAAGGGAGATGCTAAAAATGAAGGCACAATTTTTTTATGTAAGATTTGTCAATTTACAAGGCATTTAGTCAAAGACTGTCGTACAGTTTGTGGAATAAGAGTGGCCAAGTACTATTCAATAAGGAGAGCCACCGATGCCACTCGCATAATGATAAGCAAATTGGAGTTTGACAAGCGTCAAAATTATGGATATGAAGCAGGGCAAGACTTGTGTCGCTACAATTAGTTGTCACAGTGAAGAGATGCCTTAGACTACGCAACTTCAGATCTACACAATGGAACAATAGAATAAAAACGTGACAACTCAATTCTTTATTTGATTTCAATAATGTAAATATGGCTTGCACACAGTACGACAACTCAAAATTTTGAACACTTGCTATCTATTTGTAAATGCTGTCATTGTCTCAAACGTTGGGTTTGACAGGGAAGGAAATCATAATTTTTGGGTTGATGTAAAATCACCTTTTCTATAGGTGACAATGTTGATTTCATATTTTTTTACAAATATTCTTTCAGGGAACATAGTGTAATGTCCCCAAATGGGACGATTCAACCAAAAAGGAGTTTTTTCTAAAATCCACAATTTTTGAATTTTGAATTTTAAAAAAATCAATAAATTTTAGCTATTGTAATTGCACCTCCAAATTGAAAATTAATTTCAATTCACCTTGAAATAAATAGCAAATAAATACTTTGTGAATTTGGCCACCAATGGCTCTTGGCGCAATGAAGACAGAGCTTGAAATGAATGTTTCAATCTTCTAAACCTTGGCGCCACACTAGCCAAATTGAAGTTTTTTTCACTTTAATCCCTGCTTAAGCTTATTCTAATCCAATCGTCAATATTCAAAAAATTATTGCAATAATTAAATCAGAAAGAAACTCTTGCAAATTTGCCTTCAAAATAAATATAATTTCTTATGAACAACTGGAAATTTTAAAAATTCATAACTCGCTCAATATTTATAATTATGATGCAAATAAAATTCAAACTGATCACAAAAATAATGACTATCAAATAAAAATAATTTTAGAGTTTTCCTTCCATGGGAAGGTCATTGAAACTTGCTCTAAAATTTTGAAAATTTTAGTTTTTAAAATTTATCTTTTTAAACATCAAACTCTCAATCCCAAATAAGTCGTCACACTTGGAAAAAATTAATGCAAATAATAATCAGATTTAGTATGACCAAGTTGGACCTCAAATAGTCCACCAAACCCTCTCAACAAACCCTCAAAACAAATCGTTCCACTTTAGGGCAAGTAAGAAAACTTTTTTTTAACAAATGTGGCATCAAAAGACATCTTTTGTAGAATAATCAACCACATTTTGTAGAATAATCAACTCCAAATATGTGAATCCCTATTGGGCATGCATCACAATATTTTCTTCAAGTATAAAAAAATAATATCAAATTCAACGTGTTTTCAATTGTGATCTTCACTTTGTATTTGTACCTTTCAAAGCGTGGTGAACCACTTTAGGGAGGTAAAATACTTCATAACCCTCTCTTGCCAACTTTTAGGATATCTTTTTTTTTTTAAAAACTCCCAAGCCGATATTCTTTTTAATTTCATTTTAGGGTTTTTTGAATTAATTAAATAACTTGTCTTAATAAATTAGTAATTAAAATTAATTTTTGACAAATTAAATAATTATTTTATATTAAGTCATTGCTTAAATAATCAGTTAAATTTTTCTAATAATTAAAATGATAAAAATTATTTTTAAAACAATTTATTAATTATAAAACCCCTTAGAATAATCATTAAAATTACTTTAATTTTTCAAATGGTTAAAACCATTTTCCTTGTAATTTGAATAATTATTCAAGATAGTTCTATTTTAATAATTATTAAATTGCTTTATATTTTTGAATGATTAAAATCACTATTTGCACAATTTTATTAATTATTAAAATTATATGAAAAGAAGACATTAGAGTCCTCCATTCTCAAATTTGCTTGTCTTCAATCAAATGCAAGTTCATATGCGTAATTACCTATTTGCACAATTTTATTAATTATTAAAATTATATGAAAAGAAGACATTAGAGTCCTCCATTCTCAAATTTGCTTGTCTTCAATCAAATGCAAGTTCATATGCGTAATTACCATGTCCAAGTAGTAAACCCTGTTGTAGTGCTCAAAAAGGCTTGCCTCTGTCCCTGTTAAGTGGAATAACTTTTGTCAAGAAGCATAGCGTGACATTTCTCAAATGGATAATGAATGCCATCCCACCTTGCCAACACGTCCCACAATGCAACCAAAATTTGTCTTTGCTTCTTAAGAAGTGGTAGCCTTTAACAGAGCCATGACCTTCTTGTATCTATACTTTGGGACTTGCACCCAATCATCAATAGGATTTTCATGGTCTTCCCAAGGCTCAAAAGACTCTCCATCTTCCACCCCTCTCAAAACTGAGTGGAAGGTAAGCGAACTCCTTATACCTTCCAAATGGGTGAGATATGACCCAGAGTGTTTATGCAAATCACAAGTGAACCAAACCACCTTGCTGCCATGTATGCAAAATTTTCTCATGTGCTGGTCCATGTCCCACAAAATATGCAAAGAGAAATCAAAGTTGTACCTTATAGGGGGGAAGCCCCTAAGACTTATCTCTCACCATATAAGGACATCCTAGTGTGAAGCACACTCTCAACAAGATGCTACCCTTTATTACTCACCCTAGACATGCATAGGATCCTCTTCACACTCATCAATAGCTCCCAAAAATATCCACAAGGGGGTTGTACCCTATCGGTGTGAAAGCTCCTTATGTCACATTTCCAAAGTGCCAACAAAGATATGTTCCCTGAATCTTATATAAATTGCATTGTATTAATTAAATCAACATTTCTTTCATGATGACATGGTTGTTTATGCAAATAGATCACTGATTCTTCATGTAGACAAACATAGAAGTAGATGTCCTCATACCTTTCTTATTCCCATCGCTGATATGTCAAAATTTTGAATTTTCCTCTTCCATATATTGTTGTGTTTGTTCTTTGAAGTTTGATTTTTTTGAGCAATACATTTCAGAACTTATATACACCTTCCTCATACCTTTCTTCCTTACTCTTCGCTGCGATGTGCATGATAAATTGCCTCTAGTGTAGATTAGAGACCATGAATATAACAAAATGATTTCAGAATGTTCCAGAAAGAAAGGATAACAATTTTTCTTAAAAGAATTACCTTGTAAATCGCTGCTTATAACTTGGGCTTTTTTCAAAGCCAAGAGAGGTGCCAAACCTTTGTAACAATATTGTACATATTAGTTATTAATCCTAAGTGTCTAGTTTAGGTGTCTTGCATTTTGTCTTATTCAATAAGCTTTCCATTCTCGTGGGAATAGGAAGAGTTATTGGGAGTGTGAAATGAATAGTCTTTTATTAGTGTATTTATTGTAATGTTTGCTCTCTTTTGCTTTGAATCGTGAAATAGAATTTCATTTGCATTATGTATGAAATTCGTCGTCATTGATATCAGAGTTTGGAATTTTAATAAGTTAATTTAAATTATTTCATTCTCTCTCCTTTAATTCATATGTATGGCCTGTAAAACTTTGATCTTACTCAATACCCTGTTTTCCTCTATTTTTTTTAAGCGAATCCACCTTCAAGGAGGTGTTTTGGTCTATAGGTAGGCGAGCTGATAATTACCTGCAGTTTTCAATTTATTTTTGACACGTTTCATATTGTTATAGCATCAAAACTTGTGCCTTATTCCCTTGATTGCATGCACTGCAACATTGGTGCTATTCTCTGCTTGTGTGGAGGATTGCATTTTGATTTTTTCGCTGCCCTTGACAGTGTTGGCAGATCATTAATCCTTGTGTGAAGCGTTTCACATCCTTCTAGTGTTGCGTTGAATTAATTTCTTCAAAGCCCTGTGTGGCTGCATATTCTTCAAAGATTTGCGTCGTTGTGTTGGATTAATATTCCTTTCTTTGTTGACAAGATTAATGCGTTGTAGTTTTATTTTTTATATCGGCGTCAACTCGAGTAGTGCAAAAGATTTTTTGGAGATTTCATCATATTGCTACGTGGAGGATGTTGTTTCATATATATAGATAAATTTTTTTTCCCCCAATATTGGAACCTTGGCCATACAAAACAATATAACAGGGGAGAGGTATATATATATTTTTATATTTTTTCATTATTAAAAAAACAAATTTTTAAACTTTGAAAATTTTAATTTGAAAAGCATTTAATTACTATTTGAGGCAAGCTACTCCAACTGAATTTGGGAAAACAATAACCAAATTATGCAATTCAAGGAGAAATAAGGAGAGCCACTCTTTACCCATTCATGTATGTCAAAAAATGTAAATTCGAAAATCAAGAAAAATTGAGTATATTGATGTATGAGTTTTTTTTTTAAGTCGATGTTAATGATAAAGAGAATCTTTTTCAATACCTTTGCGTATATAAAAAATGAGACCATTTTGGAGTGATAAAGAACCGATTGGGGTTAAACAAAAATATTAAAAAATTCAAACAAAAACTCAAAACCATGCATCTCATCAAATCTATTGTTGACACTACATTGACCGGCAAAGACAGTTGGCTAAAATGATCTCGACAAGTGGATAACACACTTATCTTAAATGATCTATAGTTCAATATTTATGATGGGGTAAAACAACCAACTAAACCAATAGGGAATGCAAATGACATTCAAACATGAACGCAAAAATCAAAAGGCTTTCGCCTTGATGAAGGCATAAGTGGGCGGAGATGTGTTTTGTCATATACAGGGGTGCAATACACCACGAAAAACATATCATAAATTGAAGGACCTATATGACTCCCATTTAGAGTTGGAATTTATTAAATTATAGTTGAAACTGTTCAACTTAGATTTGAAAAATGGTGATGTGATGAGATTGGTTTCAGAGATATGTGCTATCAAACATGATGTTGAAGCAACAGGGGTCAAAATCGACATATACATGATTGCATTCATAAAAACACTTCTTTCCAAAAAGTGATAATGCAATCGTCTTGACTGGATATGAGGAATGGAAACTACTCAAACCGAACGCTGAGCCATCAAATTCAAGGAATTATGCTCATCTTGTGGAAGATGAAATGTCTCCAAACATGTTGTGGCATGCTCGATTCGAGCACACTCACTATAACAACATTCGTATATTGCAAAAGAATGGTGTAGTTGGCATGCCTACATTGCCCACAAAATTAGATGTAAAGTGTGAACCTTGCATCTTGGCTAAACACGCAAGAGAATCATTTTCGAAGTCACAGTGGAAAGCAGACATAAAATTGTAGCGTGTTCATTTATATTTGTGTTTTCTTTCGATCATCTCCGTTGGTGATCATAAGTACTTCACGTTGTTCATTGATCACTATAACAGGGTGACATGGATATACTTTTTGAAAAAGAAATCAAAAGATTTTGATACTTTCAAATAGTTTTGAACAATGATAGAAAATGAAGCACAAACCCGCATCGAGACACTCATGACAGATAATGGTGGTGAATTCATATCCAAGAAGTTTGAATCTCATCTTGAGCAAAACATGATCAAACACCATCTCATAGTTCATCACAATCCACAACAAAATGGAGTAGTTAAAAGAATGAACAAAACTATGATGAATATGGTTCGTGCAATGTTGTATTTCAAAGGGGTAAATATGCACTTTTGGATCGAAACTGCTAAAACAACAATATACTTTTGCAACAGATCACCATCAATAACTCTTGAATCAAAAACTATGTATGAGATGTGGTGTGGTCACTTCCCTTCAGTGTGACATCTTTGGATTTTCAAATGGAAAGTTCAAATTCAAAAAATTGACTACAATGAAACCTTTGCACCTATAGCAAAATGGACTACCATTCAAACCAGGGTAACTCTGATAGCTCACAATAGATAAAAAGTTTACCAAATGGATGTCAAAATTGCATTTTTGAATGGAGACTTCAAGGAAATTGTGTACATGACACAACTTGACGGTTTTGTAGTAAAGGGACAAAAGCACAAGTTGTGTAAATTGAAAAAATCATTGTATGGTTTGAAACAAGCCCCTCGAGCATGGTACAATAAACTCGCTGAGCACTTCATGAACATGAATTTCACTCGTTGAATTTGAAGATCCAACTCTTATCGTCAAAACAGTTGACAAAACAATTGTATTTGTGGTGATGTATGTTGACGATTTACTCATCATAGGGAACAACAAACGGTACATTGTAAAATTCAAACCAAAGTTGATGAAAAGCTTTGAAATGACTGATTTGGGTTATCTTCATTACCATTTGAGTATTGAAGTAATTCAAAAACCAAAGTATTTTTTCATCACTCAACAGACGTATGTTGGTGACATTTCGAGCAAGTTCAGAATGGAAGATTGTAAGCATGCGTATGGGACAAAATTTTAAATTGACATTTGAAGATTCAACAGATTTGGTTGATGCCACTAAATACAAACAATGCATTGAAAGTCTGATTTATGTGACTACTAGTTGATCAGATATATCATATGCAGTTGGTGTCTTCTCAAGATTCATACAACCCAGGGAGAGTCATTGGGCAGTAGCAAAAAGGGTCCTCATATATATCAAAGGCACACAACATTTTGTGCTCAAATACTCCAGGGCAAGAGACTTAAAAATTGGTTGGGTATTCATATTTCAACTATGTTGGTGATCATGAAGATGGAAAGTCCACCTCGGATTTTCTAATAAATTCGAGAACAACAGTTGTCAGTTAGCAATCCAAGAAGCAATCAATGTTGGCAATTTTTTCAACAAAAATAAAATATATGACCTCTTTAAAGGCAACTAGAGAGATCTTGTGGCTTAGAAGGGTTTTTTTAGATTTGCAAGAGCAACAGGGTTCGTCAACACCTTTCATGGTTGACAACACTTTTGCAATCCAAATAGCAAAAAATTCAGTCTTTCACGATCGAACTAAGCACATCAATACCAAATTTCATTTGATTCAACACTATGTGAAAGATGACAGTGTCAAGTTGCAACATTGTCCGACAACAAAACAACCAACATACATCCTGACAAAAGTGTGGATGAGAAAAAATTGAAAAGTTTAGAAGAATGCTTGGTCTAACAAAGAACCTTACAGATTAAAGGGGGATGTAACAATATTGTACATATTGGTTATTAATCCTAGGTGTCTAGCTTAGGTGTCTTGCATTTTGTCTTATTCAATAAGCTTTCCATTCCCGTAGGAATATGAAGAGTCATTAGGAATGTGAAATGAATAGTTTTTTGTTAGTTTATTTGTTATAATATTTGTTTTTTTTTTTTTTTTTTTGAGTCATGAAATAGAATTTCATTTGCATTCCGTATGAAATTTGCCCTATCAACCTTTACCCATATTTTCAAAGTTATTCATAAACCTTGGCGTAGGGGGCTGCCCATAACAAATTAGGTACTGCCTTGCAATTCAAGTGTTCTATCCTCCTCTTCTATCCATGTAACATAAAAATCAGATTCATGCATACTTATCAGTTTCATGATAGGGTATTTTATTTTTGGACTCATTGGCTGCCTATGCTTTGAAATTACAACCCCTTTATCACAACATCCAACCTCCTCGTTTGGTTCAAGCTCCTTGTTTTTACCCTTTGTGACTTCACTATCATGCACACGATTATTAGGAAATAAATAGATATCTTCAACCAATAAAATATCTTTACCTTGTGCTTCTTTTAGTTCATACTTATAGATTTTCTCTTTTTTTTTTTATCTTCGACTTTCAACTTTTTGAGCTGCCCATCAAATTCTGATTTTTTAATTTCATTGACCTCTTCATAGGAACCCTCATGAAGAGCTGTGCCTTCATTCTTTTCCTCCAACTCTTCATGTAGTTCAATACTCTCTTCCTCTACATGCTCCAATATCAAATAAGACATCAATTTTTATTTACAATCAATTGCAACATTTTCAAACAACATATGTGAAATTGATTTTTTTTTCTTTTTTAGTACAAAACCTATCAACAAGATATATAGTAATGGCTTGGAAAGATCATCACTCTCATTGAGTGTCAAGGTCAAGATTCTCTACATAGAAGCTAAAAAATTTTTGGTAGGATTCTTACAAACAATTGCAAAAAAATGTTGAAACATCTTAACAATAAGTTCATCACACTCCATATCTAACATCAAAATACATGCCTTGATTGAAGCCATAGTTTCAAGGATGTTGACCTTTCTAGCCAAGGAGTGTCCTTTGTCCTCTTTGAGACTTTGAAAGCTTTCCACAATCAAAGAAAATATTTTTCTCGTGATTTCATCACTGTAGGGAACTTTGGGAACCGTTAGTCTTAAAACTTTATTAATACAACTAATAACTAAGAGCCTTATCTCTTCATCTGTGTCTCTTAAGAGTAGATGTTGAATCAAGTGTACCGTCCACTTCATGGATTCATAATGTGATTGATTTACTTTGGATAACCTTTTTTCTACTTCTTCCAAAGCGCTAATTACATCCCCCATTGGTTGGCATAAGTTCCCTAGTTTTCTACTTGCATTGTAGAGCCTTTCTTTCTCCATTTCTTTCATGGCTTCTTCTTTTTTGATAACACAATATTTTTACTTACTTGTATCCACATTAATACCAAACCTCACAGGAAGACAAGATTGGTACTTTGATATCACTACAATGTCCCAAAATGAGACGATTCAACCAAAAAAGGGTTTTCTCTAAAATTCATAATTTTTGAATTCTGCATTTAGAAAAAATCAGCAAACTCTAGCTGCTGTAATTGCACCTCTAAACTGACAATTAACTCCAATTCACCTTGAAATAAATAGAAAATAAATACCTTGTGAATTTGGCCACCAATGGCTTTTACCACAACGAAGACAGAGCTTGAAATGAATGTTTCAATCCTCCAAACCTTAGTGTGACATTAGTTGAGTTGAAGTCCTTTTCTACTCTAATCACCAATATTCAAAAAATTACTGCGATAATTAAATTAGAACGAAACCCGTGTAAATCAAAACAAATATTATTTCCTACGAATAATAAAAAACTTAAAAAATTCATAACTCCCTCAATATTCGAAATTATGATGCAAATAAGAGCTCAAACTAATCACAAAAATAAAGACTATCAAATAAAAATAATTAATTTTTTTTTAATGGAAATGTCACTGAAACTTGCTCCAAAATTTTGAAAACTCTAGTTTTTCGAATTTACCTCTTTAAACATCAAACCCTCAATCCCAAACAAGTCACCACACTTGGAAAAATTAATGCAAATAATAATCAGATTTATTATGACCAAGTTGGACTTCAAATAGTTCACCAAACCCTCTCAACAAACCCTCAAAATAAATCCATCCCACTCTAGGGCAAGTAACAAAACCACCTTTGGCAAAGGTGACGTTAAAAAACACCTTTTGTAGAATAATCAATTTGAAATTTGCGAACACCTATTGGACATGCATCTCAATATCTTCTTCAAACATGAAGAAATAATATCAAATTCAGCATGTCTTTAATTGTGATCTTCACCTTGTATTTGTACTTTTCAAAAGGGGGCGAACCACATTGAGAAGGTAAAATACCTCATAACTTTCTTTTGCCAACTTTTAGGATATATTTTTCTTTTTTTTGCTTTAGCTCTCAAGCCGACATTCCTTTTAATTTCACTTTACGCATTTTTAAATTAATTAAATAACTTGCTTTAATAAATTAGTAATTAAAATTATTTTTTGGCAAATTAAATAATTATTTTATATTAGGTCCTTCACTCTAATAATTAAAATGATAAAAATCACTTTTCAAGTAATTTATTAATTATAAAACCCCTTAGAATAATCATTAAAATTATCTTAATTTTCTAAATGGTTAAAACCACTTTTCGTGTAATTCGAATAATTATCCAAGATAGTTCTATTTTAATAATTAATTAAATTGCCTTAGATTTTCGAATGATTAAAATCACTATTTGGATAATTTTATTAATTATTAAAATTATATGAAAATGGGACATTATACATAGTTTTAAACCTTGAGTTGTGATGAAAGAGGTACTCGGATCAATATACGAGTCTATGTAAACTATGATTGTTTTTTAGTGGAGACATAAACATTGTCTAATGTTACAAAAAATATGGAATTTCTAATTTGTAAATTGGTATATTGTTTTCCTCTCTCAAAGAAGCAAGTTTATAGTGTTGAACATCTCTGCTATGTCGTATGACTCTTGAGATTTTGTTTCACTAGTGGGGCTAGGATGAGGTAACAATTTTACTTAACTCTGTAAGTTCATTGAAAGTACAATGTTCTCAAATTTTGAACACTTGCTATCTAGGTGTAAATGTTGTCGTCGTCTCAAATACTCTGATTTTGTTGGTTGAGATTTTTCTTTTTGAAGCCAAATGTATCAGTACTATGTGAATTTATCTCTTGGCTTATTACATATAAAGTTGATAAACAACCAATAGTGATGAAGAATCACATTGTGTGATTCCAAATGTTGATGCAATAAAAATATTTTGATAGGTTTTTCAAAAATAATTACTCGCAAGGTTGAAAGTGTATCAATCATAAAAGTCCTCGTGATAGAGTGTAGTTAGCACCCTTTATTGTTTGAATACCTAAGAGGCTACTTCACAGGAGCTCCACTAGTTTTCTAATCAACATTGTGCACTGGAACTTGCCTATCAGTGGCCTGAGCAAACTCCATTGTCCATTATCCTTTTAGTTCTCCATTGTTGAGTTTTTCTTTCCTGGACAATCTCTTCCACTAAAACTTTTAAGGGGATCATATGGGAACAATTTTCAATTGTATGAAGATGGGTTTGTGGAATTGATTGTTGGATTTCCTTCCATTCCCGTTGTTAAAATGAAGTGTTGGTTAAGCACACCAAACACTCACCCAAATTAGGGATGATATCACCATGGTCTCCTAGTTTTGTGACCATCAAATCCATCTTTGCAGACATATCATTGATACCATATTAGGAGTTTTAGCCTTTGTGTTTTAAGAAGGTTGGCCAGGGGAGTGATGGGCATATGGTGACCATCATCTATTGAAGAACCCATTGGAAAGTTATTACAAGGCTGACAGTATCAGTGCTAGCCTTGGATATATACCAGATCATCCAAAGGATATACTTTTGTGCGCTGGGTAGGGAATTTAGGAGAAAAAATTGTAATAGGAAATCATTTATTAAACAATGGTAATGGATTGAAAGGATTATAAGATATAAACATTGATATTAGTATTGTTATGGTTATTAGTATAATTGCATTGGAAACAGTAACATTAGTATTGTCATTGTTTTAGCACAAGTACATATTTTAGTAGCCAATGAGGTATGTGGTTAATGATTGTATTTTTTGGCATTAGGTAGTTTTGTAATAACTCTTGTGAGAATGGTCGGTTGTATTAACCGACAACACATTGGATCTTCTTGTCATAATTAGAATGGGAACTTCCCCATCGAACAACTTATATTGAGCACTACCTTTAAATGAAGCATTGCCTACTATGATATTCTTCTATGTTGTAATGTGGTATGTATTTACTAGTTTGTGATTGATGTTCTTGGTAGGGTACTTTTCCTATAAATACTTTGGTGCCTTGCCTTCAAATAACGTTGGTTCAATTTGAAGTCAGTTTAAAGAAAAGTGTGATGAGGCACTCCATTATCTTATATGTTGAACATAAATGTTAAACACAATGACAAAAAAAGTTACAATGGTACAAAGAGGTCAAGGAGGAGGAGATCGATGCATACATGAAATAGTTCGTTCTATTGACTCTGAACAAAGTCGAAGGGGACTGAGAAGATTAAATATGAGCAACACAAAAGAAGACAAAGGTTGCAACAAACAACCAATTCTAGAAATCTATCAAGTGAAGTATGAAGCCGAAGTGACAATCAATTTTGAAGTGTAAGTAGAAGTTGGAGTTGGAATCAAAGGCGAAACCAAGCAAGGGTTCAACCAAAATTGGTGAACCCTATGCCACTTATGAGTAAGGAGTAGGTAGAGATTGCCATAGACCCATCTAGAGGAAGGAAGTGCAGAACTTTTTGTCTAGGTTGGGTTTGAAGGGTGCTACAAGAGAATCATGTGAAATGTCTAGGGCAATTTAGAGGGAGTCACATGAAAGGGGACCTAATGGCATGCAAGATATCATATAGATTCTTGCTCAAGGAAGGGTCGAGCATAGTGACATGTCTTGTAGTGTTAAGAGAGCAAAAGAACGTTTGATGCATACCTTCGTAAGGAGGATACTCATATTCAAAGAGCCACATCAAAAGCAACCTATAACCAAAGCCATGTTTACTATGTCAACTATCTCTTTTGAAAACTAGAAGTTGCCAAAATTCATTGGTGATAGATTGAAGGATCTTGTACGACATTGTGGTAAGTGTTAAAATTTGGGTTGCCAATGGGCACACTAATGAATGTCTTTGGTTGTGGTGCTTCCTAGCCACACTTTGAGGAGTGGCCATTGATTAGTGTATTGATGCAACCAATAATGATAAGGTTACGTGGGAGAAATTGAGGAAAACATTCAAGAATGAATTTAAGCTCCTCAAAGATGAAAATGAGATTGTTGTGGAAAACTGTAGTAACTAGTTTTGGTAAACTCAAATTTTATGAGCCCATAAGAGAAGACTGAAAGAACTATTGGGAAAACTTGAAAAATTACTTATCGACAGTGTGAAGAAGCAATGGTTCATTGAAGGGTTTGTACCCTCATTGTGGAGGATGATGAAGGTGGTCCCACCATCAACTTACAAAGATGTATACAACTAAACCATGGACATTGAAAGCGAGAAAAAGATGTCCTTGTGCTTGAAAGAACACAAAGAAGACGACCCTAACTCTAATAATGACAATGAACTTGGATTAGTTTGAGTCTTGAGAAATGACATGCTTAGGATGATGAAAGAACTAAATGGAGATGCTAAAAATGAAGGCACAATTTTTTTTGTAAGATTTGTCAACTTACAAGGCATTTAGTCAAAGACTATCGTACAATTTTCAGAATAAGAGTGGCCAAGCACTATTCAATAAGGAGATCCATCAATTCCACTAGCCATGCCACCAGGGAACTATCGATGACAAAATAATAGTGGTGGCAGGAGTCGGATTTAGTATGACTCCCAAGCATGACCAATTGTACAGTGTTAGGAATGCAATGAGTGGAGCCATTTTGCAATATATTACCCTAACCAAAGTGACATTGGACTTCTTTGTGCAGGCCCATGGATCATTATGATGGCAATTGTCTAAAACAAGGCAACATCAATATGATTGATGTAGCCGTGGGTAATGAAGTTATGGCAATTACTAGAACACAAGTGAAGAAAGCTAACTACCCCAACCCACATTTAGGGAAGGAAAAGTTGGCCAAAGCAAAGGTGGAAGTTGATAGGGTCATGTTTAAAGGAGGACGTTAGTTGCAAGAACATACAAGCACAATGATAAGTTGACTAGGGTTCAACAAAGTTATCGCACAACGTGTAATGTAAGGCACGATACCTTTGAATATTGTTGGCTTATTGTAAAGTAGAACTCAAGAATGCTCTGATTGTTACCATACAAGATATTAGTTTGAACATGGAAGCACACAATGGCGCACCTAACGTCAGGCGAGCAAAAAATAGAAGAATGAATCCATAGTTGAGATTCCCTTATTAGGTGGCCAAGTGATTGATCTGATGTCCCTAATGATGAACCTAGCTCGACAACCTACAATTTTGTATATGGAAATTAGGGCATGAATTTGACAAACAATATTGTTGATTGTGGTTATGGAGGGAATTTCTCCTAGAAGAGACTTGGAAGAGTCTTGAGAATCCAACCATGTGGCCTCCAACATCCTAATTGGTAGGAGCATATCAACATGGCATTAAGGTAATGGGTGTATTGATTGGATGGTAATTATTGGAACCCAACCAATTTTGTTAAATTTTGTGGTCATGGAATTGCAAACGGCGGCTTATGATGCACTATTGGCTTGGAATTGGGTAATACAACAAAAAGTGATTGGTTTTCATGCTCATAGATGTATGTGATACTAGGAGCATACATTGAATAGGGAGATTTATATATGCTCCCTAGATTTTAATCTTTTACTTGTTTAAAACCATCATCTTATGAATAGGTTCCAAGTGGAAATGATTTCTAATGTCCATTGTCAACCTACCTACCCCCTTCTCGAACATCCCAAGTACAATGAGGAAGGTGACTCGAATGCCCATGCCAAACCCTATGCCATTATTGTGAGGGAGTTACTCTCTTGAGATGTTTTAATTTCCAATATCTTTCCCATGAAGGCTCTATTTTTTATTGGTACTTATCACCTCCTTGAAGTCTCCATCCACTCTTTGAAACAACTTGTTATGGAATTTGTGATAGTTTTCAACATGGATAAACTATTCCGCATTGGGATTAATGAATTATTGAACATTAAACAATAGACTAGTGAGTGTATTTCCCATTTCATTCAAATATGGTGCATAGCTTTTTAATCCTACACTGTTTCCCCCTCATGATATGTAAACTCTTAAGTTCAAATGCTCAATATAATTTACAAAATCACAAAATGTTGTCCTGCTAAGGCTATACTCTAGATTGACAATTTTGAATGCTTTAGTGACTTATAATTATTGTAGGGTGTTGTTAGAAACATCAACAAAACTTGCAGTACAAAAATATGAATGTTTAACAATCATGATCAATAAGAACAATAAGCATATGATATGGACGCTAGACCTTTGACCTAGAAAACCTTGATGAGGGGAAAAACCAGTTGAAAGTGGCAATTGCACATATTTCTAATTTTTATTATAGCCAAAAACAATTATACAATCAAATTATAGAACAATTATAATAATCAATTTGTTATTTGTTCACTCAACTCCTCTCTACAACCTTTCTTCTGTCTTATACAAACGATTGAACCCCAAATCTGTCACTTGTACGTTCCCCCCTCAATCTAGATTTGTACTTGTTTATCATTGTTTAGGATTGTCTTTTCATGCACTAAAAGACTCCCAAACATCTTGGAATTGAAGATACGCTCTCATACTTTCACTACTCTATCCGCATAATTGATGTGAGCAAAACCATTGGTGTATGCAGAGCAATAGTTTTGAAATTATTGCCACAATTATGCAATTGCCATATTTGATCAACAATTTTGCTTGTAGAGATCGACAATTGCACAATTACCTCTCAAAGGAATTGACAATTGCACAATTACTCCGTAAGGGAATCAATGGTTACACAACTATGCCATGCAAACATCGATGTTTTCGTCACCATACTTGAAATACTCACTTTGAGCTTATTCACTAATTGAAGTCATTTGTTTTTTGGTTGGATGATGAAGAGGTTTGCTTTTATTCATCTTTATAGATCATACCTCCCTTTTGAAAGGCTTTTGGTCCCACCAAAGGTTAGTGATTGATGAGATGTGGGAAGAGGTCTCTCAAATTATCAAGGCACCATAACTTCAATAAAAGCATAAAAACATATAAAACATAAAACCTAAATCTAAAATATATGTTCAATTATCCAAGACTACAAGAAGGCAATGGTTTCCCTCCTTCCTCATCCAACATTCATGGCTTATATAGGTGAAAGATCTTACAATTTACTACTGATTAAATCCACATAAATGGGGGTAGATCCACCTTGAAAGCATGTTCTCTAGTATGTTCCAAATGTAAAAATTAGGGAATGCTACATAACTTCCCTTGGCACCCTCCCCTACCTCCCTCCTTATGTTCCAAATGTAAAAATTAGGGAATGCTACATAACTTCCCCCGGTCCCCTTATCCCCATCTCCTCCCCCCCACACTTACATAAAACCATTCTAGGATCCTTTTACAATAAAGAAACCATACAAATCATATAAAACATAAACATTAAATCTCAAATTTGTATTCAACTATGAAAATATGAACTACAACAAAATTTTGACACAATAATTGCCTCTATCTTATGAAAATCTCTTTTTAAGATCTGTTGTGAGATATTTATAAATTTATAGTACATTTGAGGTGAAAGAGACACTTCAATTTATTGGATTTATAAGGTGTCTATCCCTTTTTATGATTGATAGATGAAGGGGCAACATTGATTAGCAAAGGGAATGGTGTAATCCTATTAACTAGCCAAAATATGTCTTTTTCCTAATATAAAAATAAGAAAAATTAAAAAGTATGGTCTAACTGAGTAACTTAAGTTAACTTAAAACTAAGGTGTAAATAACTGTTTGTATCAACACCCCCCTTTGAGTGATAATAATCATCAGAGAGTGAACACAAAAATGATGAGGCTAAGTATTTGACAACAAATTTACTAAGGTATCCATGTGCCTCTATGAAAGAAGAGGACTAAACACACCCCCTTAAAGACTATACTTCATATCGGATGTCAAAGGCAGTGAAAGAATGTTAGTCACAAACTGAAGTGTGTCAATGACATGATCCTTTCCCTAAAGATTGAAGGAGGTCCAATTGCACTGACCAATGTTTCTAGCCTTTACAAGAGGAAGGATAGAAGGTGCATTAAAAGTTTACTTATTACACGAAGGAAGACAACGACAACAATATAAGATCTCTGTAGCAGGGCAAAACTAAAGTGTGCACAGGAATTGAAAGTGATGCCACTAAAATAGACATGAAAGATGAAAACCATGGACCATTCCTTCAAAGAATGGCCATGTAAAGTGGAGGGCATGGGCATGGCTCAACAACCCTAAAAAGAATTGAAGAATGAGGATCCAAAATAAAAATGTGGATCATCACTGATCTTATAAAATGCGGAAGTTGCAAAGGACTCAATAAGGGAACTCTATTAGTGGCACACCAATGAAGACAAAATCCTCTCAAGAACAAATGTGTGATGACTCTGTAGAAGGAATAACTTCACCTTGTAAGAGAACAAGATTGTGATTTGCAAACATATGTCTCATGTTTGGTGATTTAACTTTTTAGAGAGTTATGGAATGTAAAACCTTAGGATGTTAAAGTGATAGAATAATAAATCAGAGAATGAATATGGAATAATTATAGATTCCAATTTGTACAATAATTGATTTATCTGATTATTTTATAAATAACAATGAATTAGAAAATGATGTATTTAGCTAGAAATTGATTGAGACAGACAAGTGACAGGCTGGAAACTGGTGCATGAACTGTGCAAGGTGTCATGAATAATAAATCTAGAGTTAGAAACCCTCCTAGACAATAGCGCGGTCCTCTAAATGGTAGCGCATTGTGTTAGTGTCTTCTATGCCGTGCTAGTGTCCTTTTGGAACAAGGATAGTGAGATTTTGAGTGGAACTTCCCCTGATTTTGAGAACCCAATCCTTGTGTGAACGAATTTTGGTTTGTTGTCTATTCCCTATTTTGACCAATTTCAATGCGAAACCCTAGACCTCCATGTTTATTAGGGTATTTGAGGAGCACAAGTAGAAAAAAAGTGGTGTTAGCAGGGTATGTTAGACGTCACCTCAACACCCCATGTGCTGAGCGTTGCCTACAAACCAATACCTTAAAAGTGGATCAAGCTCAATGTATTTCTCCCAATCTAAGTGTTGGTGCAAGTGAATGCTAGTATGAGTGACGGTTTGAGTGCTTTTGAGTGTGATTTAATATTGAAAATTTGAGTAATTTGAGTTTTGTGTTGTTGTAGATGAATGTATATAAAAGTGGGGTAAAATAGGGATCAATGACCTTGATTTACACAACTATTTGTGAGTATTTGCATTTGATTTCCATTTAGGGGATAAATGAATAAAAGTGGTCTTTATATAGCATTTTGTTGCTTGTCAAGATGTAAAATAGGTTTGGGTCGACCCTAAGTTGCTTTAAGGAATGAAAATATATTTGTTGGGCGAGTAAAGAGCAAGGGGACATTAGCGTTTGTTCTTTGGTCAATAACGTAGTGCATTATAGTCCAAAGGACCATGCTAATGTCTAAAATAGTGAAAAAGAGCCCTGGGTGCTTAGGGGATGGCTTAGTGCTACTTTTGGTATATTTAGGAATGGGTTAGACTCGCATGAAATCTGGAAAAAGATCAAAAGAGGCTCTAAGATAGGTTTAGGGCTAAGCTGAGGATAAGGTAGTCTCAAGTGACACTCATTGCACTAAATTGACATTTTAGATAACTACATTTGCCCCCCTTTTATTTTAGAAATGCAAAAAAATGAAAAGACTAGGATAAAGAAAAAAATGTACCTGGACTTACCTAAGAGGCGAAAATTGTGAATCTAGGTTTGAGTCTGTGAAGTGTGTTCCATTGCGTGTCTTACAAATGAAATATGAACAAATAAGTCCTATTTTAAGAAATATCAATAGCAAAGACAACTAAAGAAAGAGATGAGAGAAAGGGGAAATGAACAAATACACCTCGTTAGGTATGTGAACCAATGCAAAAACCTTGTGACATCCTTTGTGTGTGTAACTGATGATCAAATAGTGAATAGCTTGGACTAAGTTGATGGTTTGCTCAATTTTCATGTGTAGGTGGCTCATTAATTCATGCTGGCTTTGACTCCATCATTGCCCATCATTGCTCGGTGGATCATAATCTGTGAATAACTTGGATTAGATTGATGGTTTGTCCAACCCTCATATGTAGATGGCTTAAGATCTCAAGTAGGCTATGACTCCATCATTTCCTACCCATGTGTGTAGTAGATGCATTTGAAACTGAAATTATGCAATGTAATTGAAGCTATGTGATGTAATTGAAACTGTGTAGGATGGCTCCGGGGCCACTCGGTAACTTGAAAGGTAAAACAACTTAGGGGCCACTCGAGAACTCTGAAATGTAAAACAATGTAGGGGCCACTTGGGAATGCCAACCATTGCAGATAAAATTAAGCATCAATTTGGTGCAAACCTAGTGCAAATGGTGTCTGGAGTAACAATGTGTAGAATGTCAGGGATCTACCATTCCATCTGAGAGTACTAATGCTAAACTGAACATATGGGAAAAATGTGTTGCGCACATGCCCCCAACTCTAAAATATTTGTATATAGCTTATGGACAGATTCGTAATAATTTATGTTTGAGTATTTAAAATTGAAACATGAGTGATCATGTTGTGCATAATGCCCCCATTTTGAGCAAACCTGTGTAATCCATGTAAAAACTAAGTATATACTGCACTTCTCTGATAATTTGTAATTGAGATCATGCAAATTTGAAATATAACTGTTGTTCCTTTTTGTTATTTCAAAATTTTATATTTTTGGCGCTACTAGACAATAACACAGTCCTCTATTCAATATTGCATTGTGCTAGTATCCTTTGTGTTGCGTTATTGACCAAATATGCTATTTCTGTACAAAATTAAGATTGATCTGTATGTGATTGTTTTTCACTATGTATTCTTGAGTCTGGGCTCTATGTTATGTGTATGTGTGTTGAAAATTTTGTTGAGTGAAATCTAATATGTGTATATAGATTCTGGTTTGAGTCATAATAATCTGTGTTTGAGTATTTGAAATTGAAACAGGGGTGATCATACTATGTATGATGCCCCCAATCTGAGTAAACTTGTGTAATTCATGTAAAAATTGAGTATATACTGCACTTGTCTGATAATCTGTAATTGATATTGTGCAAATTTGAATTATAATTCTGTTGATTTCAAAATTTTATATTTTTGGTGCTACTGGATAGTAACGCGGTCCCCTGGTCAATAGCGCACTGTGCTAGTATCCAGTGTGTTGCGCTATTGACCAAATGTGTTGTTTCTGTACAAAATTAAGACTAATTTGTATGTGATTGTTTTTCACCATGTTTTCTTGAGTCTAGGCTCTATGTTATGTGTCTGCATGTTGAAAATTGTGTTGTGTTCATTAGGATGTCTTAATCTTTGTGACAAACCCATGTGAATGCCCCTTTTTTTAAGGGAGTTGTTGAACCTCCACAATAACTATCATAAAAACAAGCTATGCATCGCGTGTATTAGAATTAAAACATATGATATCTGTATGATAAACCAATATAATGTATATACATGAGATTAGAATGTAAAATAATCTGAGCATAAGTTGGTAATGTATGATGTATGTTAGATCTAACATTCACAAGGTTGTCAAAATAGATAAAACAATGTAAGCATGTATACAAACAACAAATATGGATATAATCAGAGTAACTATCTAGGGGGATGGGGCATGATGTCCATCAAAGCATCCAAGGAAGAAGGAGAGATGCATGAGGTCCCTCATAGTATCATATTTGGGTGTAAATGTAACAAACAAGAGACAAGTGTCATGGCCATGATGCATACAAGAAAGCATACATACAAATACATGAGACATGCAAGGTAGGCCAAGGGGCCACAATACAAAGGACATGGCCATGTCACTAAATCTAAAAAAGAGCACACGTATAATGACATGTTCAAATGTCCACATGTATAAAAAACAAAGTTGGCTTAGAGCCACATGAAAGGACATGTTCAAATGTCTGCATAGACAATCAAGAAGCATATACAAGGACATGGGAACATGTCCAAATCCTACACACAATGAAAGGAATTAGCTTAGAGCCATAGAATAATGACATTTAAATTCCCTTAAGTAGATGTAGAAGCCAAAGGACACAATCAAATCCAAACTAGGAAAACTAGAAATGAAAGTATGCATAAACATGTGGTACAAATTTGTATAAGAGCAAAGATGTACATACACTGAGTTTATAATAATAATAGTTGGCAAAAAATATGTGTAGTATAGGATGATCAATATCAATATATAATCAATGTTAAATTTGTGATGTGGAGTATATAAAGATATAATCTGACAAATCGAAAGTTGTGTAGTATGATGCCTTAATGGGTTGTGTTGTCTCCAAATCTTGCACCCTAGAAGAGGATATTCAGGCCTCTTCTAGATTTGGGTAATGTTGGGACATTTTCAGACATGTGGGTGTGCCTATAGGGGAAATGAATCTATAGATTTAAATGGCTAGCTCCTTTTATGTATTCTTCAAGACAATCTCTGTTTAAACCAGTTGATTAAAATAAAAAAAGTTAGAATTTACATGAAAAAAACCTATTCTAAGAATGGTGATGCACTAAAGATTGTGCTCCACATGAATGTCATAACCTAGTGCATGATACAACAAAACACACAGAGCATTTCCAAGTTCTAAGGATTCTAACACAAGTATTTCAACACAAAAGTGAGATGTGTAAAATGACACAAGGCAAATGAAGTGAAAGGCAAACTTTGCACATTTCAAAAAAGTAATACACATGCAGAAATTTAATACACTTAAACACACTCTGTATGAAAGACAAAGGACAGAAGGATGAAAACCATCACTTGATGTCACTATACATCTCTTACACACTCAGATAATTGCATAGAACTTGAAAGGAAACATGTTAGTACTTAATGCTTAAAGCCAAAATGTGATATCATTCCAGCAGGGCTTCACCATATGCTATGTGAATGATTTTAACTTAGGTTCATTGCTGTATATATATCACAGGAGACGTGAGAGAGGGAGATACCTTTGAGCACCAAAAAGAGGAATCAATATGTTAGGAGTCATTGTCTTTAGTTCCAACTGTGTTTACTAATGATGCTCATTCTAGTCATTTGATTGATCTATGTGATTTCCAATGGTTACACATTTGGCCTGCTCTCTCAAAAATGCTCCTCCAATGTTTGTGTTTAACAGAATCATGATATTCTTGGGCTGAGTCACGACATCAAATTAGTTATCCACCTGTTGTATATTTGTCACTTTTATTTTGTTTGGCTTTGTCCTTCTTTGATTGGTCCTCAAGGAATGACTCAGACCCTAATTGATCAATGGTGATATGGGCTCTCTCATTGTTTTGACGGATAAAGGATGCGAGCCCTTGGATTTGCTTGTGAGTCCTTGTTTGAACACCAACGACTATTTGCTAAGTTAAAAGTTTGACATTCATAGCATTGTGTTTTTATGGACTCCCTTCTATTCTCTTTGGACCCATCTTTCTATTGACTCTCCACAAGTGTCTATACCCTTTAGACTGCTCAAACATGCTCTTCGACAATATTTTTACGGACTCTGCATGACTTTTATACCCTTCATACTTTTCCCAGGTGTCCCTTCGGACCTTTAGAAGTGGACCAATTGCACTTTTCTAAAGGACACTTTGTAAGACAAAAGATCCTTAAAACTTTTGTGTAGGGCACTTTTCAAGTGAAAAGATCCTCTCGAAACTTGAAGTGCCTTTCAAAAGAATGGAATTGCCCATTTGGATTTTTTTCAAGTTACCACTTTCTTGAAAGAGAGACCCTTCGAAACCTTTGAACTATACCCTTCCCTAGAAGATGCCCTTCGAAAGGATGAAAGTGGACCTTTCTTTGAGGAAAAGGCCCTTTGGAATTTTTGAAAGTGCCATTTGGACTTTTCTTGAAAGACGCTTTGAAGAAAAGGACCCTTCAACAATTTACAATATAGCCTTCGGAAAGATTGTTTTAGATAAAAAGTCTGAAACAATTTCTTTGAAAAAATTGTAAAGATCAATTCTTTCAGACTTTTTGTCTGAAACAGAGAGTCAAAAGAATTCATTCAGAGAGTTGCAAAGAAGAATTATTTCAAAAAAGTTAAAAAAGAGAATTCTTTTAGACTTTTTATATCGAACAAAAAGTTTGAAAGAAAGAACAAACCCAAAGAACGAACCCTTCGAAAAAGTGGAATTGCCCTTCGAAAGAACGAAACTGCCCTTTGAAAAAGTTGAAATGATCCACTTGATTGAAAAGTGCCATTCAAAAACTTGAAAAGAATTCCTTAGGCATAATGAAATTGCCCACTTGGAGAGAAGACAACTTTTTGAAAAGATTGTTTCAGACAAATTGTCCAAAATAATTCCTTTGGAAAAATTGACAATACCAATTTCTTTTGCAAAAGATCCTTCAAAAAACTTGTAATAGACAATTGTTTTAGAAAGATGTAAGGGACATTTCTCGAGAAGATACCATTCGGCAAAAATGGAAATGTCCCTTCAGAAGGGCTGCAAAGGACATTTTTATGAGAAAATATCTTTCGGAGCTTTTAAAAAGACCAATTCCATGAGAAAGAGACCCTTCAAAAAAGTGGAATTGTCCTTCGGAAAGATGGAACTGCCCTTTGAAAAGGTTGAAGCAGTTCACCAATTCCTTGAAAGAGACCCTTTGACAAAGTAAAAAGGACCAAGTTCTTTGAGAAAAGCAAGTGGCCAATTCCTTCGAGACTTGGGCAAAAACCTTGAAGTAAAACCTTGTCGAAAGAAAGAAAACACTTACAAGGGGACTGAACAAAAGCATTCTCTGAAGGAAACCATACTTGGCTTTTTGTTGTGAGGATAAACCATTCTGAATGTTGTATTTGGCCATAATGAAATGGCAAAACTTGGGAGTTAATTTTGGTTAACGTTCTTGGCGATTTTGAGGGATGGCATGCCTGCTCTGCCAAAGATCAGTTGCCTAAATCCTTTCATTGGGCATGGAGTCACACATAAGGCACTTAAAATAACTTGAACCAACTCCTGGCTCAAAACACAAGCTGATTGATTCATACACACCAGGGCAAAGACACACACCAACACAAAGAAGGAAACACACTTATGCTATAAAGCACTTAACAAACATAACAACAAACCAAAAGAAAACACACATCTAAACTAGTATTTATAAAACATGTATTTTCAAGATTAATAACAAGACTTCAGATGTATCTCATTCACAGGGATAGGCAAATTTTCTCCATTCATCTTGGACATCTGAAAGGAGTTGCTTTACTTGTACTTGCTGATGATGTAAGGGCCACTCCACAAAGTGTCAAACTTTGTATGTCTGCCTGACTTTGCTCCGTCTTCATCCTATTTCAAGACCAAGTCACCCTCTTTGAACACTCTTGCATTTGTTCTCTTGTCAACGGAATTCTTCATGAGTATTTGATGGTGCTCCATAGCTTTGTGTGCATCATCCCTTGCCTCTTACAGTTGCATTAGTCCTGTCAACCTGACTTCCATTGGAGTGTTTTCAAGTAATTCCAACTACTGTGCAAGTTCTAGGGCAGGGAGCTCTTGGGATATGGACAACCTGACTTCTCTCCCATAAACAAGTATAAAGAGAGAGTTACCAATTGATTTCTTAGGAGTAATCATGTTTGTTCATAAAGTTATTTTCAACTTATTATGCCAGGCTCTTTGATTATTCTCCTATGTTCTCTTAATGATCTTGATGAAGTTCTTGTTGGTAGACTTAGTCAATCCATTTCCTTGAGGGTAATAATTGGATTAGGTACTCAAGTGAACTCCATTCCTACTTGCCCAATCAAAAGTTTTAGCACTTAAGAAAGCAAGTGCATTATCAAAAATGATGACATGAGGAACTCCAAACATTGTTATAATGATCTCATAGAACTCCAAGATAGCACTTTCATTTGCCTCCTTCAATGCGACAACTTATACCCACCTTGTGAAGTAGTCAGTAAAAGTCAATATTCATTTATGTCTAGCACTTGATGGAGGGTTGATCATACCAATGAAATCAAGGCCCCATTGTATGAAACGTTGATCCACTTGGATAGGATTCAATGTAAGGGTTACAAACTTATGTTTGTCTACAAAGAAGGTGCATTGAGGACACACCTTAGACTAATAATAATAGTCCTTAAAAAGACTAGGTCAATAGTGACCAACCCTCATTATCTTTGCAGATGTAGTTCTAGGAGAGAAATGACCTCCATCTGTACCATTGTGAAAAATTTTCAATAGCATGTCAAATTGACCATTGTCAACACACCTCAATATCACATCATTTATGTCCTTTCTAAAAAGAATATTATCGACAAGGCAGAAGGAAATGGTCTGGAATCTGAAGTATCTCCTTTAAGACTTTCTCAAACCATTGGGAGACTCACCATTTTGAAGAAAACTGATGATGTCTTGTGTCTAGCTTCAGAATGGTATGTGATCAACTAGTTGGGGGTGAACTTGGTTGATCAAGACCTCTTCTTTTGGCTCTTGTAGATCTGAAATTAAATGTCTACATAATCCTTATCCTCTCACCAAGTTTGTCACCTTGGTGTTCACATCATACTCCATCACCTTTGTGATCCAGTCAGCTCTCTTTTCATTGAGATCCTTGCTTAGGAAAAACTCTTTGGTGTTGGGATGAGAAACTATGACATGTTATTGTTTGAGACCATGTGCCTAAATTTTTTAAATCCCCTTATCACTATCAAAGCCTGCTTCTCAACAAATGTATATCTCACCTCATAATCCTCTAATATTTCGTTGAATAATGCAATTGGTTGCTTTCTCTTCATCATTCTTTTTCATAAGCATGGCTGAGATCGTATCAAGGTTGGTGAAGGTATAGAGTATGAAATCCTTGGCAAAATTTGGGTTTAAGAGAGAAGTGGATTTTGCAATTGCTTTCTTGATTGTCTTAAAACTGCTCTTTCCCTCCCATTTTCAAGTAAAAACTTTTTTTTTTTTTTAGCATGGCTATGATAGGCTTTACCACAGTTTCAAAGTTTGGAATAAACCTTCTAACAAATATTATTTTCCCCAAGAAGGTTTGTAGTCCCTTTTTGTGTTGAGGCAAGGACAAGCCTGGGATAGCCTCAATCCTTTCGAGGTCAATAGACAAGCCTCATTCTGAAACAATGTGCCCCAAGAGTTTACCTTCATGAACAACAAAGATGCACTTTTTTGGATTAAGGGATATGCCATACTCCCTGCATTTCTCAAACACCTGCCTTAGATGTTTCATATGAGCAACATCTTTTGAAAAAATAGTTACATCATCTAGGTACACAAGTAGAAACTTATGGATCAAACCTTTAAAAGCCATGTTCATTGCTCTTTAAAAAATGGTTCCAGCATTGGACAAACCAAAATGCATCTTCTTATAGGCAAAGGTTCCCCACTTTGTAGTGAAGGCTATCTTGAACTGATCCTCTTCATTTACTAATATTTGGTTGTAGCCTAAATAACCATCAAGAGTGAGAAACGTTGAGAACCTGAAACAACTTGTAAAATTTATTCTATGGAAGGTAGTGGATAATGATCCTTGAGAGACATGTTGTCAAGATCTCAAAAATCCATATAAAGTCTGATCTCTCCATTCTTTTTTTGGACATGTACAAGATTAGCTACTCAAATTGAGTGTTTGATAGGAAAGATAATCTTAGACTCAATCATCTTGGTCAGCTCTTTCTTCATGAGTTCCTCTATCTTGAGATTGATATGCCTTTGCTTTTGCCTGATCAATTTAGCTCCAGGTTCTAACTCAATGGTATGATGAGCTAGACTTGGATAAAACCCTTTCAAGTCTTTATACTCCCAAGCAAAGATCTCATAAAACTCTTTGCACAATTCAATAAAAGCCTGTCTCTCAATTGAGAACATACCTTGCTAAATTTCAAGTCTATCCTTGAAAATTAGGAATCTTTCATAGTTTTCTTCCTTTGTTGACATGCTCACCCTTTCTTTCTTCTTCTGATCATCCTCATTGAACACACTCTCTAAGGTAATCAACCTCATAGGTATCTTGTTTGTTTTCAGCTGAATGATTTGTTCTTCATATTGACCATGTAGTCTTTTTTAGTTTCTTGAGGAGAAACCTGTCATTTTACAAGAAGTGTGCAATGTGTTCATCACTTTCAAACACCTGTCATGACGTTTCATTATCTAGAATATAGGGTCTCATAATGATCTTGATATGAGATTGATTTTTCTCTTGTCCCACATCAGTAGCTGTATTAAACTGTGCCCCTATGGCAGTCAATCTATCAACATGTTTATTGGAATCCCTTGGTATGGGTTGTATGTTGAAGGCATCAAAGTCTTCAAGTAGATCCCATACCCTGTTCTTGTAGGATTTAAGTAAGAGTTTCTTGGTTGTACTCTGATTTTTTACTTGGTGGATGACCAGCACACTATCTCCATAAACCTTTAAACTCTTGATTCCTATCTTCTTTGCCCATTGGAGACCATGGACTAGGCCTTCATATTATACCACATTACAAGTGCAGCTGAAGCAGAATCTATATGAGGAGTAATATTGATTCTTTGATGGAGAAACTAACATAATTCCAACTCCTACATCTACTTTACTTCTTGAGCCATCAAAGAACATTTTTCACATCCCATCAAGTTCATGGTCTTCATTAGTGAGTGAAGGGATTGGAACATCCCCTTCACACATGCAATAAAATATTAAATTAGTCTCTTCAATGAAAGTATATGGATCAATTCCATGTGTTTCAGTGATGTATTTATCAAGGAAGAGATCAAAAATACCTTTAAGGGGGAAGGATGATTCACTGTCCATAACACTTTCTTGCTCTTTGCTAATTAGATAATTCTGATTTAAGTTTATCTCCATGTATGGCTCAATATGAAACCTTGCTAAGTGTTGAGTCCTTATAGTCACCTTGGTCCCATATCTTGTTTTAAAAGTTTGAAAAGATCAATCAGTAGAAAGGTACCCTCCTATCTTAACCGTGAAGTCCCTTGACAAACAAATAGCAAAATGAGCTAGAAGGTCTACCACCACAACATCTTGAAAGATTGAGAAACTTGAGAAATCATGTAGAAAGACCTTCAGACCTTTGATCAATCCCAATGTCTTAGTTGGAGTCCCATCAAGCTGTAATAACCCTTGCTATGTGGCTCATATTTTAATCTCAACTTATCAGCCACCACTTTAGGCATAACAGTGGTACTAGCTTCACTATCCACAATGCAATTATGGACCAGCTTGTCTCCCACAATTAAGGTGAGATAGAAGGGTAGAGGTTTTTCAGACTTGGTGGAGGGATCTAAGATAGGACTTGGAGAATTGTTAAGGGCCACACTATTGTGCTTTGAAGTTTGAAGGGCTACATGAATGTTTGCAAGATGTTCGTGTAAGAACTCCTTTTGACTAGGCATGTGCAAGACCTCCCAAAGAGTTATGTTTGTCTTGACATTATTCAAAGAATAAATAATGTTTAGAGAGGGAGAATTCACCTTTTCTTGGACCTTTGAAGGTAAAGGAGTCTTAACCTACTGTGTTTTAGGCTTGACAACCCAACTAACATTCTAATTTTGCTGAGGAGCATGACTTGTAGCATGAACTGCATTAGGAGTCACACCCTATGGCCTTCAAGAGCCATCACTTGGAGTTACTTGTGCTTCTTGACCTTTTCCCAATGCTCTCTTCTTGGATCTTA
Source organism: Torreya grandis (assembly GCA_037957365.1). Classification (NCBI taxonomy): domain Eukaryota; kingdom Viridiplantae; phylum Streptophyta; class Pinopsida; order Cupressales; family Taxaceae; genus Torreya; species Torreya grandis. Next base: position 5,308,152 of record JARHVA010000135.1, read on the forward strand.
TGTTGGCTACAACTAACATGCTTTGATTTAACACATAATCATCTCTTGCTTGGATGTTCATCATGCCTACACTTTGGTTGTTGCCTTCTCCATGATTATCCCTTTGCATAGGGTTTACTTCTTCTGAAGTTACATAAGGAGTAGTATCCTCTTGTCCCACCAAAGCTTGGTTGTCTTCTCCACCATCATGCATTAATTTACCTTGGGGTTGTCCCCATTGGTCCAAATGATTCTCTCTTTAGACCAGATTAACATGTACTGGAACAACAACCTTCATGGAAGGAGTGGGATTAGGATTATAGGCATTGGGCTGCTTATTGAAACCTTGTTGACCCTATCCTCTTCCTTGGTAGTTGTATTGGGGTGGAGCTCTATAACCTTGTTGAGGATAGTATTGATGGTTAGGTGGAGCTCTTGTTTGAAATTGAGTTTGCTTGATATGAGCTCATAATGATCGGATTTCTTCATCTTTGTCCACAAAACTATCCACTTTCTTGGGGAAGGATCCTAGCTTGACATTGGCATTGAGAATTTGAGCTATAATTGGAGCTTCAATTGAACCATGAGACAACATCATAGAAACTCTTGGAGGGAGTCTTCTAGCTTGTATCGAGATATTTTAAATTTTAATAGCTATTTCATATGCATCAGGTAGAGTGAATCCTCTCATAAATTATAACATCACTACTACATCAGTACTAATACCTTTGAGATAGGTGGAGAACACAAAGCTTAGAGGAGGTCTCATGACAGGCAGCAACCTATGCCATGTCTTTTGAAATCTTTCATTGAAATCCCCCATAGATTCGTTAGGATCTCTCTTTATCATGTTTCGCTGATGGATCAGTGAGGCATGGTCACTCTTATTTTTGAATCTTGTTACCAATAATTCTCCAAAGCCATTCCAACTTGTAATGTAACACCCTTCCAATTTAATATATTAGTCAGGTGCCTTGCCTTTTAGAGACATGACAAGCTACCTAATGGCTATATTGGCTTAGGTGACATTGTGAAAGTTACATAAATTTGAGATGTCCCTAATATGTTGAGATGGGGTAATATAACCTACCCTTTTGAAACTAGGGAGATTATTGGTAGCATTTGTAGGGATAGGGTCGTATGCTAGAAGGTCAATTGGATTTTGTGTGTTTCCATTTCTTTTCTTTCCTCTTGATCTCCTATTTCTCCAACTTCCTCAACTTCTTCTCCAAAACCTCCTTGCCAAGGATCTCTAAGCGTTGGAAATGGTTCAGGGCATTGTTCTTTAAGAAGAGCTTCAGCTAGAGGGGCTTGATCAGAAGTCCTAGATGACCTATTGAGAACTATACGAGTCAAGTTAGATAAGTCATTTTGGATTCAATGTTTTGACCTCTTGCACTAAATTTCAAGATTATGAAAAGCATGGATAGATCTTTCAATTCTTAAACAACATCATCATTCACTTCAATGTGTCACTCTTACATGAAAACACATTAGGGATCATCTTCTTACTTCTACCTAATTTTATTACTCTTTGCACCACTAGGTCTATTAGCGACTGGCTAACTTGGATCACCAAATTTGCACACCTTAGATCTAAAACCTATCTATAAATCTTCATGGATAATAACTACAAGTCTCACACTTTGATTTTCATCCACTTAACAACTTTGACTTGGTCAACTCTGTTTGTTATAGTAAATCTCAGAAAGACAAACACTTTTCTATAAGGTTTGCTCACTCATCTAAGAAACCAAACACACTTGGAGATGTAGGGAAGAGTTGATTTCAACATCCAATTAATTAACTTTTCATATCATATTGTTTTGATCTCTTTAGAAAAATATATTCAATATCGAGTCATTTTAAGGGTTCTTGAGGGTTTAGACCATCTTCTAGTCTTAATGATTGTTCTTAAAACTTAGCTCCTCCTTCTAGAAACCAATACCTGGAAATTTGAGATAGAACCCTTCCTCATCTCCTATGAACAACTTAGATTATTATGTATATGTTTAATGTGCCAATGATCACTTGAAAAATATTCTCGAATAGACAGTTCTTCATTTTGTGCACTTGAGAAACCTTGAAACACTTTTTTAAGCCTCTAATTGTAAACCATGACCTGAAACTTCATGCACATACTTAAAATAACTTGACTCAGCTTTGTCAATGTTTACATGTTCATTCATGTCATGAAAATTGATCCTAATACCCTGTTTGACCACCATCTCTCTTATGCTTTCTATGTCTTGACCTGTAAGTCTCATTAGGCCTTGAATTTGACCTTCTAGCCACTCTATAGACTTCACCTTGAAACTTTCATGTGTTCCAATGCCTTTTGTGTATGCTCAATCAAACTCATACACTCACTCTTCTTCGGAGCTTCAACAAAGCATCTTCATATCTTCTTACAGATCTTCAAAACTCAACTAAGAATCTTTGTAACATCTTTAGAACTGTATACACAGATCTTCAAAGCTGACCTTCTAATCATTTTAAAGGATCTCATCACTTCATCTACAAACTCAAACAATCGCTCTCATGCTCAAACACTATCAAGCATTATTTGAAGCATTTACATCTTTATATTTTATTCAAAACATATTCAAAAATGTATACATAGATGTTCAGAACATACAAATTCTTCTTCGGAGCTCACTCATTTCATCATGCTACTTGCACATATCATCTCACAAGGTCTATACAAAGTATTAAAAGATGTTTGATACTTGACATAATAACCTATACTCACTCATGTTGATCTCAATGATACCACTCAAGCTGACATAAGAACATCCTTCAAATAGTACTCTCACATTACTGCTTTTTATACAACACTTACTATGCTGACACAAGAACTCAACATGATTTTAAAAACCTTTGACATGAAATAAATCATCATATACATACCTCCAAGCTTACTTGACCATTCACCTTTATAATAAAATTTGACATCAATGGCATTACATTGACATCAATGAAAGAACCATGTATCTTCATAAGAACTTGACATCAATGGTAATATTAAATACCAAAGCTCAACTTCAATAATAATTCTCAACAATCTCCTCCTTAATCAATCATAATGTTCAACATTCTTTTCATATATTTTAATTTTATATTAGATAGATAACATATTTTAAGTTTTAATACACATTGTTTTTCATAAGGTATTTGAGTGTGACATATGACATACTTTAACATGGATTCGATGTTGGGTTTCCCTTATTATCTAGAAACCTTCCTAAATTAGAGGCATGTATGAATAATTCAATACATTGTATCTATCTAGAATCTTTCTATCTTGTTGAGTTATCTATCATACAAATGTTTTGCTAATCACTCATACTTTACATTACATTACATAAAAAAATTATTTGTTAATAATGACATGGATCCATATGGTGGATGTAAACTAGTTTCATTTTTATATGTTTTTTTCTTACACTAATGCATGATAAGTCACAACTTTTTTGTTTATTATGTGTGGCCTTTTGCCTTGATGTGCCAATTCTTGATTGTATGACATCATCATGTCATTTACATGTGACCTTTGGGAATTATGTGTGACATATTGTGCAAATTATATGACATTAAATGACATTGCTTGTTTATTCATTACTTATTATTTGGTGCCATGATTCATATCATGAATTATTTTTAACTATTATTTTTACTATTATTTCATGATACATATCATGCACATGATGCTTATGTGATTTAATGTTATATATCTATTCAATCCATGTTTCGTATACAAATTCAATTTTATATTCAAATATTATGATGCAATACATCAAAGGTTTAGATATTATTACATGATTATATATTTCACGTATGTTTTTTTTTGAGATAAGTGACTTGCAGGTTATATATCTCATCTCAAAAATGAGGCATCACAATGGGCTTGAATTGAGAATTCTAGATTCATGAGAAAATTTTAGATTTATAGCATTATACATTTTTAAAAATTATAGCATGATTCAATTTTTTTAAATTACGGGGACATGACATGCATGTGTACTTGTTCTTATAGTTACAAGTTACAAGTTTGTAAACAATTAAAATTCGAATGGCATTCAATATCAATACATTACAATACATGGGACATGAAATTCATTAATGTTCAAGTTACTATAATACAATTTCAAAGCTATTAAGTTTAAAACTTTCAAATAGAATCTAGATTTATCTGTAGCTGTGTGATTTGTCTTCATGTTTTAAGTGGAACGCATTAGAGTTTAGTGAGATTCAAGATTTATATTTTGAATTTTTCTATGTAGTGAGCCATAGCTAGTAGTTTCATCCCTTCAATCAGTTTAAAGAGTACTCTACACAGTCAAATGAGAGTTGAAGCATACAATATTTTTGACTTGATCATTCAAAAATTTTCAAATTGATACTTGATCACTCACAATTCACCACATGTTCAATATTTCTCCAAATACCTCAACAAGGGGGTAAGCACTTCTCTATTTTCAAGTTACAGGGTAATTATATTACATGCTCTTTTAGGTGTATACTTTCGTTTCTCTTTTTTTAAAATTCAAAATTTCAAGTTTTCGATTTTCAAATTTTAAATATAGACAATAACTACTTTCAATGGAATTGTTTAGGTTTCATACTAAAGCATCGTGTACAATCAAGCTTCACATCAAAAAACAAAGTGTGTATACACACTTAGCTTTTCATCTACTTTACTCTAGTATTTTCACTTTATTGTATTACTATAATAAAGTAGGGAAAAATGTAGACACAAAATTAATCATTAAGTGTTTGACAATAATTAATCTTGACATCCTTACCTCACTTCGCCTATTCATCATTTTGTCAACTTATAATATCTATGAAAGCATATCCTACTCTAAAAATTGGATTGAAATTAATCAAAACCAAATTTAGACATCCTTAATCTACTTACAAGTATTTGTCAGACATTTTCTAGTAGTCTACATTCCTTTAGGACATGACTGTAATACTAGGACCTTGTCTACTAGTGTGCCATGTCCCCCATGCTCCAATAATAATTATTTAAATTTAAAATAGTCTATTTTCAATCTACTATGTTTTAAAGAAGATTGTTTAATGTAAATATTACAAATATTGCCATATATAATCAGATCAAGGCTTATCCAAATACAACTAGTAATCACTTAGAAATACTATTGTACACTAAGCAAAAGAACACTATTTCAATCAATTTTAATTATGTTTCATTCTAACACTCATAGGTCAGGTCTGAATATTTTTTATTGCAAGTTAAAATAATTTATTTTCAAGTATTTCAATCAATCTTTTCATTATATTTATACAATTGCAAAATAACAGATCACACACTCATCTTAGGAGGGAGAACTAATTTGGACTAAGGTGCTTTTGAACTATGTAAGTAGCACTTAGATTATGCGAGGTTTTAGGACAATATCTTAGTTATTTCCCCTAACATGATTCCCCATCTTAGCATTTGATCTCTATTGTGTTTGTTTTGTAGGAGCTAGGGTCCTTGTGGTTTTCCATGTGGTAAATCATGACACATGACTAATCAATAAACCCTCACCAATAGTCGCACAAACCCAAATCAAAAAATCAAGTGCACAACCAACCATAATGTGACTTCAGTCAAAAGTCAAGGCCGCAGTGTGACCCTATCCTCCTTTTGTAAAATTGTCCCAACATATTCTAAGTCTTTATTTTTAGGTACGACACAATGTTTAGGGTTTTTCAACTAGGTTTTTGTCATAATCAGCCTAAACAATCAACATAAGAACTATTTTATGGAGATTTACATATTTGTATGCTTATTTACTATTTTAACTAACGTTAAATTCTATAAATTATGTAGTATACTATATTTTATTTTTATATCTATATATTCATGTATTTCAATTTTAATAATTTATGTCTATTAGTTTGATTCACTCAGTTCAAAATAAATTAAACACACACCTTAAATGCTTTTGTATATAGATTGAAGTAAAAAATATATTAAAGAATATTTAAATAGAAACCACATGTAATGTAATAAATAATATGAGTATATAATAATAAATGTAATTTTAAATAAAACTAAGGCAAAGCATAGTTTTAAGAGTTTTACAACTATAAAAAAAGTAGTAGGGAAAAATGAGATATTATAGATTCTCTAAACCTTGAAATTAAATGTCGTAAGGTTTTTCATACAAAAAATAGACAAGCATCAACTAGACTGAAATGTTGAATAATCTATAAGAAGAGAAAAAATAGAATGCAACACCTTACTAAGTGTTACTATTGTCATTTCCAATACGCATGTTATCTACCTCAAGTCCAAAAATCATCTTAACAGGGCTCTCATTCCCTGTACTAGGTCATAGTCTTTACTTTGAGACTATATCCATTGAAGTCCACCAACTCCCTCTTTCGAGACATTCTCAACCAATTGATTCAACACTTGTCCCATATTGAAATTCCTGTTAGGTTGTGGAGCTAAAAGCTTCACCAGGATGCAAACAGGAGGAGGTTGCTGAGTTTCAGGCAACCGACATCGATCTGATCAACCGACGTCGATCATCTTTAGTGTTCACAGTAACCGACGTTGGTTATGGGTCGGCTGACATTAGTCAGACATGAACCGACGTCGGTAGCCTGTGTGTGCATGCGTCTCTCGAACTGGTCTATTTTTAGACGGATAATTTGTTTGCATGTAAAAGACTAATTTTAGTCTTGGAGCTGCAATTCTAATTATTGTAATTAGAAGTCTAATTATTGTTTGTATGGGAGCTATTTAATAGACACATGGGCTGTATTGTAAGATTATAGAATCGAAAGGCTTCTGTAGAATCAGAAGGGTTCTATCCAAGGGAGAATTATAAGGACTTGGTGAGGCAAAGACAAGGGTTCTTCTGGGTGTGTATGATCTAGGTCGGCAGGTGTGCAAGACCAGGTTGATCTACAGGTGTGCAAGATCATGCTAGATCTACATGGTAAGTAAGGTCGGTTGATCTGCAGGTGTGTGTGTGTGTGTGAGGTCTAGGTTTGCAGGTGTGCAGAATCAGGTTGATCTGCAGGTGGCAGCAGGATCAAGGTGATTAGCAACACAACAGGTAACAAGATCAGGTGAGATCTACTTGGAGTACGGTGTGTACTCAGACCTGGAGTACGTGGAGTACTCGATTGGACTGGCAGTATTGATACTGACTGGTGGAGGTGAAAACCAATTTTGTGTTTGAGTTGTGTGTTGTGACCGTAATTAAGAGAGTGAACTCTTGAAGGTGAATTACTGTACATTGGGTGTGGGAAGCCTGAGAGGTGTGGAAAGAAGAGGTGGCATCTTCTTTATTGTAATTTTTTTTCTGAAAGAGTATTAATACAATTGGGTATTGTCTCTCATATTCTGTGTTATTTCTTATTTCTAATTACTTGTGCATTCTGGTTAAATTTCGTGTTTAGTTGCTTATACAAAGGTAATCATGTGTGCTCTTTTGAGAGCTGGGATCCTGACAACTGGTATCAGAGCGGGGTTCATCTGAGCTTGGTTTAAAGCTTGGTTCATTAACACCTTGGTTTCAGAGTGTGTTAAGTGGTTTTTGATTATATGTCACTCACAGGAGTTTCTGTTAGAGTGGGAGTATAGCAATGGCAGAAGAAAGTAAGCTGAGAATGAAAGAGAATAACAAGAATAATCAATTACAGAGTTATGGAAAGAAAGGGCAGGTAAAATATTGTTGGTTGGTTGAAGATTGACATGAAAAAAATGAAGATGCAGATGTTGCAGGTATTGTTGCATAGGATGCTCTTGTATGTTCCTTGAATAAAGTGGAATCTTATTTTTTAGATTCTATTGCCTCTTTCCATGCAACCCCAAATTGGGTTGGTGAGCCTTGTCAAATTGTTGGCAAAGGTGAAGTGTGGCTGAAATTGCAGACATGCAACATATGGGTGTTGAATGGTGTCATGCAGGTCCCAGTCCTGAAGAGGAGTCTAATTTTAGAAAAGTTGAGTGATGAGAGATGCACAGTAACTCTCACAGTAGATGTACTTAAATTAGCAGTTGGTAAGAAAGTAGGTACTCTTTATCTATCTACTTATATTACTGATTCTCTTTTTGTTGCAAAGATGTGGCTTTGTAGGCTTGGTCACATGAGTGAGAAGGGGATGCATGTTCTTAAGAGGAAGACTGATGTCTTTGACAAACTTAAGAACTAGAAAGCCTTGGTGTTCATGGAGGGGATGACGGATAGAGATCAGCTCAAGGGGCTGGACATTTCTGGGCAGGGCAAGGTTGATTTGGACAAGGTTTTGATCCAAAGTATGCTCGCGAGTGAAAGTCATCACTCACAAGAGAACACAGTTATCGATGTCGATCAGGTGAGAACCGACGTCAATCAGATAGGCACCGACGTTGGCAGTCAGGTCAGTCGCATGGAACTGACGTCGGTCGGGTGCAGACTGAGGGGTGATCGACGACGATCATTGGAACAGATTTTGGGTGGACAACAAGCTGTCAAAGAGTCTCAGACATCCATATGGAGGACTGAAAGGATAAGTAAGCCTCAGATTCATTATTCCTCTTCTTTATACTACTTTTTGCTCACTGATGGTCAAGGACTAGGAAGTTTTTAAAGAAGCAGAGCACATAGAATCCAAAAAATAGTGGAAGCATGGCATGACTCAGGAATTTGATTCCTTGGAGGAGAACCAAACAGTAGATTTGGTAGGGTTTCTAGCTAAGATGAAAGCACGGAGATGAATGGATTCCTAGGTTAAAGAATAGAGTGAATGGACAGGTGAGATGGAAGGCCAGGTCATATGTCTTGAGGAAGCTCTAGGACAGTGGTACAGGTTTGACAGGTGTATGACAAAGCATGGCTTTAGTCAATGTCATTATAACCATTGTGTTTACTTTACTAGGTTGGATAATGATAGCTACATTATCCTGTTACTGTATGTTGTATATGTGCTTGTTGCAGGGTCACACATGCAGGGTTTTTCTGAGCTAAAGGTAAAGGTAGCTCAGATGTGTGCCAGGAAGGATTCAGGAGCAGAAATCCTTGGCATGAGTATTCCTAAAGACAGGGTGTTGTCTCAGGATGATTGTGTGAATAAGATTGTGGCATGGTTTGAGATGCAGGATGCAGAACCGATATGCACACCTATGGATGGATAGTTCATAGAATAGTGTCCCCAATCACATGATGAGGTTAAGTACATGTGTACTAGACCTGAGTTTGCCCACGTAGTGGGAGCTGTCAGTAAGTTTAGAGTCAATCTGGGAAAGAATCACTGGAGTGTAGTTCAGTGGATTCTCAGGTATCTGAGAGGGACCAGCAGTAGGTTAACATGCTATGCAGTGTCAAGTTCTTTTCTACATGGGTTTGTAGATGCAGATGCGGTAGGTTACTTGGATGACAGGAGGTGCACCACAGGATTTGTGGTGGGTGGTCTTCAAGATTGATCTTGAAGAGGGATACAAGCCAGGAAACAAAATTAGACGATGTATAGGTACAGGTACAGGTGCAGCTATTTATCTCTAAGTGGGATATTGTTAAGTTGTCGAGCTAAAAGCTTCACTAAGATGCAAATAGGAGGAGGTTGCTGAGTTGCAGGCAACTGACGTCGGTCTGATCAACTGACGTCGGTCATCTTCAATGTTCACAATAACCAACGTCGGTTATGGGTCGGCCGACATCGATCAGACAGGAACCGACGTCGGCAGCCTGTGTGTGCATGCGTCTCCCGAACTGGTCTATTTTTAGATGGACAATTTGTTTGCATGTAAAAGACTAATTTTAGTCTTGGAGCTGCGGTTCTAATTATTGTAATTAGAAGTCTAATTATTGTTTGTATGGGAGATATTTAATAGACCCATGGGCTATATTGTAAGATTGTAGAACCCGAAGGCTTCTGTAGAATCAGAAGGGTTCTATCCAAGGGAGAATCATAAGGACTTGGTGAGGTAAGGACAAGGGTTCTTCCGGGTGTGTATGATCTAGGTCGGCAGGTGTGGAAGACCAGGTTGATCTGTAGGTGTGTAAGATCATGCTAGATCTACATGGTAAGGTTGGTTGATCTGCAGGTGGCAGCAGGATCAAGGTGATCAGCAACACAACAGGTAGCAATATCAGGTGAGATCTACTTAGAGTACGGTGTGTACTCAGACCTGGAGTATGTGGAGTACTCGGTTGGACTGGTAGTATTGATACTGACTAGTGGAGGTGAACACCAACTCTGTGTTTGAGTTGTTTTTTGTGATCGTAATTGAGAGAGTGAACTCTTGAAGGTGAATTACTATACACCGGGTGTGGGAAGCCTGAGAGGTGTGGGAAGAAGAGGTGGCATCTTCTTTATTGTAATTTCTTTCTGGAAGAGTATTAATACAATTGGGTATTGTCTCTCATATTCTGTGTTATTTCTTATTTCTAGTTACTTGTGCATTCTGGTTAAATTTCGTGTTTATTTGCTTATACAAAGGTAATCATGTGTGCTCTTTTGAGAGCTGGGATCCTGACAATTCCTAACATATTCAACCAATTTATCTTTCATATGTGGACCCATTTCATCAGTGTAATCCTTTAGCTTTATCAAGATGTTGTTCAAGTTATATTCAATAAAATATTTCAATTCCAAAATCTAACACACCATCATAGCCCATATATAGAAAATTTTGCGTAGCTAAAGATGACTATGAAGAACTGTCACTTTCAACCGGTTTTTTATCTTTTCCATAAATGGTAGTTGGTGCATCATTCAAACAACCAGTATTTGATTATGAAATACCTTGCTCTTGCTTAAAATACTATAGTGAGACATTATTCTTGATTTTCATAGTAATTTCATGAACACTCTGATCAGACTCATAGGTAACCATTAGTCTGGGTCACTAACGTGGTCAAAGTAAAAGTCCTTCCACAAGTGCCACTCTGTATAAGAAAACTCCACCTCAACTGCACATGAGTAAATAATTTGTTAGTCTGGATAGGGGCTATACCTTAGAAATCATGTCAATTCTATTAGAAATTTTGAGGAGATCTTCATAATCCATGTCTTCAAAAATTTCTCAATCTCAACTGTAAAAATTTAATCTAAAAAAAAAGATTTTATATTGAGTATTTACAAAAAATAATTTCATAAAATAAAAATGGTTTTACATTACATATTCTTAAGAAAATAATGTCTTCAAAAATTTCTCAATCTCAACTGTAAAAATTTAATCTAAAAAAAAAGATTTTATATTGAGTATTTACAAAAAATAATTTCATAAAATAAAAATGGTTTTACATTACATATTCTTAAGAAAATAATGTCTAGAAATTTTGAGGAGATCTTCATAATCCATGTCTTCAAAAATTTCTCAATCTCAACTGTAAAAATTTAATCTAAAAAAAAAGATTTTATATTGAGTATTTACAAAAAATAATTTCATAAAATAAAAATGGTTTTACATTACATATTCTTAAGAAAATAATGTTAGAATTCATAATGTAGACACCTAAATTTTTTCACTTACTATCAAAATTTACTTTGACACACTAACCCACCACCATCCCCAATTCAAATTCATATTAATATCATTTTCCTCCAAAATTTAAATAATTGATTAATTCATAATTAATTAATTGAATCATGGACACATATTTTCCTACCAAACTAATTAAAATATGGGTTATCCATCTCATCCTTACATCCTTCACGTTTGTCTCAACCATATATTGACTCATCCAATCAACCTCCTCAACCACCTTATGAGTCATCTTAGAATATTTCAACTAACTTGTGCATCATTCCTTGACTTTTCAACTACTTTGACTCATTCATGTCGAGTCACTCAACTACCAACTAATTCTCTCCATTCTTATCAAATGCATGGGAATTAGTTATCATCATTATGTGTGAGGACTCAAATCCAACTGTTAATTATTTTAATAATTTAACAAATTTTAAATTATTCTCATTCGTTCATCTCACCACCCTCTTGCCTATAAATTGACATGCAATCCATCACTTTCAATCATATACCTTCAAGTTAACAAAGTGGTATCGAATTGTCAAGTGAATAAAAGCCATCAAAATCATCTTGCATCTAAAATTGTTTCTCAATTGCTTTTGTTTTGGAAAGGAGTTGAGCATTTACATTAGCACCCAAGAGCAAATCCACCATTGATCACAAAATGGATAAGGTGAGAAATTGTATTTTATGTTGTAAGTATTTCTTTGAATTTTCTCTTATTGTTATTGTTCTAACTTCGAAGTTGAGTTTAGTTTAGATTAAAATTCTTTGTGTTTGATTTTTTAACTAGTCTTGCATTCTAGATTTACACTTATACATTCTGGCATGCCCGATGGGACCTTTCACAAATCTTTTTCATCTTATCATTTTTTAATTTATTTTGAAGGTTTACTTAAATTATTTTTTATTGCTATGCAAGTTTTAGGTTAATTTTCAATTTAATTTGTTTGTTCTTTTTATTTTATTTTTATTTGTTATGTTTATTTTTTCGAATTTAATTTAGTTTTTTTGTTAAAAAAAATCATGATTGTTAAAATGGTAATAATGTTTTTAACAATCTATGTTTTTTTCTAATTTTCTACATAGTTGTTCAGAGTTACACTAAAAATATATTGTTAAAATTTTGTGAAAATCTAGATCATATTTTAAGAGATATTATGAAAACGAGCATTTTTGTTTTTTGAGTTTTTTAAACTTATATATATATATATATATGACAACCTACAAAGTTAGTCATATATATGACTAACTTTGTAGGTCAAAAATTATATTTGATTTAGTTAACCTTTTTTATTTTATCTTGGACTAACGACCTGAAAGAAATAGATAAAATTTTTTAGAAGTTGAATGTTCAAGACAACCCACAAAGTTAATCTCTCTCTCATACACACACACATGACTAACTTTGTGGGTTGTCTTGAACATTCAACTTCTAAAACATTATATATATATATATATATATATATATATATATATATATATGACTAACTTTGTAGGTTGTCTTAAACATTTAACTTGTAAAACATTTTATCTATTTCTTTCAGGTCGTTAGTCCAAGATAAAATAAAAAAGGTTAACTAAATCAATTATTATTTTTATTTTTAATTTTCTTACTTCATATTTTATTTTTAAGCTAACCATTTATTTTTATTTCAAGTTTTCTAGTATTTTTTATTTTAACATTCTTATTTTCAATAGTAACTTAGATCATATTTCAATTTTGTAGAGTTAACTTTACTTTCCAAATATTTGTTTGTGTGATACTTGTTGCATATGTTATTTTCTATGATGTTATATTGATGACGATACTAAGAAAATCAGAAATAAAAATTGTAAATTTTTTACCTAAGACCTATATGCATGTATGCTCTTTTTTTACGTCACATAGGTGACGATACCTGAGAATCAAAGATAAGTGTAAGCCTTATTTATTTTTATTTTATTAGGGGCTCTATCAATCATAGATTTCACCACTATGTTGTAGACTAACTCCGTGTACGGTGGGGTATAAAAATTGAATTAGAGTTGTCATTCTTTGCTAAATGGTATTGTGTTTTAAGCATGTCATGAAGTGAGGGGATTTCATCCTCCAATACTCAAGTATTAGACAACATGGCTTGAAGTTTGATTTTTTGATGTCAATACAATAAAATTTTAATGGTTGTGTTGGGCATATTAGGACTAAACCTATTTGTGTGTGTTCGTTAAATCAATTTCTTCCATAATTTTGGGCCTGAACATATTAAAATATATATAGAGGACTCCCCTAGAGAATCTTGTTTAAACCTAGAACTTAGGAAAACCATTTTTTACCATCTAATTTGTAGTGCATCGGTTAATGGTTAGTATCGAGACGTTATTTTATATGCACCCTTGAAATTGGGTTTAGTAGGTCATGGGGATGACATGATCCTTCATGGTTATGCCTTGAAATATTAGGCTACAACTAATACAACAGATAAGTAAGTGACATGAAAAACCTATGAGTTATTCAAGTCCCTTTGCCTAGTTTTTATCTTTTTTTATGCAATGCATGTGTGTTTAAAGTAAGACTTATTTGTTCACTTATGAAATACCATGTGTTGAAATCCTTTAATTGAAACCAAAAATATTTTGAGTATTGAAACTAATAAATCAAGCTATAATATAAAATATTTAAAAATCACAAATTTAATGCGAAAGTCAAAACTCAAAATACCTTGTTATCAGTCAATTTACTTTTAATCATTCTAGTCTTTCACTTTTTTAGAGTCAAATATCTAATTTTTTTACTTTTTTTGAGTTATAGTCTTTCTCTTAGCAATGTCACCTATCACAAAGTATATGGCTATGTTGAACAATCATAGGTTGAGGGAAGAGCCTTTTGGCAATGACTCCTTTCAATTTGATAGTCAAGACCATCTTATTAAAATCCATGAAATAAAGGACAATGTTGAAGATGAGTAACATAGCCCTAGAGCCATATTACCCTCTTCTCAAATCATAGAGTATATTCTAGCCAACAAGATTAGGTCTTCCTACAAGCCTTAAGTCTAGGGGATAAAATTCCACCTAATTTTGAAACCCAGACTATTCCATATCAACCTACCACTGGTAACCCTATTATCCAAACTCAACAAAGTCTCCCATTCATTAGTTATAGCCTTGATCCAAACATCCCTCATTACACTAACAAAGGGAATTCAATTTTATCATCCCTACCATCTATCATCACTCAAGCCCTCCAGCCACAACAAATATAAAACACCCAACCTACCAACAACACTACCAATCCTAGTGGTCAACCTAGTCAAGAGAATCAAAAATGCAAATTCACTCCTTTAGGAGAACCATATAATGTTGCCTTTTGAAATTTGGTCACCACAAACATGATCATATTCCATTATACCAAATACTTGGATGAAAATGTTCCAAAACTTGAGTGGTATAGAGAATGAATATTGTGATTATCACATACTCTGAGCTCATTCCATAAACCATTGTATGTGACTAAAACATTATATCCAAGATTTGATTGACAAAGGGCATATTGCAATAGAGCCAAGTGTATCCACGACTAAAAATAGTAATTTAGGGGTATGCCAATATGTCTTTCCTAAGCATAATCAAGCGAGTCCATTTCCAAGTCAAGGTCATAACCTTCCACCAATTTTCAACCAATCCATAATAGATCAACACACCTTTGGCCACCATGGCCTACCTTCCATTTTTGATGAGCCTATCTTCGACCATTGAGATGTCTTTGATAGTCCCCTCATCCAAGAGCCCCTCATTTAAAAACCTATCTTCGACCAAGAGCCCATTTTTGACCAAGATCCCATATTGGACCACTCCTCCTCCAACCAGCACAACCTATCACCTGTTAGCCAAACACCCAATCTCTTATCACACATTAAAACCCCCATCACCCCATAAAATATACCCTAAGTGACTGAGGTACTTGTAGATAACGAAATCCATGAGCAATAATTATTGAACCCATCCATTTCAAAGTAAACAATGAACCTCAATGCATCAATTACAAACTATTTGAAAATCAATGTAATAATATTAGTGTTACTTTTGTAGTTTCTAATGAAACTTCATCCATATTCAAAATAGGATCCATTCATAGTCCCTATGAGGATCATGATGCCATCACTTCTTTTGTAAACACTGCCAATCTTTCCTCCCATATCATCTCCCACACCCATTGATTGGGACCAATAAATTTACCTACCGTTAGTTTCCTTCCATGATAATCAAATAATTCCTAGTTGGTCCCTAGCCAGAAGAACATCAAGAAACATTTGCATATTATAAGGAACAACAAGTGTCCCTCAATACAAAGAATCCTACAATACAAATCCAAAATCGACATCCCATAGTGAAAGCCCCTTTGAGTCACTATTAGATGATCAAAATCCAAATTGTAATCCAAATAGAAATTAAAATCCAAAATATAAAAAATTAAAGACATCATATATTGAAGACACCATTAAAGTAACAAAGAACTCTCATATCATCCCACATGTGGTTATTCTTAGTCTTGTTGAATATAATATTGTTGGTCCCAATCACTCTTTACATCATGACACCTATACTTATCCCCACTATCATTCTATCCTTATAAATGCTTCATGCATTCAACACACATCCTTCATCCAACATACTTTTTGCTTCACCCTATTTGGCAAAACCTTTTATTTTAGGTGTTATGATGATATCCTAGTAAATTTGGAAGAAGTTAACTTAGACATCAATGAAATTACTGAAGACATCTCTAGAGCACATACTTGAAAGATCAATAGGGGTTATCATCATACATCTTGAACCCTTTTATAATTAAGATCTCAAAAATAAAATAAAATAAACATATAAAAAAATTAAATATAAAAACATAAATTCGTCTGAAGGTGAAAACTATATCTATGGCACCTTTGGAAAGTAGCATGATGAAAAATAGTTTCCGACATCATGTAAAATAATTAGTTGTATACAAATACCTTAAACTTGGAGGCAACCCCATTCCATTTCAATCTTATGTATTTTAAATCATCCCTCCATACTTATCGATCCTTAACCATCATACACTTATCTAAATTCATCCTTACCCATCCTACAACTATTATAAACCCATCCTTCACCATTCTATGCTTATCGTAAACCATCCTTAATTATCCTTATCTATCCAAACCCATCCCTATCCCTTTAATCCCAGATCCATCCATAATTATGCTTATCCATTTAATCCCAAAACCATCAAAACCCATTCTTTTCAATCCAATCTTTGTTATCACAGAACCATCATTCTTCCCATTTTGACCTTGATAAAGAAGTGGAAACGTCTTGAGATATGTTCTTAAAAACATCTTGGTGTATCTTTACAATTCTATTTTGATGACTAGACACTTGGTTCTTACGTCATGTGTTTCTTGGAGTTCTCATCTTAATTCTCATCCATTCCTATTCATCCATATTCCATCCATAATGTATCCCTTCCATCCACTACCGCTCCCTTCCTTGGTACTAGAATAGGTTTTCTCTTTGATAGTATTCTTTGTATATAAATTTAGAAATCCAACAAAATCCAAAAACATTACAAAATATCTAAAAGTACAAAAAATTAAAATTAAAAAAATAATAAAAAAACCCTTGTCATTAGTTGCATACCCTTGTCATCTCTTATAAGGCTTGCTCATCGGATAGTCAACATTATCAAAGATCTTAAAATGCCAAAGGGTTCTACTCTAAGCCAAGGAAATCTCAAAAGTCATTTACTTGCTTGTTTGTATAGTCATTTGCTTACTTATTTGTTGTTCACTTTATTGTTTGTACATCTTGTGTGTTTACTTATTTACTTCCACAATGTTTGTTTAGTTCCTTGTTTGTTTTACTTACATGGTTGTCCTTGTTGCACACATTTTTTTTATCTTGTATTCATTATTACTTTGTGTTTATATCACTATGTGCATTATAAATGGTGTTATTCTGATCTTCTATATCATGATGAACTAAGTCTTACACTTATGATTCTATCAATTCCTATGCATATAACATAATAGTGATCATATTTTTTGCATACCATTAGTGCATACTGTCATGTGTAATATCAAAAAGAATGTTTCTCAACTCTTCTTGGTTATTAATGTTGGAACTCCAAGTAAAGAAAATAAACAAAAGCAATTATCAAACCATCTCACATCGTCAGATGAATCATCTATGTGTCATCTTAGACAAAGTCATTATGGTTTACTCCTTTAAGGACCCATGACTTGTTGATAAAACTGACCCACAAAGAGCTTAGAGGTTGTAGTCCATGTCCTCTCTCCTACACATTTCTAATGGACACTATGTTAATCTTAAATGGATACATATCCCTCTCAAACACACTTATTAACATGCATAATCCCATAACAAAGAAAAAAATAAATTTAACCTCATCATTTTTATCTAACTAATATTTTCAACATGGTTGCATTCTTATCTTTTATACCTTTATTTTGATGAAAATGAGAGCTTAAATAGTGTTTCGAGTCAAATGTTATGCTTTATAGAAGATGGCCAATATGAGTGCAAAATGAATTTTTCACTATCTTAATGAAGTCACCACTATATTAAACAAATTCATTAGTATGTTGAACGAATTTTCCATTTGCTAAAAAATTCTCCATATAATAAAAAATTTCCACTGTCTTCAATAAATTTTGCATAATCAATGACAAATTTACCATTCTAAGAATGGCATATTCATTTTCCTCTCCTTTTCTAAGCAGTTAACTATGCAAAACCAATTTTTTTGCACCATACATCCCATAAGCACCTATATCTTCCATCCATAAATCAAATTCATGTTATCCAAACATGTGATCAATCATCATTAATCTATGAAGTCAATTAACTTTTTGGTTTATGATTGCACATCAATCATCCACAATCATTTCTTACTTTTTTCATTTAATCTCCTACACCTATCAATCGGGACGAATAAAATCACAACATCCATCCTTTCTCCATCACTCAATAATAAGTAAATTAGCCAACCAATTCAAGCTCATAATTTATCTTAGGATATACCATTCCCAATCCACTCTTTATATATATATATATATATATATATATATATATATATATATATATATATATATATATATATATATATATATATATATATATATATATATATATATATATATAGTTACTTAGGGGAAAATCAATCCATCATCACAACCAATCACAATATGTAGTCATTAGCTTAAGTGGGATAATAACATCCATGGGTTAGTATTACATTACATCATCACTTTACATCTCTTCCCACATTGGGAGAACTGCATCGGCCTGAGATCTATTCAAACAATGTAGGAAACACTTAGTTACATGGGGTATCTAGGGTTAGTTCAATTGCTATCATCCATCCAAGTCATTTCATCCACATTTTATACCATCATTTAATCAAAGTGATAAAAATATTTATCATTAATTGCAAGTCTCAGTCTTGTAAACTTTTATTCCACATCGGACAATCTATATTTTTCATCTATAAGACCAACAACTTACCATTGTCAGGATCTATTATTCCCACATTTGCTACAGTGAACCCTGATTCATGTAGCACCATCTAAGTGTGTAGTCATCAAATGAGAAATATTATTTTTCCAACTCGCTCTTTAGCAATTATCCACTAGGAGAAAATCATTTTAAACATGTTTTAAATATCTCAAGTGTTTTATTGATTATAGTACTTCAACTTATTAATTTAATTAATTATAACCACTTCATTATCTTCTCGTTAATAATTTCAAGCCTTTATTCATTTTCTTGCATCAACACTCAAGGGGGCATCATCATGTTCATTCTCAATTAAATAGGAAAAAAAATTCTCCACTATCATCAACACTCTGCTTTGTCTACAACTCTTCAAAATGATATTTCTTCTTCATAACATCATTTCAAAAAGGGACGAATGTAGACACATAAATTTCACCATTTAGTGTTGAAATTTACTTTGAAACATTAACCCATAACCATCCCCAATTCAAATTCATATTAACATCATTTTTATCTAAATTTTGAATAATTAATTAATTCATAATCAATTAATTGATTATCCTTCAAAACTAATTAAAATTTAAATTATCCACCTCATTTATACATCATCCATGTTTGTTTCAACCAAATATTGACTCATCCATCCACCTTCCTCAACTTACTCAACCACCTTATGAGTCATCTTAGAACATTTTAACTAACTTATGAGTCATCACTTGATTTTTCAACTACCTTGATCCATTCATGTTGAGTCACTCAACTACCAACTATCTCTCTGTCTTTTTGCCAAACACATAGGAATTAGTCAACATCCTCATGGATGAGGAATCACATCTAATTGTTGGTTATATTAATAATTTAAAAAAATTAGATTATTTTTTTACTCATCTCACCACTTTCAAGCCTATAAATTGACGTGCAATCTATGAATTTCAATTCAAGCTAACAAAGTGATATCAAATTGTCAAGTGAATCAAAGCCACCAAACTCATCTTGCAATCCAAAATATTGTCTAATTTTCTTTACTTTTAAAAGGAGTTAAGTATCCACATTAGCATCCAAAAATAAATCCATCATTGATCACACAATGGAAAAGGTGACAAAATTACATTTCATGTTGTAAGTATTTATTTGAATTTTCTCTTACTATTGTTGATATATATTTGAAGTTAAGTTAAGTTTAGATTAGAATCCACTTGTGTTTGATTTCTTAGCTAGTCTTGCATTCTAAAATTCACTTTTCACTTATCCATTGCATCCACTACTTCTCCCTTCCATGGTGATAGAAGAGGTTTTCCCTTTGCTAGTATCCCTTGTACATAAAATCAAAATATCCAAAAAAATCTAAAAAAAACAAAAAACAAACAAAAATCTTTGTTCTTAGTTAGGTACCCTAGTCATCCTTTACATAGATTATTCATCGAATGGTTCAACATTGTCAGGGATCCTATGAGTTCATATATGTCTAATCATTTTCTTTCTAAAATTCATTTGATTACATGTTTGTTTATTCATTTGTTTACTTACTTTCTTACACACTAGTTCTTTACTCATTTGTCTTACATAGTTTTCATTATTGCACACGCTTTTTATCTTGTCTTTATTGTTGCATTTTTTGTCTAGATCACTGAGTATTATATATGATGTTATTATGATTTTCCATATCATGATGCACTAATTCTTGTACTTGTAACTCTATTAGTCTTTATGCATATAACACGATAGGCATCATGGTTATTCCATATTGTTGGTGCATATTATTTTATGCTATATAAAATAAAAGTTTCTCAATTCTTATTAGTTATTAATGTTAGAAATATTGTTAGAAATCCAAGCAAAAAATATAAACAAAATCAACTATCAAACCATCTTAAATCTTCAGACGAAGCATCTGTGCGTCATCTCAGACAAATCCATTATGGTGTACTTCATAAAGAACCCATATCATGTTGAGAATATTGACCCACAAAGTGCTTTAAGGATGTATTCCATGTTGTCTCTCTTACCACATTTAAAATGGACACTGTGTTAATCATTTGATTCTCATTATCCATCTCAAATGTACTCATTAACATTCATAATCCCATAACAAAGCACATCAATTTATTAGGACTCATCACTTCTATATAACTAAATTTTTGAGAGGAATTTGCCACCCACCTAGATAAATTCACCATCCACATGAACAAATTCACCTCACTTATTGACAATTTATCTTTTTCAAAGTATTCGCAATGCCTTTCAATAAATTCAACGTAATCAATGCCAAATTTACCATTATGAGAGCGGTGAATTTGTTTTCCTCTCCTTTCCTAAGCATTCTAATGCAAACACCAATTTTATTACACCATACATCCCATAATCCTCTTTATATTCCATCCATAGATCAATACCCTAAATTTGAGTAAGACAAACAATGATATCATTGGTCCATCCAATTCCACTCCCCAAGTCTTCCAAGACAAAGGGAAAACAAACCTCAATTAGGAATCATCCCAAGCAAGCCATGGGATTTTTATGGAGGCCCATGCCCATCAAATAAATCAAGAGATAGAAAACCTTTGGGATGATAAGATAAACAATCATTTGGTTGACCAAAGTTCCAACCCAAATCTATGTTTGAGTGTGAATCCAAATCCGAGCTTGAATGCTCATTCTGGATCACCTATCATCAACCAATCTAATCCAAATTTGGTTCAAATTCAATGGGTAAGATTGATTGATAAATACTCAGTTTCATCAATAAACATCAAAAATTTATAATTTACAATTCCTACATGAAATAAAATTAAAACAACAAAAGAGAAATAGAAAGAAATTATAGCACCACATATTCATTTCCATTTTTCTATATTATAAATAAAATGACACATTGAGAAAATAAATTGATAGCTAGGCCACTTGAGCAATCTACACGAATATGCAAAACTTAGAACATATTTGAAATCAAGAAATAAATTTCAATACTTTGGATTATGTTTCAATATCAATAAATGCACAACATCAAAAAATACAAAACTCAAAAGCTAATACAATAAAAAATACAAAAAATAATAGATATAGTTTAAAAAATCATCGAAATAAAAGATAAATATGTCTGAACACAATCCTTTATTGTTCTCGTTCCATATTTGATCTCATAACAAGATTTTAATTTTATATGTTTTCTAGATCTTGTTTCAAGGCATGCAATAATGTTTTCTCAAAAAGTGTTTTTTTAATAAACTGCAATGAAAAAAAAAAGTAAACAAGTCAACATCCATACAAACTATAATTATTAAAAAAAATAGACAACATTTAAAAATGAAATATATTTATATAATATTTTTGGGTTTATCAACATATCAAAATGATTTCCTTATATTTGTCTTGCATTACAAAACATTATTGCATACGTTGATACGTGGTCTAAAAAATAGTTATATCACTTAACCTCATAAAATCGTATATGCAGTAAATTACAAAACAAACCAAACAACATTCCAAAAAAAAACAGGAAAATGAAACAATTTTCTTAGGTTATATATATATTAAAGTTATTTGTATCTTCATATATATATATATATATATATATATATATATATATATATATATATATATATATATATATACAAATAACTTTACCAGTTTAGTAAGATACGATCTAAGTCTAAATACTTTCCAAAACTACAATGGAAACAAAAACAATTATCTATTTGTTCACTCTCTCATGTAACTCTGCAATTTCAACTATATGCAAAATTAAAAAACATACAAAAAAGTAAACAAACCATTTGAATGCATGCCTTAAAAAAAATAAAGGTTGATCAAATGCCCCAAATAAATAGTAGAAATGGTAGGTCTACAACAATAAATATAATATAATTAAGTATACATTTTCCCTTTTAATCTAGCTATAAAAAACCCATATATATTATTTTTTTCCTTTAGCCTCTACTTGTGAACAATGATAAATTTTCATTTTAATCATTACAAGTTAAGAAAAATGGCACAAAAGAACTAAAAATAAACTTTAATGCAACAACTTCATTTTGTCTCTTAGCAACGGGCATTCCCTCTTCCCGCCAAAAAATAAATAAATCACAACCACCATGTTTTGTCAATCAGTAGAAATTGACAACTAAAAAACAAAACATGCTCAATAACCCTATAATTACACAAATCAGATTCCATTATGCATGATGAAATAAAATGGTTATAAATTATAAGTGGATCATGCTTGAAATAAACATGAATTTATACAACACTGACATTTCCGTACATGCCTCTAATTAAGAACTAAAAGTTTTATTTTTTCTAATTGTGTGTCATCACTTTAATCTTAGATAACACTTTTTAGAGGCATTTTATTGACCGCATGCCTCATTGTTTCCAATCACCATCATTATCATGTTTATATAATTATGCATAATGCAATATGATCTTTATAATGACATGGTTATTGGATGTATAGCGAACTTTAAACCTCATTTCAAAACAAATCCCAATCCGCTTAGAAATTAAGCCTCTTGGTCATCGCTTTAGTAAGCATAGTATTATAAATTTGGTCTACCCACCATAGATGACACTTTACCTTCACTCACACCAAATTCCCTTCTCTAAATCTAAAAACCCTGGAAACATTGATTTTAAGACTATAAAATTAGACAAGCTTACAAATGTTACACAAAGGTGAGCGATTGATAAATTGAATCAATGACAAAGGTACATTTTCATCAACATCAAGTCTCTTATGCAAATATTTACATTCCTAATGTGTATGTAAAGATGCAACGATTTGGTTAATGTGTTATTAATCCAAACTAATGGTGGAGTAAATTGAATCAATGATAAATGTGCCTTTTTTTTCAATGTTAATTTAGTATTACAGATGTCATTAAAAATATTATTACTTTGAATTAATGATCCATAAGTAGAATTAAACCACCAATTAAACCTAACTCAATCGATCATTCTGACGTGTAACCTCATTGATCAAAGATAGGATAAGGTAACCACTTGGTTCATGAATTATGCTACTTTCATTAATTGTCAACTTATTGATGTATAACCTTACAAAAAGTATGTACTATATATGCAACATTGAACCACGTGGAATATTGAGAGGACTAATTCACACTTGATGAAAGTAAATGATAGGAAGTAAATTACATGAATTGAAATAACAATAAAGTAAACAACATGAAATGAAATGCCAATCTATGTTGAAACTAAAATATTAATCTTTGTTTTTGGATGCTTCTCACATTATAGTTAAAGAACACACATACAGAATTAAAATACACAAAATTGAAAGGAAACACTTACATGAATGAAATGAATTAAAAATGTGCACATAATAGAAAGAAATTATCTAATGGATAGGACTCAAACTACCGAATCCATGCAAACGGGTTATAACTTGGTTAAACTAGATCTTGACTCCCATCCTTGCTTAAGAAAAGATTAAATCAAAGTAATTATTTATTCATCTAGATGGAATTGCCACATAATCTTACTTAAACTTGAATACAATAATTTAAGTTATTCTTATTACAGATCAACTTCCTAATTATCTACTTACTCCATTACAACCTACAACTTCTTTTTTAAATAGAGAATACATAGTATTATTGGAAGATTTATAAATTCTAGAGGTTATAACCATAATCTATGGTTATTCCCAGCATACAACAATTTAAACAACAATATTGATATAACATAAAGAATATATGATGTTGCAATAAACAACAACAAATGTAAATTAGTTTGTTCCATTGTTGAAACAATATTGGAGGCACATCTAATAGAGGAATAATGAAGATGAGGTGTCCCAAACATTGACTTGTCTTTTCCTAGATTATAGGAATTGCCATATTCCTCATATCATGAAGGAAATCTACTTCAAACAATCAACAAGCTGAGATAGTGGCTACAAGATGATAACTATAAATGTTATGAGTTAGCAACCCAGTTTTTATGAGTTAACCCTCATCAATGGCAGTATTGATAGTGTCTGTGAAAAGAAGTCACCACGAACAAACATCACTTAAGATCAACTACAACCCAAAATGTAAGAAATCATGAACACAATAAGACAAGGTTCAATGATAAATAAAAATAGGACAATGAAGACCTCTATAGAGGTTTCTTAAAATAAGAAACATACTAACTAGGCACAAAGAACCACAAGGAACCCATATATTCATTTAAAATAAAAGATGATCTAATATGTCCTATTACTTTGTTAAACTCACAACATGGATAATTGTAAAAAACATAATCTTAAGATGCCATTTTCAAGTCAAAAGTTATTTAATTCCATGCAACACAAAAATGCATTAAAAAGTTCCATTTACAATAAATAATGGTTCTATGCCATTAAAAAATGTAATATTATAAACACAATGAAAACATACTCAATTATTTATGTTATTCAAAAGACAGATCATACCTTGATATGATGTTAACCTTGACTAGAACTTGACAATACAGTTGCTTACAAATTTCAAGCCAACATAGGAATTATAATATTGGATTTGGGTAGAAATAAAATAATGACAATGTAGACATGTAAAAAACTTTTGATAAGAATGAACGATATTCTATGAAACGCCTTCTCTCAAATCGTAAAACAAAGAGTGTAAAGTCCAATGTATGAGTTTTTTCTTCCAAATGCTTAAAACTAAATTGATAAACCTTCCCAACTTGAGAAGAACACAATTAATCATTCAAAAAAAAGTAATTCTAATACGTCTTATGAATTTATTAAATTTATAAGCTAGATAATTGTAAATAACATGATTTTAATATGCCCTATCTGAGTCTAAACAACATACATTCACAAAGAACCACAAGGAACACATATATTCATTTAAAATAAAAGATGATCTAATATGTCCTATTACTTTGTTAAACTCACAACATGGATAATTGTAAAAAACATCATCTTAAGATGCCATTTCAAGTCAAAAGTTATTTAATTCCATGCAACACAAAAATGCATTAAAAAGTTCTATTTACAATAAATAATGGTTCTATGCCATTAAACAATGTAATATTATAAACACAATGAAAACATACTCAATTATTTGTTTTATTCAAAGGATAGATCATACCTTGATATGATGTTAACCTTGACTAGAACTTGACAACGCATTTGCTTACGAATTTCAAGCCAACATAGGAATGATAATATTAGATTTGGGTAGAAATAAAATAATGACAATGTAGACATGCACAAAATTATTTTATAAGAATGAACGATGTTCCATGAAATGCCTTCTCTCAAATCGTAAAACAAAGAGTGCAAAGTCCAATGTATGATTTTTGTCTTCTAAATGCTTAAAACTAAATTGATAAACCTTCCTAACTTGAGAAGAACACAACTAATCATTCAAAAAAAAGTATTTCTAATACATTTTATGAATTTATTAAACTTACAAGCTGGATAATTGTAAATAACATGATTTTAATATTCCCTATCTGAATCTAAACAATATATATTCACAAAGAACCATAAGGAACCCATATATTCATTTAAAATAAAAGATGATATAATATGTCCTATTACTTTTTTAAACTCACAACATGGATAATTATACAAAATGTCATCTTAAGATGCCATTTTCGAGTCAAAAGCTATTTAATTCCATGCAACACAAAAATGAATTAAAAAGTTCCAATTACAAGAACCCAATGGTTCTATGCCATTAAACAACATAATATTATAAACATAATGAAAACACACTCAATTATTTATGTTATTCAAAGGATAGATCATACCTTGATATGATGTTAACGTTGACTGGAACTTAACAATGCAGTTGCTTACTAATTTCAAGCTAACATAGGAATGATAATATTGGATTTGGGTAGAAATAAAATAATGATAATCTATACATGTACAAACTTATTTGATAAGAATGAACGATATTCCATGAAACACCTTCTCTCAAATTGTAAAACTAAGAGTGCAAAGTCCAATGTATGAGTTTTGTCTTCCAAATGCTTAAAACTAAATAGACAAACCTTCCCAACTTGAGAAGAACACAACTAATCATTCAAAAAAAAAGTAATTCTAATACGTCTTATGAATTTATTAAACTTACAAGCTGGATAATTGTAAATAACATGAATTTAATATGTCCTATCTGAATCTAAACACCATATCAAACAAACCTCTACATCCTTACATACACATTCAAATTCAAGGGACAAAAAATTAGTTTCATCTAACACAACATAAATACCTATAGGGGTTTGGTAAAAATGAAGTCATGATCATGCAGATCTGTATAGAAATTTTGGAAAAGAAGAAATGATTTTATTAAACTTGGTATGCGTTGGGTAGGTACAAAAACTACTAACAATTCATATAATCATCTAAAGAATTAAAAAAAGGTGGAGACAAACAAACCAAATTATAATAAAAATTTGTTTTGAGATTTATGATTGTTACCATTGTCAAATATTTTTCACCACAAATATTATTAAATAAACAGATTATTCTCATGGCATTCCTGTAGAGACACTCATTAGACCTTAACTCATCTAATATTGTTGCATGCCCAATCTCTAGTTTATGCATGTCAGGCTATTAAGAGGCTAGAGCTTCAACATCCTAATGCATAAGCAAAATGAATGTCTTGTTGTGCAAAAACAAAATGATTTAAAACTATTTGCATAGGAGACTTACCAAAAATGGAAAAAATAATAAATGTTTGATTAAATTTATTGAGCTTTCACCCTTTTGTATATGCCACCAGCTTGCCTTAAAAAAACATGCCATGCCGACCACACTTTATTCCTTCAACATAACCACACTAGTGCATCTCACACATCAAAAGCAAGGAAATATGATTGTATTCATTAGTTAACATCTAATGTGGAAAATAGCTCATGGAAAAAATGCAAGGTTCTTTCTAATAGGTTTAATGTTAGATGTCATCACCAACAAAAATAATAATAAATGTCATTGATTGAATATATTGACCTCTCATAGAACCATATCTCCCATCACTTCATTAGTAGACATGTTACTGCCAACTACAACCTAAGGTAAGCCCATGCAACCAACAATTACTTCACAGCCTATTTTATTACATAAACCTTAAGAAAAGTCACGAACATTCTATTTCTCCAAAATCAATCATGGGAGACTATCTAAAACCCATTTTAAATCTCAAGTGTCATCTTAAAAAATCAAAATACTATGTTACCAATAACCAAAAATCACTATCAAAATTGATTACTCACCCTTGCAAACCGAACCTTTCCCCATGATGCCATAGACAACTATACAAAAATAATTTTTATTGTAAACCTTTTTAAAAAAAAATTAACTTGGAAATGGCTACATGCCTAGTCTCTAGTCTATACATGTTGAGCTATAAAAAATACAGTACATTTGAAACCCACAACTTTTTGACATGAACATAGAGTTCCACCAAAAACTTTACGGTGAAAAAATAAATTATATCAGTGTTAGCAATAGAACTTAGACAAAAATTATTCTCACTGCATTCACAAAGAAAAAATGATTCATGTTTAATGCACCTAACAGTGGTTATGTGCCCAATCTTTGAGCTATGCACATCAAACTATAAAAAAGTTAGGCCTTTGTTGTCATACTAAATAAACAAAACAAATGTTTCATTATGTGAAAATTTTCACAATAAATTATCATCGATGAAAAATAAATTGTTTTGACATTTATGTCTCTCACTATTACAAACCTAATCTTTTTTCCACACGGATAGAGACAACTATCTACATATATTTTCCACCCTAAACATTATAAAAAACATTGTTATCAATGTCACCAAAAAAATTGAAACCAACAAAATATTCTCACCACATTCATGTGACAATGGTTGCTTGCCCAATATTTAGTCTATGTGTCGTGAGCCATCAAAACTACATAATGTCTTAAACCCACAACATTTTCTTACATAAAACCTAAGAAGAGCCATAAACCTTGAAATGAATTTTTATTCTTTAAGATGACATTGGAAATTGAATAAAGGTTTAAGATAAATTTCATGCCTTTTCAATCCCTATTATTATCTTAAAGAATAAAAATAATTGCATTACCAACATGAAAAAAACAAATCATAACAAAAAATTATTTCAAGGTTTATGGTTCTCACTGTTGCCAACTGACACTTTCCACTATGAGGATAGAGACAAATATCCATATAAAATTTCCACCACAACCTTTATTGAAAAAAAATGTATTGGTGTCAGTAATAAAACTAAGACAAACAAAATATTCTTACCACATTAATGCAGATAAATTAATTTGAGCTTAACCCACCCTACAATGGTTGCATGACCAATCTTTGGACTATGCACACAAAGATATCAAAATATCAAGGGTTCATTGTCCTAGTGAATAAAAAATTTGAATATTTCGTTGTGTGGAAAAAAGAAATAAATTTTGCACAACCTTACCACCTATGGAAAACCACAATAAATGTCATTGATTAAATTATTGACATTTCAACCTTTCACATCTATGACTTGGGCTTCGATGAGCCAAAAAATCTATCTAAAACTCCTTTTCAATCTACACTATCATCTTAAAGAATAAAAAATCATTTTTATGTTTATGCTTCTCACCCTTGTAAATTGAGCCTTTTTATCACAATGACAAAGATAACTATACACATATATTTTATGCCATAATTTATTTAAAAAATTGAACTGATAATGACTACATGCCTAAAACTCTAATATATACACATCGAACTATCAAAACTACATGACGTTTCAAACCCATGAAGACAATAAAAACACTATCTAAACCCATTTTTAAATATCTTCAATCATTTTAAAGAATAAAAATAGTGCATCACCAATGAGAAACATGCCTAATCATAATGAAAAATCATTAAGCATTTCTACCACGATGATAAAGATTGTACACATATAATTTTTGTTAATAACTATATACCTAAACTCTAGTCTATGCACATTAAGATATCAACACTATACAATTTTTCAAACCTGTAAAGACATGCAAAAAACTATCTAAAACCTATTTTCAATTTCCAATGGTATCCAAAAGAAATAAAAATATCGCATTACTAATGACCAAAAAACTAAATTATAACTAGAAATAGCTTCAAGGTTTATGACTCTCACCTTTGCAAACCGATGATTTCTATCATGAGGATAAACAAAACCATCCACAAATATTTTTCACTACAAACCTTATTTAAAAAAAAATAGTATTAGTGTTAGTAATAAAACTTAGACACAAAATATTCTTGTTGCATTCACACAGAGAAATAGATTTGAGCTTAACCCACCTCGCAATAGATTTAATGTTTGTAGGGGATGGGCCCCTCACCAAATGATGAGTAACATCGGCACATATGTGGGCTCATTTGGATAGTATGAAAACATCACCTAGCTTGGGGGCATTTCAATGTGCAATAGATGGGTAATTCAAGACAGAGGTGGAAATTCACATTTCCATGGGAGACTAATGTGGAAGATATGGTTGGTGAGGAGGGATGAACTTTTATCCTTGTGATTCCTATGGTGACTGGTGGTCCGTCTGTGAGTGGAGGTAAGGTGTGTGGTGGTGGGATTCTGGTGGTTAGGAGCTTGATGTAGGCTATGCATTTCATGTGGTCACGATTTTGGTGTGCTTTTACAGATGTTTTGGTGTTGTTCTTGTTCTTCGAGTTTGGTAAATATTTGGTTCTTTTGTTGTGTCTTTGTTGGTTTTATTATGAGTCCTTGACCCCTTCTTTTAGTTTTTTTAACATCCTCATCATTTGATGGGCTTGTTATTTCATTTCCTCGTTTAATAAAATGTGTGAGGGACCCTCGAACCCTCTTTACCTAGCAAAAAAAATAAAAAAAATACAAAATAATTTTATTGTTAGTATGATTTTATTAAATAAATGGTTAGATAGAAGTATTATAAACAAACTTAATCATTAATATGATTTTTTTAAATAATTTGTTTGAAAAATGAATCACCGAGTAGAAATATTATAAATTAATTTAATTTTTAATATGATTTATTTAAATGATTTATTTGAAAAATGAATCTTGGAGAAGAATCATTATGAGCTAATATAATGGTTACCATGATTGATTTTAAATTATTCATACAAAAGGAAATATCTGGATAAAACTTTGTAATTGCTTGCAAAAAGAATGGTTGGATAAAAAAATTGTAAGTTAATTTAATTGGTAGTATGATTTTCTTAAATGATTAAAAAATGGTTTAAAACATTGTAATCTAATTTTGTTAGCTTTATTCCTTTAAATGATTTTGTTAAAAAACATTAAAAAATGGTTTGATTAAAATATTATACACTAATAAAACTAATTAAACAACTTTATAATAAATATATTTTTTTTAAATAATTAAATAGATTGATTTGTAATTGGAATGGAATAATTATAAGTAAACTAATAAAACTGATTAAATATCATTAACAATGGTTTATCTTTTAGAAAGTTAATAAAAATAGTAGTATTTAAATTGATTGATTATAATTATAGTAGATTATCGTTTAGTAAGTTCATGGAATTGATGAAATTACATTTACCTTAATTAAATTTTTATAAAACTAATAAAATTGATTTAAGGATTTTTTTATCATGCATTAGTTTTTAGAAATTTATTTAAATTAATTAATTTATAATTACAATAAAATAAGTTGTAATAAGTTAGTGAAGTTGATTTAATTTGTATATAAAATATACAATATCATTTTGTATGATTAAAATCAGATTTAATAGAATTAATGTTAAGATTAAAAATATAATTTGTACTTAATTTCATTTATTTTATGTTTAAATTTTTTGATCAATTCTCATTCTCTGTTTAAATTATTTGATCAATTATCATTATTTATTCAAATTCTCCGCTCAATTATCAATTTATCTGTTCAATTATCAATTTTCTTTGTTGAATTCCTTCTTCTTTAATCAATTCAACAATTTTCTTTTCTCTGTTCAATCACATTCTCCTCCTTAATTTCAGTCTAATAGTCAATTCTTCACATTGTATTAATTAAATAGATCTTTGAGCTATTTAATTAATTACTAATTTTACTCTTGTCCCCCTCCAAAGGACATCTTCATGTAAAAAAGAATCATGATATCCTAATAATATACCCTTGAGAGCACACTATTTATTTAAAGAATTAACAATAAAGGGGGATTATTCTTCACCCCTCATCTTTGAAACAAGATAAAGAGTCCATTTTTGAGATCCATGTGCTTTCTTGGAGAGGATGCTCCACCCTTCATTTGGAAAGGGGTCACATTCATTCATCTTTGATATTTACAAGGATCATCTTCTAGCCTTAATCTTGGAAAGGCTTATGTTTATCCATCTTAGATATTTGCAAAGGTCATCCTCCACCCTTAATCTCTATTGAGATGAAGGGCTCGCATCATTGATCCATGTGCATAGTTGAAGACTCTTTGTCAACTAGTCATTTTGATTTCAAGATGAAGGGTCCTCTTTGATCTAGATTTTATATAAATAAATCTCTTTACAATGCAATTCAACATGCTCAAAATATACGATGAGGTGTTGTCAAGTCATCAAGTCCCTTTATGCATCAATATTCTAATTCTTTGATAAAATCAACATGGTCCATAGCTTTAATGGATGTGTTTAACTAAAATTTGACATTGATAAAGATCGTTTAAAGCGACATATGAGCTACATCCCAAAAATGACAAGTTACAATGAGGTTTGCATTATGTTTGTTTGAATCTTTAAGAATTGTAGTCTTTTGTATTTGTTGACCTCACGAGGTCCTAAGTGTGTATTTTTGTATTTGTTATCACTTTGTTTTGTTTTCTTGACAACTTTGTGAAAATATAGAGAATTTGCATTCTATCAACACATGGCATGTCCGATGGGATCACACAACCCACACCTTTTATTTGAGCCTATATACTAATCTTCATTTGAAGAGAATATTGATATTTTGACTCATTTGTGTTCAAATTTATGTATTCTATCTATCTCTATTTTTTGGTAAATTCTTTCCTAAAAATGGTGAAATTGTCTCTAAATCTATATTTTTAGACGAAATCATCTATATAAATGGAAAAATCATATTTATTCTTCTCTGGTATGTTATGTATGTAGGGTTTCTATCACCAACGAATTTATCTCATTGATCGGTGAAATTGTTCTATATTTTAATGAATTTGTTTATTATTCAGTGAAATTATTCACTAATCGATGAAAAGGTCCTGCATATCAGTGAATTCATCCCTATGTGCTATCTTGTCTATTTTTCTATGCAGGTTTATAAAAACAATAAAAACATTTTGCACTTTAGTGAATTTTTTCCAAGTTCTATTTCTATTTATTAGTGAATTTATTTTAACTTCAACAAATTTGTCACTAGTTTTAGTGAATTTGTCATATCTTTAGCAAAATTATTTATGTTAATTGAAAAAATTGTTCC
This sequence comes from Torreya grandis, assembly GCA_037957365.1. NCBI lineage: Eukaryota > Viridiplantae > Streptophyta > Pinopsida > Cupressales > Taxaceae > Torreya > Torreya grandis. The sequence continues at coordinate 5,341,587 of JARHVA010000135.1, forward strand.
TGTAATTGACAAAAATGTCTTTGTCTAGTTTTATGTCTACTTTCTATGTTTTGTGCAAGTTTCTAAAATGAAAAGGTCTTGCATATTAACAAAATTGTTTGTGTAAAAAATTTGAGAGTTAAATTTTTTTAAGAAAATCAACCTCCTTCACTTGTCAAAGACCCTTAAGTAAAACTACTCACCATGTTTGCTTGCAGGTTCTAAAAAGGGGTGATGTATTCAAACAAATCACATTTTTAATTCACATTTAGTTTTGGGTTTGAAAAAGAATACTTTCTTATATGTCAAAGTTTTCTCATTTCGTACAAGTATTCTTTGTTGTTGATTGCTTCTTAAGTGTGTTGTGGGGATATTTTGCATGTATGCTTTCCCCTTTTGGGTGACTCAAAAATGCAAATATTCTATTTATTTTAAATCTTAAAGATTTGTCTATTATGCTCTTCACTTTCCCTTAATAAGAGTTGTGTGAATCGGAATGACAATACCTTCCTTTTTTTTTTGGCTTGTGAGTGGGAGTTCATAGCTTCCTCACAAGTTCTTTAGGGGTGCATTAATCTGGAGTTTCATCTCCTAGTATCATATCAACACCACTTATCTGGTAGGGTATACAAATTATATGTCTTTTGATTGGATAATGGTTGAATGTTTATTCTAACAAGTTAAAAGGATCTTCAGAGCTTGCACGATATAAACATCGCACTCTATTGAATAATTGATGGATGGAGTGGTTGTGAAAGAGACAAGACCCTTTCATAAAAAAATAGATAGTATTGCATCCACTTGATGGATAATTATAAAGCTCCCATGTAACAAAATATATATCAGGACCATTTAGTTTTGCCAGTCAAAAATTTAGACTAAAATCCTATTTGCCACCAATTATTACTAATACAAGGATGCAAAGGTTAAAAACTCTCAAAGATTTCCTTTTACATACAACTTTTTGAGATAAGAGGGGTGTAAAAACCCTATTAATAACCTGCAATAATTAATTACTTTAAAAAAAAATCCTTTCAAAAGCAAGTATATCAAAAGGATCAATGATTTTTCCTTAAACATGTGTCAGTTTCTAGCATAGGGCGAAATTACTTGAGTCCTTTAGTAAAAAATTATCACATTATACTTACACTAAAAAACTTTATTTTGTCCATGCCTCTAGTTAAATTTGTCCCATTTTACTTTGTTCAAAATGCATATGTTTCATACCCTTGTCTTGTGTGTAATTGTATTGTTATTATGTCCATGTCTCTAGTCAAATTTATCCTATTCTACCTTATTCAAAACACATACATTTCATACCCTTATATTGTGTAAAATTATAACATTATTCTGTTAGTATCTTGGTCAAATATGTGTCCTTATAAGTCCCATATTGGTCCAACATGTACACTTTGTATCTTTCTCTTTGTGTGAAAGCATGATGTTGTGTTATCCACGTAAATTCAGATCACCATTTGCAAGTTTACTCTGAGTCAAATATGTTCAAGTATTGTCATTTATTATCCAAGTCTATTCTAAAAATTAATTCTAATATGCCTTGTTACACTCAAAGTGGTATGGCATATAATACCACTTATGAGGATGATTGGATCCAAAATCAAACTGACCCCTTTGCACAAGACCAATATGAGAAACCATTGTATGATGATGATTATCCTCAGGATCAAGAGGGTATGGAATTTAATCAATTACAATACGAAGAAGAGCCACCTCTTTATGATGTTGCTCAAACTCACTTTGAGCATCAATTATATGATGATGGAAAAAATAATTTGTTGTATTCATTAGAGATGGGGACCAAAGTCCCTCATGGTTTCCCTTAGATAATATACGTAGGGTATAAATAACACAACCTACATCTAACCATGTCATAATTATAGATTGAACTGATGATACACACTTGATGTCAAAAATACATTCCTAAATGGTGATTTAGAAGAAAAAATCTATATGACTCAACCAAAATTTTCACTAACTGTAACAAAGAGCATTTTGTTTGTAAGCTACTGAAATCATTATATGGTTTAAAACAAGCTCCTCAAGCTTGGTATTTTAAAATCAATGATTATTTTAAATAACTCAGTTTATCTAACTATTATTTTGATAATGTTTTCTTTGCAAAAATAAAAAATGATCATTTTATATTAATTATATTATGTGTTGATGATATTCTTATTACTAGCGATATAATTAGTTTAATTCATAAATATAAGGATAAACTAAGTCAAAAGTTTGAAATGACTAATTTAGTCATTCATCATCATTTTTTAAGAATGACTATATTTCAGGATAAAAATTCAATTTTTATATCACCATTTTAGTATGCACATAATCTTGTTATTAAGTTTAATATCCTTGATTGTAAGAGTACATATACTCCTATTGAAGTTGGTGTTAAGCTTGATCCAAAAACTACATGTGACAAAGCTAACTCCATATTTTCTAGATAGCTTGTTGGTGTTTTGATTTATCTAACCATTACTAAGCTAAATATTTTATTTGATGTAGGTTTTGATTCTAGATTCATGTAGGATCCATATTTAGATCATTAGAATTTAGTGAAATGTATACTTCATTATATCAAAGGAAAAATAAATTTTGATTTATTTTATTCTTTCATTGATAATGTTAAATTATATGGTTATTTTGATGTTGACCATGTTAGTGAGACTATAAATCACAATCTGCTTTTGGATGTGTTTAAGTTTGGTGCAAGTGTTATCACTTGGAGTAATAAAAATAAACCCATTGTCTCTATATTTTCTATTGAGTCAGAGTATAAAAGTGTTATGGAAGCTACTAAAGAAGCCATGTTGCTTCAAATATTGTTAGGATAAATTTATTTTGATATGTCTCATAGTATCACCCTTCATTGTGATAATCAAAATTATATAGCTCTGAAAAAATTATAATGTAGCACAAATAAACTAAGCATATTGAATTTCATGTGCATTTTATTTAAGAGAAAGTCCTCAATGGTGATATTGATCTACAATTTTGTCTTATGTATGAACAAGTGGTATATATCTTCACAAAACTACTTGGTGCTACCAAGTTTTATTTATTTCATTCAATGTTGGGTCTTTCAAAATTTCTATTGAGGGGGAGTGTGCATGACAATATCACTTCCTAGTGGCCTTGAGGTTCCTTATCTATACTTATTCTCATTATAAATCACTGTAATATATCACATCATGCGATTTTAGTAAACTTTATATGGAATTTTTACTTTTGTACCCAATATTTAGAAGCGTGTATTTTAATGGAGGCCCTTATGTTATAAAAGGCTCCATTAATGTTTGGTTGATTATTCATGAGAAACTATGAGTTGTAGTCTCACGATCATGCTAGCCTAAACTTACTTTTAGTAGTTTATGGATTATAATTATTTTATTTTAAAATATGATATTGGCATGATGAAGGATTTGAAATCTTTCAAATTTTATATACCTCCTAAAAAATGTATCGGTGATTCATGGAGTATAATTCCTTTATTAAGGTGACTATGGCACGTATCCCTACTTAACATTAAGGGGTAGTGTTGGAACATGTAATGATTGAGTGGTGCCTTTTACAAACTCTTAAAATTTAACAATAATTAATAAATAAAATAAAATTATTTTATTTATTAACACTAGGTAATCTCATATAAATAAATTAAATATATTTTACCATTGAGTTCCTCGAAGAGAGGTTGGATCCCTTGGTTACAACATCCCACCTCCACACCTCATTATAAAAAGGGTTTTACCCCTTTGGTAAATCATTCATGATTCATAGATTATTATGACATTGAATATTTATATGTGGAAAATAATATTGTGAGAGTTTTGTGAAGGTATGTCAAAGAAGAACTAAGAATTTTGATAATTGTATTGGGTATTTATGTTTCTCATATTAATAAATATCAATTGTGGGTTGTTTAACTCTATTAGAGGTTTCCCCACCTATATATGTGTTAATTGTTCACTGTGTATATTTTCTAATTGATTCTATATCTAGATATATTTATTATATTGCATATGTATTTCTAATTATTTCATTAGAAACCTCTTAAGTAGTTGAAACTACTTTACCACATACTTGAAGTCATGGATACATATAGATCTAGTTTTTTTTTAGTGAATCCCAACCCATTGAGAGATAAACTTCACCTTCTCTCCATATATATTCAAATGCAACTATATGCTTCATTATGACCTTGTCTTAGTATAATATATGATAGCACCAGACTTGGATTTATGTTGATTCAATGTAAGCTCAATGTGTAGACTCCTTGGATGAATGTGAAAAACTTTTGATAAGGCTTCATGATTGTATGCTAGACAAATGAATTTTAAGAGATCTTCAACATTTGAATCGATGATGATTGAATGAGGATATATATATATATATATATATATATATATATATATATATATATATATATATATATATATATATATATATATATATATATATATATTGAATGGAGTCCAACCCTATAACATCATGATAATAAAAAAAATCATTGAATGGGGAATCAAGGCAAGGTGAAAAATACCCACCAAAATGCAAGGATCAGTAGGCAAATAATGTTGTTTATAATGGTAGAAGGATCAAAACATGGATTAGGATCAATAAGGGATGCATAACTAGGATCCTAGTGTCAAAAATTGATGGATCTTAGGTGCTCGTGATGAAATTTGAGTCAAGAGGATTTTGATGTCCATTAAAGTATTTAAAAATAGCCAAATATATACAAGTAGACAAAGGGAAATAAATCATGACAAAGGTGCTATGTAAAAGGGTCTTGTTCCCAAACTAGGTGTCTACATAATTCCCCATTTGATGTGATTGTGCATTAATTCATGTGTGAATGAAAGCACAACCAAATTGAAGCACATACTTGCACTTAATGAGAAATGGAAGTATGAATAATTTAGGTTCTTGGGATAAGATCCATTCTTATAAATTTGGTGTACCTATAAATTGTTTTGAATGTGTTTCCCAGGCATGGATCTGGACAAAATAGTTGTGCATAATTTTAACTCTCAAAACTATTGCATAAGATGTGTGTGTAACATTTTTTTTAGCAAGGATGTTCCGCAATAATTTAAAAATGGGTTAACATTGACTATGTATAATGTAGGATTTAATAAATAGTGTCGCATAGGACTTGTGCAATGGTTTGATGTGGTTATGCATTGGAAGGTAATACATAGGAAGGTTGTTTACTAGTGCACAATAGTTGGATGAGTTTCACAATATCATGTTACAAAGATATGCATAATTTATTAATGTAATGCAAGTCAAACTTATAGTATTACTATACACTTTTCTAATCATAACTTTTTACTGGAGGTGTGTGATTAATGTCTTTACAATGCTCTAACATGCATTTTTTGAGGAGTGTTATGAAATGATCACTTTACTCAGTAATGGGTATGACTGTAGATTCCCCTATTGTGTGGGATTTACAAAGTAATGTTCTTGTTTATAGGCAAAGATATTCTTGGGGAGATGAGGATGCGAACATACATGGTAAAGTGTATAAATTGATCGCATACCTAGTATAGTGTAGATAAAATAAAGTGTTGTATGATAAGCTAAAGTACCTTTGAGTGCATTAAAGTATTATAAATGGTTATGTTAATAAAATAAAACAATGTCATTGTGTTGGGTTATTTACTCAAAAAGGTTTTCCTAGGTAAAATCTTATGTATTTTATGCATGCCATTATTCTTATGTTAGTTTGAGATTCTTATAGCATAGCACTTGTATTTATTTTTGTATTGTATAAAGGATTTTTATCTCCTCATTCGGCATCAGAGTTGGGTTGTAACTTTGTGCAGAGTTAGGATAGCATGCAATAACTAATTTTTTTGAATGGGAGCTTTGTGCAGGAGAACCTTGTATAATAAAAATGACTGAAAACAAAATAATAGAGATTTAAAAAATAATTTTCAAAACTTTAATTAATGGAAACTCAATATTGAAGATATATTTATAGATAGATATTAGTGGGTTGATGCATCAAATGTACAACCTATGGATGTGAAGGTAAAATATTGACAAAAAGGAAAATAGCTCTATTAGATTGTGTTTATCGGATTTAGTGGTATTGAATGTATCAATTAAAAGGGTTGTGAAGCAACTTTTTGATAAGTTGGTGTGGATAATTTGGTGAAGTTTTATTAGGTTAAGTCTTTGATGAACAAAATTTTCCTATGAAATAAGTTGCATTCATTATGAATGAATGATGGTGACTTAGTTGTAGACCCTCAACACTAAGATAATTTAGTTGTTCTCCATTGAAGTTAAAATGGATGATGAAGAGAGGTATATCACTTTGATTTATTATTTGCCATAATCTCTAGATAATATAGTAATGGTTATTACTAGTACTACATCTAAGCCAAAAGTGGAGGATTTAGATGCAACTTTGTTATCATAGGATATGAGGCAAAAGTAAATGGAAATTTATCAAATAATGGATGCCTTGTCTATGATGTGTGCTCCCAATGAAGAATTAAAAGAAGGTCTAGAGATAATCACTCTAAGTATAAAGGAAAATATAATACTCAAGAATTATTATGGAAGAAACATTAGAACTATGGTATAATAAGGCATTTTAAGAAGGATTAAAAAGTGAAAAGGGTGGAAAAGAACAAATCACTAGATATTGTGTCACTAGGTGAAACAAAATTCTCTAATGATAAGAATTGAAAAGTATATCTCATAGCTTCAAGTACACATGCATGCCATGGTGCATAATTGATATACTATTTTGTTTCCTATCATATTAATCCTCATAGGGATTAATTATAATAAATATTAATAATATGATGGTGATGGTGTATTTCTGGGAGATAACTCAACCTATAATATTGTGGGGAAAGGAAGAGTGAAGTTGAAGTGAAAAGATGGGAGGATTAGGACTCTCTCTAGTGTCTTGAACATTCTTATCTTGTCTATGAAATGTGTCTTTATGAATAAATTAAATGATGATGGTGTGTAAGTCTTATTTAACAAAGATAAGTGCAAGATGGTGCCCAAATCTATGGTGTTGACAAGAGGTATGCACACTAGAATCTTGTTCATACTTGATGTGAGTGTATTAAGTAGTGTATGCAATAGGTCTCATGTCCCTAAAGCCAATTCTAAATAAAACATCACATTGATTCTTATAGTGAAGTTAATCATATACCAATAATGTATGGGTCATATGAGAGAGAAAGATATGTGTGCACTATAGATTAAATGTAAGGCAAAATCAATATCTGATTTCTCCTTAAATTTTATCTTTTATGAGGAATACATATATGGTAAGTATATTAAAGTAGAACTTCCTTCAAATAATACATGAACAAATGGTATTTTATAATTAATATATAGTGATGTGTTTGGACCAGTTGATGTTCCATCCTTAAGCAAGTATTTTATCTTTGTGTCCTTCAAAGATAAAATTTATATAGGAAGACATGGATATATTTTATCAAGAATAAATTTGAGGTACTCAATAAGTTCAAAGAGTTATAATATTTTGTTAAGATTTTATACAGAAAAGGATAAAGGTGTTGCATGTGGATAATGGGGCTAAGTATTGCTAAATGATTTTGAGGAATTATACAAGAAATGAAAAATTGAAAGGAAAAATATAACTCCATACACACTCTAATATAATGGATCTATAGAGTGGATGAATAAGACATTCATAGAAAATACATAGAGTTTTTTTAGTTTTATGCATTTGGAGGAGAAGTATTGGGTGGAAGTAGTGGCCACTACTCATTATCTTTTCAACATATCACCCACATCAACGTTGGTTGACAAAAAATTTATAAGAAGCTTGGATTAGTAAGAAACCATCTTTAAAACACCTAAGAATACTTGGTTATGAAGCATATGCCCATTTTCCAAAGGAAAAGAGAACAAAACTTGAATTTATGTTTTCGACATGCATACTTATTGGATATGGGAGTGGTGTCAAAGGGTAAAAGCTATATAATCCTAAAACAAAGAAGGTGACCTATAGCCAAAATGTGTTCTTCAAGGAGTGAATAAGATTCTACACAAGAACAATGACCAAAGGAAGAAACATAAAAGATGTAGGTTGAAAATTGTGTATCCTAGTATGGGGCATAGATGAAAAGTCACAAGAAGAGGAGGAGAAGAGGAGGAGTTGGTGACTCTTACTCTAAGGAGATTAGAATGAGGTGCATAATACCTAAAAGGTATGACCAAACAAAAAAGGTGTGCATTCTTAGAATAGCTAGATTATGAATACCCACTATGGAAAATGAATCTATTAGATCATTTAAGATAAATTCTTGGAAGAAAACCATGATTGATGTGGGAGCATTGGGGTACACAATCAATCTTGCATTAAACAAAAACATGAGTAGGTTGTTAGTAACAAGTAACAGTAAAGTCCCTATATGTTTTGATGGTTTCTGATATGTTTGGAACACTTTATGAGGTCTTGTGTATCTCATGGGGAATTTAAAATACATTATGACACACTTTTATTTTATTCTATAATGTATAATGATGAATAAGTTGTAAGGATTATTGAAAGGAGTTATATTCTCACCAAAAAATTGTTGTGGTATTTTCCTTTGAGCATACAACATGGAATTTAATTACGTAGATCACACAACATTATCTAACTTACTTAGATTCATGATAATTAATATCACTCTACCACACACTATAGCTCTTAGGAACAACTATTTAGACATTTCATGGCAATTTATGCTAAGAGAAATGTTAGATCTAAGGTTCAAGGTAAATCAAAAGATCTACTAGAGGTTTAAGTACTTGTCACATGAAATTATATAAATAAAAGTTAACTGAAAATTAGTATAAGGATTTGTTTCAACTACCTAATTGTTTATTTCTAGTATGGACAACATTGAAGATAACAAAACTAGTACTACATTGCATAGTGATGTGTTTTGGGTCGTTGGGACTATATTATGAATTTAATTATTGTGATGTCTTATGATGTATTATGAGAATTTAATGTTTGAGTAATTAGTGGGCACATGAGAGAATTTATGTCATTAGGTAGATCTTATACCTATATAAACATACCTCTATACTTATGAGAAGGTATTCAAGATAACCCTTAAAGGAAATAGTTAAAAGTGTGGTCATTAGAGAGTTATACAAATTAGATATTTGTTTAAATATCTTAGGAAGAGTTTTAGGGTTAAGGAATGCCCTTATGAGTAATGAGTTATTGTGACATTGCGGTGTTTTTAATCTTAGGGTTATGTGAGTGTGTGTGTGAGTGTGCCTGTAATCTCATTTTAAGGTAATAAAGACTTGTTGCTATCCATTATAAAATGATTGTATAATTTTCCCTTTTGTGTGGAATTCACTATATAATATTGTCCTTCATTGGATCCTCTAACCATGATTACAACATCTGGTGTTAGATCAAGGAAACAACACTAGGTTGAAAGAGTGAGGTTTGGATTTAATTATTATGAGAGTGGTTAGAAAACATAGGTGAAAACTTAGTGTGATCTAAGTAGGTTTATAGAGAGTGGTGTCATAGTATATATAGAGTTTCAAATAGATAATGTTACCAAGAATAGTGGTGATACAAAGTGCAGTAGTCACAAATGTATTTAGAAGGCTTGATGAGATCATGGAGATGTTGTTAATGATGCCAACAAGATTGAATATTATGGAGGAAGATAGGATAGGATTTGTCCCAAGTGATGATGTGATAAATACAAAGTTTAAAGCATAATAAGTGGTTGATTAATAAGAGATACCAACACATGAACAATTAGATGGGGGAAAAAGTGTTTTATCAAAGCTATTTCCAAGATTGGAAGAGAAGCAGGGGTGGAGGTTAACATTAAACCCATAAGAGATAATAAATTGGCTCATGGAGATGAAGGAGTACTTCTACTTTGATGAAGTATCATATGAACCCAATATTAAGGTTTCACAACCCAAGTTGAATGGGCACACATCTCTATGGTAGAAGAGAGCAAAATTTGAGATGAATTGTAAAGGCAAAAATAAGGTTTCCCACTGGGAGAGAATGGTTGCAATGTTAAAAGGAATGTTTTTCCTAAATATGCTTAGGTGGATCTATTGATAAATTTGCATAATCTATAAAAAAGTGATCTTAACAAGAAGGAGTGCATATATAAGTTCTTCAAGATCACTATTTGGGCTAGTTATAGAAAAATGGATCCATATAAGGTGGTGTGATACATTAATGGACTCTGATGGGTCATCAAAGATGAGATCAACATAGTGAGATTGTGGACGATGGAAGATGAATATAAATATTTATTAAGAGTGTAGGATAAATTGACATGTAAACATAGTACTATGAGAACCAAATGGAAGCTCATGGTAAAAAATAACAAACATGTGAGTAAGGAAGTAAAGAAAGTGCAAGCACTATGAAAGTGTAGTAATCCAAATGATGAGCAGTTTCTTTAATATGGACAAATAATTTCAATAGATGAATAGGAGGAAGGTTTGAAGGAACATTCTATAAGTTTTGGATAATTTTGAGACCACACATATGAATGCCCTTGTGTGCATGATAATGTGAGAGGATAAAGAGTGGTGGTAGAATGCAAGTCCTACAAGTGGATGTAGAGTCCATGGAGTCACTGCACATGAAGAGGAGCCTAAAAAAGGAGATAATTTACTTATAACTATAATATTCTTGAAGACCATAGTAAAAATTTAGGATACAAGATAGATAAGACATATTTTCTTGACCAAGTGCAAGATAAGAGGTAATAACAATAAAAATGTGTTAGATAATGAACGCACTAAAAATATTTTATCCATATAGATGGTGATGAATTTTGGTTTGGCATGCAATCTACACCCAAATCCTTGTAGAGTATCTTGGTTGTGGGGGTTCAATAAAACATAGTGAAAGAGAAAGGCAAGGTGGAGACATATATTTATAAATACATTAAAAATGTCTTATGTGATTTCCTAATGATGAACACATGCCATGTTTTATTGGGAAGGTTATGTAAGTATGATTGAAGAGTGAATATTTTTCATGTGAATAAGAATGAATGTAATTATATTTTGAATCCATTAAATGAGAAGGAAGGAGAGATTACACACCAAAGTCATTTGTCACATGTAGAGGTAAAGAGGACTTGCTTAGGGAAGAGGACAAAGAGCATGTGAAGATGAAGAGGGATGTCATACAGTGGAAGGAAATTGAGGATTCCAACCACAAAATTTCCATATTGATCATAGTGGGTAGTGTCACAAATAAGAGGAAGAGTGGATTTTCCATTGTATATAAAGGAGGTTGACCTAATGAGAGTGGGAATTGGAAAAATATAAGTATGGGGAGACTTTAGTGGATGAGGATAGTTTGTGACCCAATTCTTTGCCAAAATAGACTAGAAGGTATAAACTATCTTATATGGCATAAGGGCACACTAATTCCTTTCATCCAAGTTTGAAGTGGGTCTACCATATAGCCCTATGTGTGTGATAACCATGCTCACATAATTATTACTCAGGGTGTATGATGCATGAACATTTGGGTGCACAAGCAATATTACATCAAACAAACACTTGAGTAGGTTATTAATAATAAATAGTGATGGAGTCCCTAGATGTTTTAACATTTTGTGATATGTTGGAAACACATGAGGAGGTCTGTAATATCTTTTGGGGCATTATACAATACATAAAAATTATTGAAACATTATGATTTTATTTTGCAAAACATAAGGATGATATGCTACAAATATTCTTGGTTGGAGTTGTATTCTCATCACAATAGCACTACAATATATTGTGTTGAGTGAACGATGTGTAATTGACTTCACATACTTGGTATCACTTACCTACACACTATAAATCTTAGGAACAACCTTTTACACACTTTGTGATAGTTTTCAACAAGAGGAATGTAATATCTAAATTTCAAGGTGAAGCAGAATCTACCAAAGGTTAGAGTACTTTTCATTAGAGACTATATAGCTAGAGGATAACCGGTAATTGGTAGAAGGATATATTTCAAATACTTAATCATTTCTTGTTAGTATGGACAACGTTAGACATAGTCAAGTTGGTACTACATCACATGGCAATGTGTTATGGGTTAATGGGATTGTATTGTGCATATAATTATTGTGGTGTATTATAATCATTTATTGTTTGAGGCATTAATGGGTAAGTCAGATAATTTATGTAAGTATGTGGGTCTTGTACCTACATAAACATACCCCTACACTTTTGATTAGGCATTCAAGAGAAACCTTTGATGAAATAATTTAGAGTACAGCCATTGGAAAGTGTTACAAATTATAGATTTATTCATAAATCCAAAGAAGAGCTATAGGGTTGAATCATGTCCTTATGAGGATTGGGGTATTGTGATTATGTAGTGTTTTAAATCTTGTGGGTTGTGTGGGTATGTGTCTAAATATATGTATAATCTCTATTTTAAATTATTTATTGTTGTTATTCATTGTGTAAGGACTGTATAATTTTAATATTTATGTGGGTTTCATGGTAAAAAATCATCCTTAATTGGACCCCCTAACCAAAATTGCATCAATGAAGGAGGAGATAAGTTTCTAGATAACAATGAGACTTAGGTCTTAGGAAAGTTACCTTCTCATAGAAAATATATAGTTTACAAGTGGGTTGTTAAAAATAATAACAATGCACAAGGGAAATTGGATAAGTATAAGGCTTGTCTAGTAGCAAAGGGATTCTCTTAGGTAAAGGGAGTTGAATGTGGAAAGACCTTTTCTATTGTTACAAAGTTGAACTTGATTAGATTTATTTTAGCTATTTTTGTCATATAGATCAAATAGATGTTATGACATTGTTTACATATGGAGAGCTTGAAGAATTAATTTACATGTCACAGTTGGAAGGTTTCAATGTGAAAGGTAAAGTGGTTGTTGTCTATATACTAAATAAGTCATTATATGTATTGAAAAAATCACCAAGGATGTGAAATCATAAGTTCAAAAACTATGAAGTTAGACTTGGGTTTGTACAGAAGTTGATCCTTTCATGTATTGTAAACAAGAAGGTAATAAATGTTTCGTCATAGTTATCTATGTGTAAATAACAATGAAATGATCAAACAGGTAATATCTCAACTAAATGTGTAGTTTTAAATGAAATACCTTGGTGCCACAAGATTTATCTTTGGCATGGAAATCAAACAAGATTGTGGGAAAAAAAATCTTCTGTTATACCAAATGAAGTATGTTGAAATGATATTAGAGAGATTCATGATGCATGATAAAAAGCTAGTGTGCACACCTTTTCTAGGTGGCTATAAACTATCTACTGGGCATATAAATATCTACTAGGCAATGTCCCAAGACATAAGAGGAGTTATAAGATAGGGCTCACATTCCTTATACAAGTGTTATGGGAAGTCATATGTATGCAATGGTATGCATAAGACATGACATTGCACATTCAGTGGGAGTAGTGAGTATATTGATTTCCAATATGTATAAAAATCATTGGATGATGATAAAGAGGATCTTCAAGTATTAGAGTAGGAATTATGATTATGTAATTTTATATTAGGGTAAACTAGTTAAAATTAAAATGTTGAATATGTAGGGATTTTTAGATTTATTTAGGCTGGAGATATTGATTGTCAAAGATCTACTAGTAAATATGTGTTCTACTTATTTGGTGGAACTATAATTTGTATGAGATAATGATAGGTAAAGTTTGTGATATCCACCATAGAGGTCGATTAAATGACAAATACTCATATGAGTGAGGAAGTCATTTATCTTCAAATATTGTGTTATACTATTGGGCTCACTCATAAAGTGGTGAGGATTGATTGTGATAGTGAAAGCATTATCTGTCTAAAAGGAACATGGTGTATCACTCTTGATTGAAGCACATTAATTTGTGTTGCCATTTTGTAAATAATATGGTAAAATATAATCATATACTATTAGATAAGATGGTCATAGATGAAAATGTTGTGGATTCATTGGCTAAGTTGGTGAGTATTGAGAAGTTATCTTGGTTTAAGAATTAAATGGGCACAGTTGCCTACAACTACAAAAAGTATGGATTCATGCTCCCTTATGCAAAGTGGTCAAAAAGTGGGAGATTATTGAAAATTTATTTCACACTTAACATGGATCTATGTGATATGGTTGTGCACAAGGTTGGTATTGTGCAAGTTATGTGATCAATATTTTTTTGCAAGATGTCTATGTAGTGTTGTTTACATAGTGATGTTATGCAAGACTTATGAAATAGGTTAACATTTATTACATGTTATATACAATAATGTTGTATAGGAATTTCTCAATGGTTTGATATAGTTACATGTTGTAAGGTGATGTGTAGGAAGGTTACATAGTGGTGTAAAATAGTTTAACAGTTTTAAAATATGACATTGCAAGGAGATACACAACATGGTACTGTAATAAAGTTCAAAATTGAAGTGTTATTATACACTTTTTTATTGTATTATTCAAGTGGAGGTTTGAAACTAATGTCTTTATAATGCTCTGATATGGAGTTGTTGAGGAACATTATGTAATGATTAATTTTCTCAAAAGTGGGTGAAACAAAATATTCCCCTACTGCATGGGAATTAAAAAGTGATGTTCATGTATATCCTGCAAGGATATTATTATTGACATACGATTCAAACATACATGGTGTAGTGTATGCATTACAAAGAAAAACAATATAGTGTAGTTACAAGAAAGTGTTATATAATAAGTTATTGTGAATTAGAATACAATATAATATTGTAAATGGTTAAGTTAATATTGTAAACAAAGGTTATTGTGTTGGGTGCTAACCTGAAAAGGTTTTCAAAAGTGAAAGCTTGTGTATTTTGTGCATGCTATCAGTCTTACATTAGTTTGAGATTATTATAGCATAATTATTATATGTGTTTTTTTATTACATAAACGCTTATTTTCCCAACACAAAAAATCATGAATTCATTCAAGTATTCAATGTCTTAATAGATCAATGCAGATATATTAAATTGAAATAGAAATTTTAAAAATGAGCATAGGAACAAATACACCTAGTGGTATGTGAACCATGTTGTCACTCTTATAATCCTGGGTAATAGAATCTGAGAACTTTAATCTAGGCAATGACTAGTTTTAAATGGGAACTTTGAAACCTAAAGGATATAAAGCAATTATTGAAACTTGTAAGTCCACTTATTGATTACGGAAGCATATATCTATCCCTTTTTAGTAAAATCATAATCCACATAAAATTTGAATATGGGAATAGAATATATGGATGTACAAATATCTAGATATATGCTCCCCTTTTTAGGTAAGGGATTGGTACCTTTTCCTATAATCACTCATCTCAAAAGAAAGATCATGTGTATCTATGTTATAATATAAAAATAACCTAAATTATTATAATATTTTAAAATTTCTCTGTAAACACATGCATGTAGGTATATAAATATGTCATCATGTAAATATAAATATTAATATACAACCTCATGTTCACATGGATGCAATGTAGGGGAAAGTAGTATGCCCCAATATATATTGGAGGGGGGGGAACAAAACTATGGATGCAATGTGGTAGGACATGGAAGTACCCAATTTATTGATGTAGTACCCCCATGTGAGTGGGTGTAAGTAAGATAATGTAGTGTCTTGATATAATTAGTATAAGACTAATATTCACATGGATGTAATAAAATTTATATGTATAAGATACTAATGATAAGCTCTAGGAATGTGTAGGTACAATTCCCCCCAATGTCAAGGTATATATATTATAAATTAAGTTTATGGAATAATAAAGGGTACAATTCTACTAATGGCACAATAAAGATAGTGATAAAGGATATACCCTAATGTACTAGGTGCCCTTATCTAGGATAAATATATAAATGAAGCACATTTAAAATATTCATAGTATGCCCCAATATGTGCATCATAGAGACCATGTAAATCAATGAAATAATTACATTAAACTAAAATTAGTATCATACATGTTATGGATCATGGCACGAAACATAATATATCACATAATATGGACAATGCAATCAAACATAGTTTGGCAATCATGCATAGAATAGGTAACCATCAAACAAGAAATTTGACCCATGAACAATCAATGGCATTACATAATAATTAGAGGATCCTTTATGGGAAACACTAGACAATACATCAACATGAAACAAACATAAGTATAAGCACACTCATGCAATCAATCAAGCAATCATAAGGTATGTAATAGAACACACAATGTATCCATGTAACACATAATATGTAGGCAAGATCAATACATGTAATCAGTATAGGTAGATCTATATGAAAAATTAAAATCAATAAGTATATCACCTAAGACCCAATACAAGAGATGCCCCCAATAAAAGGTAGGTCACCAATGTTAGAATACCCTTGGGTGTAGGCGTATCTATGTACTATATATATTTCCATGATCATATGCAATTTGTATATCCCACATATCACACATTGATTAAATACCATGAGAATTAGGTACATATTATGTGTATGTAAACTTATGGCATAGGTAGATAATCATGATATGTATCCATCGATAAAGATAAAGGCAAATTTTATTTTTATTTTTTCTAATTATTTTGCATTCTTATATTTTATAAAAGGAGGATCACACAAGGAAGAATTTAAGGGGTGAAATATATAAGAAGAAAGGATAACTAAATATAAAAAAAGGAAGCTAAGGGTTGAAATTAGAATAAAAATAAGTAAAACAAACAAACCAAGGGGCATAAATCTAGAATAAATAAGAAGAGAAGGATTTTCATCAGCCTACAATCAATGCATGCTACAAAAGGTATTGATATATATGTTGTCATCATCAATAAGTCTATGTAGGTGTTTGGAATGGGATCAACAATTAAAGGGTCAATGGCCATGGAAACATAATAAGAAACATAAACCAAGGGGATAGAAAAATGTTAATGTAAACTAAGGTAAAAACATAAATGTTAATTATAGAAGAAAGATGAAGCAAGGAGAAATCTCAAGGGAGAAAGGCATAACACATAAAATAGTTAGGAAAAATAATTATATTAAATTCGAATGTAATGATGAGTTTAAAGGGATAAGTTATCATGGCTAATTGATGATCTTGTCTAAAATATGGGGTCTTGTACCTAGAGAGTCATTTGCATCACTAAAAGCACCAGTAAAAGTATCATAATATGTAGGATCAATCATGTAATCTTGAGTGGTGTGGTAACTTGAATCATCAGTAGTAAGATAATCATTATTATAATGGGTTGTATGAGCCACCTTAACCTTTTTTAAAGAAACACTTATACTATCTCAAATATTTATTTGTATAGTTGAACTCTTTATAGGTGCTTAGGTAGGAATGTAAGCAAATGGTTGTAATAATACTATATTATGATGTGGATGACTAAGTATTGCATCTCTCAGTGGTGTAACTACAAGAGTTGTAACTTTAGTATATATGACTTGAGGTATCATAACTTTAGATGAAATCACTATATAAACCATGAATGTAGGTGGTGGAACTATAGTAGATGCCACACAAGGTTGAATGATTTTATTTTTACGAAGCATTTTAGGTAATATATCATGTTATTTTTTATGTTGGATGGGTAATTAATTCATCATGTGTTCCATGAGTAGTATATAATTTGTTATCATCCATAAATTTGAGAAATTGATGTAATGTGGATGGGATTGCTCTCTTTGATTTAGCCATGGGAATCTAAGTAATAGATCATAAGTCCCACTATTAGACAATACTTAGAACCATACTAATAAGGAAATAGGGTATATGATGACTAATAATATAATACCACTAATGGGTGCTTTTGTAAGACTTTGTAATAATTAAGTACCATTTTTGTGCTAAGTAAGTCTCATTGTGTATACCCTCTACTAGCAAGAAATGGAATTGTAATTAATATTTTAATAGAATCATTGTCTATCATGATGCCTTATTTAATCATAGAATGCAAATAAAAAAACATGTATATAAAGTGAAACATTAATAGTATCATCTTTTAGAATCTCATGGTCATAAAAGGTGATAGATGGAACTTGCTTTCAAAAATTGATAACCATACAGATAATACCTTAAATGATACACTCATTATATGTTGGTTGATATGA
Source organism: Torreya grandis (assembly GCA_037957365.1). Taxonomy (NCBI): domain Eukaryota; kingdom Viridiplantae; phylum Streptophyta; class Pinopsida; order Cupressales; family Taxaceae; genus Torreya; species Torreya grandis. Next base: position 5,359,718 of record JARHVA010000135.1, read on the forward strand.
ACATTATCTTGCTTCTTATTGTCATGATTTAGAAGTGGATCATTAAATATTTTTAATTCTGTATTATGCTTAGCAACAGATTCATTCAACATTGTATTATGAATTTCAACTTATATAACATTACAATCGATTGGATATTATATCTTATGTTTTGATCAATATCATTGATTGGTAGAATGTCATGAAGCTCTAGGATAGTCACTTATTGATTCACATCATAGCTTCTAGATAAAGGTCAAGATGTATATAATTCACATTGTTGAGCTACAGATATCATGTTGCAATTAGGAAACCTTTTAAACACTTGGTATGGAGGCTCGAATAACCTTGTAAATTTACTACACTCTCTATAAGGTGGAATAACTAGCCTATTAGGTGGTTATGAATTTGTATTTACTTTTGGCCTCATTCTTAACTTGAAAAGTTGAAGCATCATTAGCCTTACCTTTAAATGTTGATTTATCATGAAATTTTGGGTTGTTAGGAGAGGAACAAGAATTGGACCCATATATGAGCATGTCAATGTCTAAAACCTTAATCTCAAAGTTACAAACCATTTTACAAAGCTCATCAAAATTTAATTGTTAAACATGTCTTTTTTTTTTTTAGTCGTTGAATCAAACTATTGGAGAAAATTGTTTGTAAATCACTATCAAGTATTTGGTGAGAGATTTTTTTAAGTGGTCTTACAATAAATCACATACTAAAATTCAAGTATATCCTTGTTTAAGTTGGTTAACTTGAGAAAATGTGACCTTTTATCTAAAATGTATAGAAATGTGAGCTAAACAAATATCAATTAAATTACTAAATCAACCTGCAAAGCTCATTGATGAGGCATAGTCCTTAAGACATCTAAGAAATATCTTGGTCATCAATAGATCACCGTGCATAAAACCAAAGCATGAGGAAAAGAAAGATCAAATGTGAATTTAAATATCACCCTTGTTTTTTTATAAATCAAATTCAAGCACTTTAAAATTGGTAGACAAATGATGAGTAAGGACCTCAAGAGTCAATTATTTGTATAATATATCTTGAAAGTGACCACATGGATAGCTCATTGAGATCCATGGACAAGTTATGTATTTGTGCTTGCATAGCTTGGAGATTTTATTTAATGTAAGCATACTTGACTTAAATTGCATGTGTATGATCCAACGTATGATTGGCATTCATAAGAATATAAGCTTTAGTATTTTGACTAAGACCAATAATTAAAGATGAATTATTAAGAGTGGGTCAATATGGTATGTTATTCATAAAAGGAACAAAAGATATAGTATATTATGTATGAATATAGATGTTAACCCTAGGAGGAACAACACTAGATGGCAACATAGGAGTATGAGTAAGAGAACTAGGAGCATTGTCCTTACCACCTTATGTATAATTAGAACCTCCAATAGGTAGATTAGGAACATTAAAAGGATACATGGTTACATTAATATGTGTATATCCCTTGTCCCTTATTATTCTATTTTCTTATTTAGTAACAACATTGATTATAAGATCAATTTCCTTAGGAATGTTTAAAAATAGTTTACAAAATCAGATTTAGACATAAGATTAAAGTTTAGGAAATCAATATCAATATAAGAATTTTCATTATAAGCATTGGCATTATTATCAAAAGTAATTTCATTCAAATCATCATTAGAATAACCACAATCATGGAAATGCATGCAATTTGCAACATATTTATATTTATCATTTATATTTTGATCATTTGCATTATCAACAATAATAAAATAAATGAATTAATTAATACTTGAAATTTTCAATTTTAGATAATCATGATTCCAAGATAAGAAAATAGATAAGGAAGTTGAATCAATTCACAAGTAGAACCACTCAATTTGTCATTTCACCTAGTAGGGTTTGTAGATCTAGCCTTCTAAATGGGCATAAGATGTAGACATGAGAAATATGAAAGATGTTAGGGCTAATGAAAAAGAAATAAGGAACACACATAAATATAAAAAATCAGATGTGATAAGTGGAAAATTAGAAATCAAATCCTAGAGAGTTGAATAACTAGGAAACCCTAAGGTTGAATATTGATGTAGAGCATCAATAAGGAACAAAGCATGTAAATGTGTTTTAGAGTTCATTGTGACCATTTTTTGTATTTTTTGTGTGTGATGGGTCTTATATGGTCCCATAGGTTATCTTAGAGTCATTAAGAGTATTTTAGGTATTTGTTTTTAGCCATTTTGGAGTTTCACGCCAAAATGGATAATTTGAAATTTTGAATGTTATAATCAGGCCTAGAGTGATGTTTGGGTCTTTTAAGGTTGGTAAATGTTTGTATATTATCCTATAAGGTGTGAAAAGAGTGTTTAAAATTTATTATTCATGGGAAGATAAATATAATCCAAGAATATAATATGTTTAACTGCCACCCTACTTGGGGTTAGCAAGATAGGAGAGTTAGTTACATGTTTTAGTGATATATAAGAATTATTTGCATGTAAGTGAAGGATTTGTGTGTGTTATAAGGTATCTAGGTTAGGAGAAGTTATAATAAATGTGGAGAGTTCCAATAAATAATAATATTTTAAAAAATCTACCTCCCTAACAAAGAAATTATGTACATGACAGTGTGTATGTTGAGATTTTTGAATGAAGAAAGGGGTTTGATCAATTATTGTGTAATTTCAGTAATCCTTATGCATTGAAGTCATATTATTTTGTTTTATGAATTAATATTTTGATATATTATGATCATTACCCACAAAAAAAGTGATGATTCACAACCCAGTCCTTTTGAGAATAATTTTGTGATAGTACAACCTAGAAAGACAAGTAAGTTAAATTCTTGTTGATTGTTTAAAGGAATATTGATTTATGGGAAGCATGACCATAGTTATAAGTTTGTAATTAATGAGATTTAACCATTTAAAGGCTCAAACATCCTTGGAGGAGTGCAAGAGACAATTCAAAACCTTTATATATAGTCATATTGGAGCACCCTGTTTACATGGTCAAGAAAATAAGATAATAAAAAGTTCTTGTGAATTGTCCATGATGATTGATATGTGAAAAACTTTTCATTATTGTTTTATTTATTTAAGTAATGGTTTTATGTTTCCAATATATAGTTGAATGCATCTATACATAGGTTGGACAAGGTAAAGAAGGCTTTATGTTTACATATATAGTTGAGAATGTAGGAGTGACTCTTTATAAGAGATTCCATTGCTTAAATGGTGCAATTTTAGTAAGTAGACTCTACATGGTTTAAATGATAAGATTGAATGTTAAGCATAGATAAAATATCAATATTCAATGTATTACCTTCTTGGAAGTACACACAGTCTTGTTTACAATCCATAATTCTATATAACTTCAATAGAAAGGCTTTTAAATATTGTCCATGCATAAAAAATTATTGGAAAAGGTGCAACAAACTTGGGTAGACCTTCTTTAGGTGTTAGAAGTGATTTAAAGTACTTAATATTAATTTAAACCCATTTTATAAGATCTTAGCCTACACAAGCCTAATAAACTAGACTTAGGGTTTTGAAAAAGGGAAACTTGCATAATTTGAGTTCTACTTGCTCTGTGGAGTGAACTAGGCCTAATGGAGACCTAATTGATAGAAGGGGGTATTGAGTTAGTAGGGTTATATCATGATTTGAGCCTTGAAACTTTAGGTGAAGATGAATAATGATAAAGGATATCTAAATCTATGTTTGGTTTGTCTAGAAGCTGAGTAGATTGGTCAAACCCACTAGGTTTATGTCAAACTAGGGCTACTAGGCTAAGAAAACTTAAAGAAGAAAGTGTGGGTTGGTTGAGAGTTATGACCTTGAGGTTGATTATTTTTATTGGATGAGTATGGAAGCTAAATATAATAAAGAGAATGTCCATATGAACTAGTTGCAAAAATAAGAACCTTAGAATCAAGCATTGAGTCTATGAGTTATGGAAGAGTGACAAACTTAAACTACAGAAAGAGAATGAAGGGATGAAAGATTTGTATGATATGATGAGGTTGGTGGTAAGTAATGATGAGTACAGAGGTAGAGGCAGGGTGGTATGTCTTCAAGATCAAAGAGTACTATGCATGACAAGAGGTTTATGAGCCTAGAGTAAGTAATATGGATCAAGGGATTGTAAATGACAAGCAAGGTACCTACATGGATCAAGGATATTATAGTTGATAGAAGAGATCAAATCAAAGAATAAAATCTAGGAGGATGAAATAGGTATGTGTATGCATAAGCCATACATCAAGTGGTATCAGATCAGGTAAGCTCTTAGTATATATTGTGATTTTGAATATTATAGGTTCTTTTTTAGGTTATTGAAAGTTTCTATGTGAGATTATTGGAGATTGCACTAAGTTTCAAGAGTAAAGTAAGAGAGAGTTGAAAATTTGTGGTAGATCAGCCCTAAGAAGAGGGTTAGTAAAAGCTCAAGAGAGAGGAGAGATTTAAAGTGAGATTCATAGTTCCAATGTGAAAAATACTTGGACCATAGTGTCAATAGACCAAGTATAGGTTGAGACACCAAAGAAAGGTGAAAAAGACTTGATTGTGAGAAAATGAAGATAGATAAGGCAAAGGAGAAGAAGAGCATTGCTGAGTTAGACTACCACAAGGAGAGAAATAGGAAAGAAGACCCAAAGAGAAATGGGTTGGTTATTAAAGAAGAGATGAGTGACATAGACAAAATATTAGAGAAGATAAAGCTCTTGTTGGAGCTCACTTAAGAAGAAGAGAGAAAATGGTATGGACGGTTTATGAAGAATAAGAAATTTAAGTGGCCTATAAGGATACTCATGGAGAAAAGAAGGAATAGGAAACTCAAGGAGAAGATGAAGAAGTTCATGAAGAGTGAATAAGTTGGTAAACAAGAGGAAGGTGAGCAGCACCTCAAGAAGAAGGAAATATTCATGGAAACAAAGTAACCATAGAAGGAGGACATGAAGGCAATCAAGCCTCAAGTTTTTGAATTTAAAGACTTCTTGCCATGTGTGCATGTAGGTATAAGGGTGAAGAATGAAGAAGAAGTCCATGTAGAAGACATAAAAGTTGAAAATATGAAGGATAAAAAGCATGAAAAACATGCTTATGTGAAAGAAGAAGTTTATTGGGTAGCCATGTCTAGAGGATGCCTCATAGAAGACGTCAAAGAAGAAAAATTGAGGCAAGAAGATGAGATTAAGAGGTATGAAAATCAAAATTCTGAATTTACACTTCTTGAAACAATTATAGTTTGAAAAAGAGATGATATGTGATGAAGAGTTGATAAATAAGCAATGTGGCCAGCCATTTGTCTATGAGAGTTGGGGTCAATTACAAGAAGAATTGGTAGATTTGAAGCATGCCATCAATGATGGAAAGAAGGACAAAATCTATCCTAGAATAATAGATGAAGAGTTAAGCAATTGGCATGAGTCAATGGGGAAATTACAAAGAGAAATGGTGATGGAGAAGGCAACATACACCATGGAGCTACAGGATGTACAAACTAATTTGAAATAGAAAAGAGTGTCTAGCTTGACACAAGATGAAGATGAAGCACAAGTACAAGTTATAGTAAAAATAATGTAAAATCACAAGGAAGAAGAGGACTTAATCAAAGTACAAGAAATGGAATCAAATGATGTAATTAAAGAGTAAACATGACAAGGTATGGTGATGCAAAATGAGGAGTCACTCTATGATCACAAGTAGGAAAGAAACAAGGAAGCACAAGAGCTTATGATAGAATAAAAGAAAGAGGAGGACAACCATGATCCTCATAAAAGAATAGACTGGAAAGAGAATTCATGTTAAGAAGAGGACAAGATCAGTCCTAGGGAGGTTCAAGGAAGGAATACAATCAATTTAACATGGAGAGAGCAAAGAGAGGGAAGTCTTAGCCGTAGGACCAACTCAAATATCATGTCAATAAGTGAAGAACAAAGGCTCATGGAAGGAGAGCCACAAACAAGTAATCTACAAAACAATAAAAGGAATCAAGAACAAGGTAAGAGGTTCAACTATTTTATGGGTGATGTTATAGCTGAGCTGATTAATGTTGTGTATGATAACAAGACAAAGAGTTGCCAAACAATGTTGTGGTATGATGAACTTTAATTAGTCAAGGATATGCCATTTCAAGATAAGCATGAGAAGACTCACCATGAGAAGGTGAAATGTCAAGAAGAGGTAGCTAAAGAGGATGTCAAGGAGATTTTGATAAGATTAAATCAAGTACATAGGTATGGGCAACCATTAGAGCATGAGGATAAATAAGGTAGCATGGTTAAGAACCCAGACCAGCTAAGAGTGGAAAAACCAAGCATGACAAATTAAGAAGAAAGTTATGGGTTAAGAGCAAGAGTGAATAATGAGGATCAACCATTGGATGCAGAACATGATGAAGAAAATTCAGAGATGGAGAAGATAGAATATGAAGTGAACAAGGAGTTGCAGCAGGTCTTATACCTCATGAAGATAGAGGATGACTTGATAAATAAGCAAGGCAAGAGAAGGAGGCAAAGACAAAAGAACAAATTGAGAAGAAAATATAAATAAAATAGGAACAGCATCCAAATAATCTCAGAGGACCATAGGAGAAATAATTGGAAAGCAAGGAAGAAGGTAGACAAAGAGCATTTGAGTAGGAGCTCAAATTTTTCCCCACTTGGAGAGTATGATGCAGAGCATCAATAAGGAAAAAAGCATGTAAATGTGTTTTATAGTTCATTGTGACCATTTTTGGTATTTTTTGGGTCTAAGGGGTATTATATGGTCCCTTAGGATGCTTTAGAGTCATTAAGAGTCTTTTAGGTATGTGTTTCTAGTCATTTTGGAGTTTCCCATCAAAATGGATAATTTGAAAATTTAAATGTTGTAATCAGGCCTAGAGTAATGTTTGGGTCTTGTAAGGTTCGTAAATGTTTGTAAATGATCCTATGTGATCTTATAAGGTGTGTAAATCATGTTTCCAACATTCAAGTCATAGGAAGAGAAATATAATCCAAGAAAAGAATATGTATAATTGCCACTCTACATGGGGTAGGCAAGATAGGAGAGTTAGTTGCATGTTTTAGTGATATATAAGAATGATTTTCATGTACATTAAGGATGTGTGTGTCGTATAATGTAGTAGGTTAGGATAATTTCCAATAAAGGTGGAGATTTCCAATAAAGAACAATATTTGTTATACTATGCCTGCCTAAGAAAGAAATTATGTACATGACAGTGTATATGTTGAGAGTTTTGAATGAAGAAAAGTGTTTGATCAATCATTGTGTAATTTTAGTAATCCTTATGTATTTAAGTCATATTATTTTTTTGTATGCATGTTTATTTGTATATCTTATGATTATTACCCACAAACAAAGTGATGATTCATAACCCACTCTTTTTTAGAGTAATTATGTGATAGTACAGTCCAAAAAGACAAGTAAGTTTGAATTATTACTGATTGTTTAAAGGATTATTGATTTGTACGAAACATAAATATAGTGATAAGTTGGTACTTAATGATATTTAACCATTTAAAGGCTCAAAAATCCTTGGAGGAATGTAAGAGGCAATTGAAAACCTTCATATATAGTCATATTGGAGTACCCTATTTATACAATCAAGAAAAGAAGATAATAAAACGTTATTGTGAGTTGTCCATGATGATTGATATTTGAAAAAAAATTAATTATTGTTTTATTTATTTAAGGAATGGTTTTTTGTTTCCAATAAATAGGTGAAGGCATCAATACACAAGTTGGACAAGGTAAAGAAGACTATGTGTTTACATAGTCTAGTTGAGAACGTAAGAGTGACTCTTTATAAGAGATTCCATTACTTACATGGTGAAATTTTAGTAAGAATACTCTACATGGTTTAAGTGATAATAGTAAACTCTCATCATAGACAAAATATTAATATTCAATTCAAAACCTTCTTGGAAGTACACAAAGTCATGTCTATAGTCCATAATTCTGTATAACTTCAATAAGAAGTGTTGAGTTGTGGAGCTAAAAGCTTCACCAATGACCGAATGCAGAAGTTGCTAGAGTCCACAGTCACCAGCATCGATCAGGGATCGACTGAAGGCTACCGACGTTGGTAGTGTGTCGGCCAATGTCGATCACAGGCAGACTAGCAGGGACCGATGTCGGTCACCTGTGCGTCTAGAATGCTATTTCCGTGGCAGAACAGATTGTTTGCATGGAAAGTTGAACTGTTGGTATTGAGTCTGCGTTTCTATTTTTGGCAGGACTGATTTGAACCTTTGATCAAGAGGTATATCTAATGGTGGAGAATGCATGCTCATGATTCCTAGTATTATATAATAGGATTAGATCTTCATAGTTTATTGTAGAAGTAGAACAAGACAATACATTGTTATTGTGAATCAATCCAGGGATTGGAGTTGGTTGTTGAGAGAGAACTCTTAAGGGAAAGAGATATATACATTTGAGAGGTGTGGAAGAAAGAGAGGTTTCTTCAATTGTATTTCCTTCTGGAAGAGTTTAATACGAGTTTTTGGGTTGTTTCTTGTATCTCTTGTTCTTGTTGTTTCTGATTCTAGTTACTTATTCTTTCTGGTTTAAATTTCGTGTTTAGTTGCTTGCATACGAGTAATCAATTCTAATTATTAGATCCTGACAAGTGGTATCAGAGCATCAGGTTACTAATAGGTTGTATCATATCTGGTTAGTGTTTGTTGATTATAGGTCACTCACAGGGGTTTCTGATTGAGTGGGAGCAAAGCAATGCCAGAAGAAAGTAAACTTAGAATGGAGAAGTTTAATGGCAAGAATTACCAATTATGGAGAATGCAGATAGAAGATTATCTGTATCAGAAAGATCTATACTTACCATTATGTGGAGTTTCAAAGAAGCCCATAGATATGCAAGATGAAGAATGGGATGTTCTTGATAGAAAGGCTCTTGGATCTATAAGATTGAGTCTGGCATCTTCAGTGATATCCAACTTATCACAGGCAAAGACAATGGTAGAGTTAATGGATACATTAGAAAATTTATATGAAAAACCTTCAGCTTCAAATAAAGTATATCTTATGAAGCAGTTATTTAATTTGCAAATGCAGGAAGGTGGATCTGTGTCTAATCATCTTAATGATTTCCATGGAATTGTAAATCAATTAAATTCAGTCAAAATAGTTTTTGATGATGAAATTAAAGCTCTTTTAATATGATGCTCTTTACCTAAAAGTTAGCATAGTTTGGTAATGGCAGTTAGTAATACTGCATCTGCTTCAAATATCTTGAAAGTAGATGATGTTGTTAGTGTAATCTTGAATGAGGAAATTCACAGGATAAGCACAGGGGAAACATCAGGAAATGCTTTAAGTTTTGAAAGCAGGGGGAGGCAAAGAGAGAAGGGCAAGCATGGGAGATCCAGATCAAAGTCAAAGGTAAGCAATAGATCCAAATCAAGAAATGGTAGAAATATAATCTGCTGGAATTGTGGAAAGAAAGGGCATGCAAATAAAAATTGTTGGTTGAAAGTTAAAGAAGAAAATCAGCATGAAGGTAGAGAAGAAGCAAAAGTTGCAGGTATTGTTGCACAAGATGCTCTTATTTTTCCTTTGGATAATAAAATAGAATTCTGGGTTTTAGATTATGGTGCCTCTTTTCATGCAACCCCAAATAGAGAATATTTTAATGACTATGTCCATGGAGATTTTGGGATAGTTTATCTAGGGGATGATGAGCCTTGTAAAATTATTGGCAAAGGAAAAGTGTAGCTAAAATTGCAGAATGGCAACACATGGGTGTTGAAAGATGTCATGCATGTCCCAGTCCTGAAGCAGAATTTGATCTCCGTAGTAAAGTTGGGTGATGAGGGTTGCACAGTAACTCTCACAGCAGAATCTTGGAAGGTTTCCAAGGGTGCACTTGTAATAGCCAGAGGTAAGAGAATAGGTACACTATATTTATCTACTTGTATCACTAATCATTCTCCTTCTGTATTATCTACTTCAGATGTAGATGCAAAGTTGTGGCACTGTAGGCTTGGCCACATGAGTGAGACGGGAATGACAGTTCTTAAGTCAAAAGGTAAGCTTTTAGATTTGAAAAGCATAGATCTAGATTTTTGTGAGCATTGTATTTTTGGAAAGCAGAAGAGAGTGAGTTTTCTCAAGACTGGGTCAACAAAGAAGAAGCACAAGTTGGAGCTTGTTCACACAGATGTGTTGGGACCATCTCAGGTGGATTTTATTGGAGGATCATGGTATTATGTTACTTTCATTGATGATGCTACAAGAAAGGTATGGGTCTATTATATAAGAAAGAAATTTGATGTTTTTGACACATTCAAGAAATGGAAAGCTATGGTTGAGAATGAAATAAGTATGAGATTGAAATGCCTTAGATCTGACAATGGTGATGAGTATTGCAGCTATAAGTTCAACAGTTACTATTCTATGTATGGAATACACAGGCAAAGGATGGTTCTAAGGACACCTCAACAAAATAGAGTTGCTAAAAGGATGAACAAAACAATATTGGAGTGTGCACAGAGTATGAGGTTGCATGCTAGTTTGCCTTACAATTTTGGGCAGAAGCTGTAGATACCATAGTTTACCTAATTAACAGAGGACCCTCTACTACTCTAGATGGTGGAATACTAAAAGAGGCGTGGACAGATAAAAAGGTAGATCTTTCATTTCTTAAAGTTTTTGGTGTTAAAGTGTTTGTGCACATTGATAAAGAAAATAGAAAGAAGCTGGATGCTAAGTCTATGAGGTGCACATTTATTGGTTATGGCTCTGGAGATTTTGGATTCTGGTTTTGGAATCTAGGAACTAACAAAATAATTAGAAGCCGTGATATTGTTTTCAATGAAAAAGTGATGTACATTGATCAGATAAAGAAGTTGAATGAATTTGAGCAGAGCAATGGAGATTTGGACGAGGTGATAATCCAAAATGAGCTCGCAGGTCACAAATAGGAAAACACAGACACTGACATCGGTCAGACAGGAACCAACGTCGGTCAAGTAGGAATCGACGTCAGTCAGTCTATAATAGACGTCGGTCATATAGGAATTGATGTCGGTCAGGTAAGACTGACGTCGATCAGTTACAGGCTTGCATATGACCGAGATCGATCATAATCAAAGAATTTAGGCAGACAACAAGCAATGAATGAGTCTCAAACGTCGAGGAAGAGGTCATAAAGGGTAAGCAAACCTTCAATTCAATATTCCCCTTCTTTATTCTATTTATTGCTCACTGATGGTGGAGAACCAGAGAGTTTTGATGAAGCAATACAGGTGGAATCGAGGAATCAGTGGGAGCTTGGCATGAATGAGGAAATTGATTCCTTAAAAGAGAACCAAACATGGGATTTAGTTGAGTTGCCAGTGGGAAAGAGAACACTAAAAAATAGATGGATCTACAGATTGAAGGAAGGTGAGAATGGACAGATGAGATATAAGGCCAGGTTGGTAGTGAAAGGATTTGCACAAAAACTAGGTATTGACTTTGGTGAAATTTTTTCTCCTGTAGTAAAAATGACTTCTATTTAGACTGTATTGTCTTTAGTTGCTATTGAGGATTTGCATCTTGAGCAGCTTGATGTTAATACAACGTTTCTTCATGGAGATTTGGATGAAGAAATATATATGGATCAGCTGGAAGGTTTTGAGGTCAAAGGTAAGGAGAAACTTGTGTGCAGATTGAAGAAAAGTTTATATGGTCTTAAGCAAGCTCCTAGATAATGGTATTTGAAATTTGATAGGTTTATGACTGAGCATGGCTTCAGTAGATGTCAATCTAACCATTGTGTTTATTTTAAAAGATTGGATAATGGTAGATATATTATCTTGTTGTTGTATGTAGATGATATGCTTGTTGCAGGTTCACACATACAGGATATTAATGAGCTTAAGGTGAAATTCGCTCACACATTTGCCATGAAGGATTTGGGAGCAGCAAAGAAAATCTTTGGCATGAGTATCAAGAGAGACAGGAAAAATCACAGGTTGATTTTGTCTCAAGAGGATTATGTGAACAAGGTGTTGAAACAGTTCAATATGCAGGATACAAAACTTGTAAGCACACCTATGGCTGGACACTTCAAGTTAAGCAAAGAATAGTGTCTTAATTCACATGATGAGGTAGGGTACATGAGGAGAGTTCCATATGCTTCCGCAGTTGGGAGCTTAATGTATGCAATGGTATGTACTAGATCGGATATTGCCCAAGCAGTGGGAGTTGTTATTAAGTATATAGCCAATCCAGGGAAGGAGCACTGGAAAGCAGTTCAGTGGATTCTCAGATATCTGAGAGGGACCAACAGTAGGCATTTGTGCTATGGTGGGTCAAACACTTCTCTACATGGATATGTAGATTCGGATATGGCAGGTGACTTGGATGGCAGAAGAAGCACCACAGGATATGTTTTCACTGTTGGTGAAATGGTGGTTAGCTGGATTTCAAAGTTGCAGAAGGTTATTGCCTTGTCAACCATAGAGGTAGAATATATTGCAGTCACAGAGGCTAGAAAAGAGATGATATGGATGACATGGTTCATGGAAGAATTGGGAAAGGAGCAAGAGAGTTGCAGATTATATAGTGATAGTCAAAGTGCAATTGATTTGGCAAAGAATTCAGCCTTTCATTCAAGAACCAAACATATACAGCTTAGGTACCACTTCATTAGACAGGTATTGGAGAATGGTGAGTTGAAGCTAGAGAAGATCTATACAGATGAGAACCCTGCTGATATGTTAACCAAGCCGGTAACAAAGGAGAAGTTGAATCTTCATTCAACTTTTTTCGGTCTTCAAGATTGAGTTTAAAGATGGATGAGCTAGAAGATGTTGCTGTACAGGTATAGGTGCATCTGTTTATCTCCAAGTGGGAGATTATTGAGTTGTGGAGCTAAAAGCTTCACCAATGAGTAAATGCAAAAGTTGTTAGAGTCCACAGTCACCGGCATCGGTCAGGGATCGACTAAAGGCTGCCGACGTCGGTAGTGTGTCGGCCGACGTTGGTCACAGGTAGACTGGCAGGGACCGATGTCAGTCACTTGTGTGTCTAGAATGTTATTTTTGTGGCAAAATAGATTGTTTGCATGGAAATTTGAACTATTGGTATTGAGTCTACGTTTCTATTTTTGGCAGGACTGATTTGAACCTTTGATCAAGAGGTATATCTAACGGTGGAGAATGCATGTTCATGATTCCTAGTATTATATAATAGGATTAGATCTTCATAGTTTATTGTAGAAGTAGAACAAGACAATACATTGTTATTGTGAATCAATCCAGGGATTGGAGTTGGTTGTTGAGAGAGAACTCTTGAGGGAAAGAGATCTGTACATCTGAGAGGTGTGGAAGAAAGAGAGGTTTCTTCAATTGTATTTCCTTCTGGAAGAGTTTAATACAAGTTTTTGGGTTGTTTCTTGTATCTCTTGTTCTTGTTGTTTTTTATTCTAGTTACTTATTCTTTCTGGTTTAAATTCTGTGTTTAGGTGCTTGCATATGAGTAATCAATTCTGATTATTAGATCCTGACAAGAAGGCTTGTAAAGATTGTCCATGCATAAATAATTATTGTAAAAGGTGTAAAAAACTTGGGAATACATTATTTAGGTGTCATAAGTGATTTAAATTAATTAATATTCATTTAAACCCATTTTATAAGCTCTCAACCCACACAAGGTTGATAAACTAGACCCGAGGTTTTGAAAAAGGGAAACGTATATAACTTGAGTTTTACCCAATCAAAATTCATGAAACTTTATATTCAAATGTATTTTTAGGTTCTATAAAATATTAATGTGGTTTTGGATTGGTTCATGACTATATATTAAGGTATCTAAGTCTGTGGAGTGAACTAGGCCTAATGGAAACCTAATTGGTAGAAGGGGGTATTGATTTAGTAGGGTTACCTTGGGATTTGAGCCTTGAAATTTTAGGTGAAGTTGAATAAGGATAAAATGTATCTGAATATGTGTTTGTTTTATCTATAATCTGATTAGATTGGTCAAAACTTCTAAGTTTGTGTCAAAATAGGGCTACTAGGCAAAGAGTCCTTAAAGAAGAAAGTGTGGGTTGGTTGAGAGTTCTAACCTTGAGATTGAGTATTTTGATTGAAAGAGTATGGGAGATAAATATAATCAATATAATGTCCATATGAACCAATTTCATAAGTAATAACTTTATAATTAATCATTGGTTCTATGAGCTATGGAAGAGTGACAAACTTAAACTATGGAAAGAGAATGAAGGGATAAAAGATTTGTATGAGATGACAAAGTTGGTGATAGGGAATGAAGAGTATAGAGGTAGATGAAGAGTGACATGTATTCAATATCAAGGAGTTATATGCATGACAAGATGTATATGATCCTAGAGTAAGCAAGATGGATCAAGGGATTGTAAATGACAAGTAAGGTACCTGCATGAATCAAGGAGATCAGAGTTGATAGAAGAGATCAAAGTAAAGAATCAAAGCCAGGAGGATGAAAGAGGTATGTGGAGGCATAGGCCCTACATCAAATATGTTTAACATGTGTATGCATTCACCAATTTATAAGAATTGGATTTTTGGGGTGAATAAATGTAAGCATACATGGCTAGGATAGAACTAATATGATTAACCAAGAAAAATAAAAATATGAACAATAAAAATAGACCATAGGGGGATGAGCGTTATGAAACCCTAGGTTTGATGATCACTAGGATTGGGTTCACCAATTTCTTTTAACTGTCTTTGGCACTAGGGTAAATGTCATTATACACAACAAGTTAAAGCATCGTGTATAAAGGACACCTACATGTATACAGTAAATTATAAGTATGAAGATACCCCAACATTAAATATATATGTAACCAAGAGTACAATGAAATGATTGAATAAGAAAAAATAATGAATGAGAAATAAAAATGACTAAAAATAACACACTTGGGCACTGTAGCTAAATTATAAAATTGGTAATAAATCCAAACACCAACACAAAAGATATTTTGAAAATATGACTATGATCTAAAATTAGGTCAAAACCAATAGAAGGCAAATTGTATCCAGGTCAAAATTAGTAGGTGGTTGATTTTGTTTGTCGATTGTATCCTCTATAGCTAATTGTGTCATTTGCTAATTTATAGATTATGTAATTTTGTAGACTTCTATGTAAACTACTACTAGTTTGGATTTTGGATTCATTTTTATTTTTTTTTGACAAGTAGAAGTGTTTAATTTTCTTTCCCTTTGATATTGACTAAACACGCAATAAATGTATGCATAAAATATTGTGTGTGCCAATAAAATGGCTCATGAAACCTTCTGAGGAGTTGTAGCTACATATCTCCCATTCTTGAAATCATGGATATATGTAGTTATAGTACTTATGATTGAATCTACACCCAATGAGAGATAACACTTCACTTATTCTCCCTAGATAAGCAAATTCAACTAAATGCATTGCTATGACATTCTCTTGGTATAAGAAGTGATGGCAAAATTTTTAGATTGATGTTGATGTAATGTAGGATCAATGTGTAGATTTCTTGCTTGAATGTGAAAAAATGTTAATAAATACTGATGATTGTGCACTTCGAGTATAGGCCAACCTTAGAAGATAGTGATAAGTGAAAATCATGGAATAAGGAATTGTGCCAAATCAAAAGATACCTACAAAAAGAAAAGGATTAGAATCATTGATCAATTGATTTTAACTCAAAGGGAAAAAGGCTCAAAATAGGGATTACGATGAATAGGGGATGGATAATTGGGATCCTAGTTTTTATAGTTAACATATTTGACATGTTCATGAGGCAACCCAAGGACAAACTATACTCATGATGAGGTGACCTACAACATATAACACCAAAAATTTGGAGGGTTATTCAATAATAAATGCAATAAATTAAAAATTAGTATAAGTGCATGTTGTTACACACATGGGGACTAGGATCCCATTTGCACTCCATTATAATAATTAAAAAAAAAATTTATTGCCATTATGTTAATCATTTTATCTATGGATAGTTCTCTTTTAATCGCTAATGTAATTCAAAGTTAGAGAATCGTATAATTATATCATAAACATTATTATACAGTTTTGAGGGGACCTAGGCTAGTTGGTTGCAGTTGTTCAAGTTGGGAGTGTCATGTTTTCTACATGAGATAGTCAATGGAAGATGTTGGAGGCCGCTATATAATAGGGTGCATGAATGAAATATTTTAATAACATCCACAAGACCAAGTTGTCTATGGTATCAAATATAATAACACAAGTCCTATGAACAAAAATAACCACTAGAGACAAGCGATGTCCCATTAAGTTTTTGAAATATCCATTCTATTTTTTATGTGGGGCCTTCTACTATAAATCTTGATAATATTTTTGTTGTTTTATCTAGTCTAGCCACTTCAAACTAGGTTGCAAAAGTATCAAATTTCAAGTTGTTAGTGTATTTGAGTAAGATGTCACTATAAGTTGGGCACTCCATGAAGTAGTTATTGTGAAAAACACGCCCCATTTTACAAATAATCAAATAGGGACTCTTTGTTCTTCAAAATCTTGTGTTTATCACCATCAAGACATAAAAATGACTATAGACCCTGTTGGGTGAATATTTTGTCACCAGCTAACTGATGGGTAAAATAGGTTGTTTCAACCACAGCATAAAGAGATTGGTCGACCAAATGTGCAGGTTTACCACATCAAAAGGGGACAAATCTCTCCTCTCATCAAGGGGAGGTTCCCTATAACTATAAGGCACTATATACTATATATATATATATATATATATATATATGCAAAAAATAACACTCAGGGGTAGGTTAACACCATCCATCTCTCTTTTTTTAGAGATGATGTTCACTGATCAAAGGAGAAATCTTGGTGAAATGATAGAAGGCATTTCTCTTCTTTCAGAAGTGGTGTCCAGCAAACAACAAAAATCTTTTTGGGTAGTAAACGTAATAAGGCGTAATAACTAGTAGAATGAGGTGTAGCACAAAGTCTCCACCTCAACTGCCAAAGAGTGAAATATGAAAGATAATGGGGGCACAAAGTCATCCTAATATCCTTTAAATAGAAATAGAAAAACAAACATGCTAAAGATAATTATAGCAGCACAAAGTCTCCCACAGTTGCTTCAGGACACCTTTAAGATTACTTCCACTAGTTCTGTTTATTTAATTAGATGGACAAGATGGTATTCAAGAAATAGAACATAAGAACAATTCCCTAAACAACACAAGCTATCTCAGCACAAATTCTAAAAGGTCACTTGCTTTCTCATTCAAATAAATAAATATGATTAATAATCTGAGCTCAAAGTCTCAGGAAATGCCTTTCAATTTGGGCAGAGTTTTGCTTATATAATAAAGATATCTCTTTTGCATAAAATAAGAGATTACATTATATAGCAGCCAAGAAAGGCTTGGCCTTTCATTTCATGAAATGGCCCATGTTGTGCATTCAATGCCTTGAATGCATTTTCAGTTTTGTTAGGGGGCCACGCTGGAAAAAGGTGCCGGCCTTGACTGTGGCATGTCAATTCATCTCAATTGTCTTCTCCTCAGCATGGGTTGTCTGGTCTTTCTCCAAATGTGTACGCGATTGTCCCCTCACTTTTATTCAAAGGGAGAAAAATAAGTCATGCCTTTTAATGTTTGTGAGCTCAGATGTCTACTTCGTGGACTGTTCCACCTACTAGAAATAACTCCTGCATAGATATTTCAGTATCTCCTATAGCTTTCCCCTTTCCTTATGATCTAAGCTTTCAGGCTATCTCCTTTCTTTTCTTTGCTCGAAGTTTCTTTGAACCTTTGAAACCATTGAACCTTTGAACCAATTTGGATCAAGGTTCAACGGTTCATCCTCTTTCTTAGAAGCCTTTATTTTCTCTAAGTCTCTCGAGCTTTGAAATTCTTTTGGCTTTATGTCTTTAGAACACTCATAAGGGAAGGCATCCCTTCGAGCTTTGAGAAAGGTCCATTTCCTAGTCACTGAGAGCCCCCTGCAAGGGTACATGCCCTTTGGGGTTCTTCAGATAGCCTTCTTCAAATCCTTCAAACATTTTGTTCGAAATAAATCTTTCCTTTACTTTTGTTGCTTTCTATCGGGCCTTTGAACATTCCTTCGAACCTTTTGATTGAATGACCGATTGAACCCATTGAACCATTTTGGTTCAAGGTTCAACGATTCAACAGTTAATTCTTTACTCTTTGAAGCCTTCTTTTCTTCTAAGTCTCTCGAAGCCATTGAACTTGCTGAAGCCATTGAACTTTGAGCTTGCCGAAGCACTTAACTCTTTAAGTCTGCCGACGTCGTTGAACCTTTGAACCCATTGAACTTTTGAACTTTTGGAAGTGGGGTTCAATGGTTCAATGGTTTAATTCTTTGTTTGAAGCTTGCTGATGGACCTTTTGGTTGAACTTCGGCATTGAACCAACCTTGAAATTGCCTAAGTGTTGAGAACTTGTTCCTTTGTGAGAGCTCACTTATTGAAGTTGTTGAACCTATTAAACTTGTGATCCCCTTAGCTGAAAAAGCTTGAATAATGAAGAATTTGAATACTCAAAACATTTTTTGAAAAGGGAAGAGAGAATTTTGGCCTACAGGACCAAAATAGTTGATATGTTGTCCCCCAAAAACAAGTGACAGATTTTGGGAACAACAGCTAGCTCTAGTTGGGGAACTTCCATCGATTGTAAAAACAACTGAAGGGAGTAGAATCCAGAATCTCCAGTGCCTTTAAGTGTGCCATTGGGATATGGATTCATGCTACCCAAAAAAAAAGGCACCAAAAAGAAACAAAAATGAACAACACAAAAAAGAACTAAAGACTATACAAATATGCAACCGAACTTATCTGCTACTTCAAGAATTGAAGTGCTTTAGATACAACCCACTGTGAGGTAATGAAAATAGTGTTTCATCCTGATAAACTAGAAAAAAACCATTTTCTCCCTAGAATCGGTGATGGGTGAATGGAACTCTCCACTAGGAATCACATTTTATGTGCACTCCTTTTGGTTCTCTCTTCTTGCCCCATGGCAAGATGTGGTCTCCAATATGAAAACCATAAATCCTTGCTTTCTTGGAGAAGAGTTTCTTTTCTTGACTTTGGCATGTAGTAGTATGGTCCACTACCATAGCTTGTTGCTCTTCTGGCCTAGTGAAGCACATGATTTGATTGTCCACATCAAACACCTGCCAATGGTTAGCTTTATCATGCACACTTGGTCGAAAGACTAGTTTGATAGTGTACCTATTATCTTTGAAATCAAGGTGAGGAACCATGAAGGTTTAAGGGACAGCCAATGAATTTGCATGATTATGAAGCTCTCTAGGCACTACAAAAATATTGAAAGCATCAAAACTTTTAATACAGTTCCATACCAGATTGCAGTAATGGTGAAATCTTTTGTTCTTGGTTTGACACAGGTTCCTCACCTAACAAACCATCAGTTCAACATCTCTTTTAGCATTAAGGATTTTAACACCTCTATTTTGAGCTACCTTCAACTCGAGTAACAGAGATTCATACTCAACAGTGTTATTGGTGTTGCTGAATTGCAACTTATATGAAGAAGGAAAAATATCTCTTTGAGGAGATATTAGAACAATCCCAGCTCCAACACTGATAGAAGAATAGCTGCCATCAAATTCTAAATTCCATACGCCATTATCAAAATTTGATCTTTTTTTAGATTCCTCCTGGTCAGGGAGGGAGGATTCTTTTACATCTAAACTTTGCTCTACCAATTCTCCTATTGTTCTGTCTGAACTTTTTGGATCGCCACCTATAGGACTTTCATCTATTGTAACAGGAACATCTTTAGTAGACAAAAAATAATTACCCCTACCTGAAGACTCAAATAGAATTTGGGCTTCAGGCACTGATGTTTGAGTGACAACATATTTTGCCTCCTTCTCAATAAGCAATCTCTACATAACCCCTTTGACTGATATCCTCGCTTCAGATAGGTCCATGCTCAAATTGCCACCAACATCCTTGCAAAAAATTTGCCCAAGAAGGATGTCATATGAGGTTGGGACATCAACCACCAGGACCATCATTTTAATTCTCTTATTTGGGAATGTTGTAAATGCAAATTGGGTGTCCTTGATTTGTCCCAGTAATGGCACTTATTTGTTCTCCATGGAGAAGCATCTCCCAAATGTCTTGGTCAGTGTGAGTCCAAGAGATTCTGCCACTTTGGTAGGCATGACATTGTCAAATGCACCTGAGTCTATGATGTAATTGTTCAACTGGTGTCTATTTATCAGCAGGGAGACATAAAATGGTTCTGTCCTCTCGATAGCAGTAAGAGGAGTAATGACAAAGTTATTTTAGGTGGATGTGTTCTTGGGGGGACCAGGAGTTACTTTCAGAATTTCTTGTCCTGTAGGGACAAATTTATCCTTCACACATTCCACTAACCTATCCAATTGTTCAGGGTTAAATTGTAAGAATTCAAATTCGGTCATTTGAATTTTGGTATTCTTGACATGGTCAACTATGTCAAATGACTGAAATGGACTAGAAGTAGAGGAAGTTCATCTTTCTATTTTTTTGGGGGGTATGGTACTGGTTCATGAATTTGAAGTTAAAGATGAAAGAATGCTTGATGTACTTACCTTTTTAGCAATCACTAGGTCCTTTGATTGAAAATGCAAAGTGGTTCCCCGCTTAGTAATTGAAATTGTTGGTTGAGAATGATCCTCTATTTTTTCTTTATCAGCTTGTTGGGCTGACTGATTCTTGGACCAGGTGAACACAGTGTATGATCCCTCAACTACTTTACCTTCACTTCTAGTTTCATCCTGATAATTCAAGAAACCAATGTTGGAGTCGCCAGCTGATTCTTCTTGGTCTACTGCAAAAATATCAATGTCATCTTTTGGGTTTAACTCAGGTTGGAAAGAGAAATTTGATTCAGTTTCAAGATATCCAATAGCTGAGTTGGCTAGAGCTACCTCAATGGCAAGTTTTCTCTATGGGGGAGGAAGACAAATTGGCTACCCTTGACTCCTGGTAGCGTTATCTTGGTATGACTGATTCTAAAATGTCCTCCTTGGCATATCTTGATAAGGAGGAACAGACATACCTTGGGCCATTTGTCTTTTGAAGGCTAGCAATTCATTTGCTAGCTTTTGCACCATTAGATTAGTGGTACCTGCAAATGGATATTTAGAGGTTGAAGAAGATTTACCCTTGTTAGGATCTCTCCTTATCTTTCCTACCAAGATGAGATAGTCTTCCACCTCAATGGCCAAATCTTGAGTAGCAACAAGGTCTATGTGGCCAATACGTCTCAGCAAAAAACTCACTTCAGGCAACTGAGAGTTGATGAAGAAGTATTTGAGATTCTCAGTTGTTGGCTAAGTAATGGTAGGAATCATGTTCCTCAGCTTGTCAAATGTGGCTATGAAGTCCCTCAGGTTCATGAGGCTCCTTCATCTATGTGAGTTGGGCGAACAGGGCATGCACATCTTCTACAGGCTTGAACCTGGCTTTGAATTTAGTTTTGAGGGTGTTCTAGTCAGTCACAGTCTGGGCCTACAGATGGTAGAACTAGTCTACAGTAGTGTCTTGTAATGTTTCCACAAATAGCCTAACTGCTACGTCCTCATACTCCATGCCTATCACACCATAGGCTATGCTGAAGGCTGCAATATGCTCCTTAGGATGAACTCTCCCATCACCAAAGAATTTGGGGAAATTATTCTTAGAACTACATGGTAGCTCATGTAAAGGTGGAGTTAGATTGAGTGGACCAAAAGAGTTACCCCAAGGGCCTTGAACTACCATGATTTGATTATGGAAAGGGGGAATAACAAATCTAGATGGAGTATGTATAGGTAAAGCTCTGCTAACAGTAGAAAAAGAAGCTCTGCCTTGTATTGGTGACCTGATATTGGTAGAAGGAAGACTCTTAGTTTGTTGAACTTGAAGTTGTGGAGGAAATAAATCAAAATTTCCCTTCTGCACCAACTCAAAAATAGGGTCAACAACACCTTAGGCTCTCTGGCTTTTAGTATAGCATGGAGTTGCCAGATTGTAGAATAAAAATGGAAAAGAACTGGCCCTACTTTAGCTTGAAGCTTAAGGCTTCAAACTACACGCTTCCCTAGTGGTTAGAGTATGGATAAGGCTATATAATGGAAATGGATAAGGATAGGAACTGATTCAATCTGAAGCTTGAGGCCTTAGACTACATGTAACATCCCCAGCAGAGTCACCAAAAATTGTTGGGTGAATATTTTTTCACCAGCTAACTGATGGGCAAAATAGGTTGTTTCAACCACAGCATAAGGAGATTGGTCAATCAAATGTGCAGGTTTACCACATCAAAAGGGGACAAATCTCTCCTCTCATCAAGGGGAGGTTCCCTATAACTATAAGGTGCTATATACTATATATATGCAGAAAATAACACTCAGGGGTAGGTTAACAACATCCATCTCTCTTTTTTCAAAGATGATGTTCATAGATCAAAGGAGAAATCCTGGTGAAATGATAGAAGGCACTTCTCTTCTTTTAGAAGTGGTGTCCACCAAACAACATGAATCTTTATGAGTAATAAAAGTAACAGGGCGCAATACCCATCAGAATGAGGTGTAGCACAAAGTCTCCACCTCAACTGCCAAAGAGTGAAATATGAAGGATAATGGGGGCACAAAGTCATCCCAAGATTCTTTAAATAGAAATAGAAAAACAAACATGCTAACGACAATTTTAACAGCACAAAGTCTCCTACAGTTGGCTTCAGGACACCTTTTAGATTACTTCCACTAGTTCTACTTATTTAATTAAATGGATAAGACGGTATTTAGGAAACATAACATAAGAACAATTCCCTAAACAACACAAGCTATCTCAGCGCAAAGTCTGAAAGGTCACTTTCTTTCTCATTCAAATAAAGAAATATGATTAACAATCTAAGCTCAAAGTCTCAAGAAATGCCATTCAATTTGGGCAGAGTTTTGCTTCTATGACAGAGAGATCTCTTTTGCATAAAATAAGAGATTACATTATATAGCAGCCAAGAAAGGCTTGGTGCTTCATTTCATGAAATGGCCCATGCTATGCATTTAATGCCTTGAATGCATTTTCAATTATGTCAAGGGGTCATGCTAGAATAGGGTGTCGACCTTGATTGTGGTGTGTCAATTCATCTCAAATGTCTTCTCCTCAGCATGGGTTGTCTGGTCTTTCTTCAAATATGTACATGATTGTCCCCTTACTTTTATTCAAAGGGAGAAAAATAGGCTGCACCTTTTAATGTTTGCAAGCTCAAATGTCTACTTGGTGGACTGTTCCACCTACTGGAAATAACTCTTATGTAGATATTTCAGTATCTCCTATAGCTTTTCCTTCTTTCCTTGTGATTTAAGCTCTCGAGCTATCTCCTTTCTTTTCTTTGCTTAGAGTTTCTTTGAACCTTTGAACCAATTTGGTTCAAGGTTCAATGGTTCATCCTCTTTATTAGAAGCCTTTGTTTTCTCTAAGTCTCTCGAGCTTTGAAATTCCTTCGGCTTTATGTCTTTGGAACACCCCGAAGGGAAGGCATCCCTTCGGGCTTTGAGAAAGGTCCATTTCCTAGTCACTGAGAGCCCCCTGCAAGGGTACATGCCCTTTGAAGTTCTTCGAGTGGTCTTCTTCTTCAAATCCTTCAGATAAAATGTCTAAAGGAATTCTTTTAGACATTTTGTTTGAAGGAAATCTTTCCTTTGCTTTTGCCACTTTCTGTCGGGCCTTTGAACATTCCTTCCGACCTTTCGATTGAACCAACCGATTGAACTCATTAAACCATTTTAGTTCAAATTTCAACAGTTCAATGGTTCGTTCTTTACACTTTGAAGCCTTCTTTTCTTTTAGGTCTCTCGAATCTGTTGAACTTACTGAAGCGGTTGAACTTTGAACTTGTCGAAGTGCTTAACTCTTTAAGTCTGCCGATGTCGTTAAACCTTTGAACCCGTTGAACCTTTGAACCATTGGAAGCGGGGTTCAATGGTTCAATGGTTCAATCCTTTGTTTGAAGCTTGCTGATGGACCTTTTAGTTGATCCTCAGTGTTGAACCAACCTTGAAATTGTCTAAGTGTTGGGAACTTGTTCCTTTGTGAGAGCTCACCTATTGAAGTTGTTGAACCTGTTGAACCTGCAAGTCCCTTAGTTGAAAAAGCTTGAATAATGAATAATTTGAATCCTCAGAATATTTTTTGAAAAGGGAAGAGATAATTTTGGCTTGCAGGACCAAAATATTTGATATGTTCTCCCCTAAAAATAAGTGACAGATTTTGGGAACAACAGACCCCAAACGTATAAAAGGCTGAGTTTTATTGTTCATTTTCATTTATGAATTTTCACTTAAAATTGAGACAGTAATGAATTAAAACATCGGTATTTTTTTAATTCTATTTATTTGAATAATAAAGATATTCATTTTTATTTCTAAGTTTATCAAATATTTGGCTTTAAGGTCAAGTTTACTTTATAGTTCAGCATTGAGTTTTATGACATGTCACTTCTGTACTTGTGATTGTTGATATATTTTTCAAACTCTAAATAGTAAAAAAACTTATCATCGAATGGGTATACAAACCAATTTTTTGGCATTCATATCAAAGACATATTAGACTTTGCATGCCTTCAACATTTTGACTGAATGAGATCGCTCTATGTATTCTCATCTTGACTCACTGTAAGTCTTTGGCAAAGTAGTTAGGTCATGAAATCCAATGATACACTGATTGAATGAGATTATGCCATGTGTTTCCATCTTAGTTTATCATAAACCTTTTCTCAAAGTTAGAATTATTCTATGCCTATGATCGAGCAACTAAGCAAAATCACTCCACGTGTTACCACCTCACTTTATTGCAAACCTTGGGGAGAAGAACTAAGTTATAAAAAACATTGACATAAAAACTAATAAAGATCATACCACATGTCATAATATCATAACACAAATATGTAAACCAAGCAATGAAGTGATAGATTGCCACATTTCATCATTTGCACATCTAGTTGCCACATGTCACTCATAGATTATGTCATGTGTCCATTATAAAATAATCAATTGTCACATGTCATCACCTCATTGTTGCATACATTGAAATGACCCATAGAAAAAATAATAGGCTAATTTAAGCAATAAAGTGAAATCCTATTATATGTCCCATAATGGCATAGTTAGAGGCTATGTATTACTATGAGTACAATTAGTTATTAAAGACAAGTTAGATATATTATGACTAAGCAACATAGTGACAACTCTAAAATGCAAATAGGTATATTATAATATAAAGAGATGACTAAGTAATTGAAAGTAGGGATAGAGAAACACATGTCAAATAAAACCCTATAAAATCCTATGTCATAAAATCAAATTCAAATTGGAAATATAGTTGACAATGATCATTATGCCATAATTAATTCTCACGAATAAAGGATCTCAATAATGAATTCATTGATTGCAATTAGACTATATGTTATGCTCCAAGTTAAATTGAATTACATTTGAGAATTAACAAACTTGTATTTTTTTATCAAGATCTCTACAATGAATAAAATCCCTAAGCTCCAAATTAAACACATAACTTATTAAGGATTACAATGGAGATCAAGAACTAGGAACTAACTCCTTCATTGTTCTATTTTAGAACTAAATAGGTGTTTAAAGATACATAGTTTGACCCAATTTATATACACAATGCCTTTCATCATTATTTGACCATATATCCAGAGGTTTAAGTCATTCGGCCATATACTGACAAAGATAATCTGAATCTCAACAAGATAGAATACATAAATAACTTACTCTCAATCAAAACTGTCAAACTGCATAAAGTAGCAACAAAGCCTAAGGTATTTACCTATGTTGGCTTAGTATTTAGTTACAATGGGCACATGCACAAATGATATCTTTCCCAAGATCAATAAAAAATAACTAGTGGTTTATGTGGCTATTGTAACATTTGAGAAATGTTACAATCTTCCAAAATCAGACACATCTTATAATCAACAAATAGTAGAGTGGTTCAAAGACAAAAACATTAGGGACACTTTGATAAATTGGGCTAAAATCCCTAACAAATTTTCCATGAGGAATAAGGTTCTAATTTCCTAATTTAAATTAGCATTAGGATTGATTTGGCCCTATTAGATAGACTATACAGAGCACCATCCATAATCTATGTCGATGAAGTTTGGCTCCCATTACTATCCATAATTTTAGATGGAAAGGGCATCCTTGTATTGGGCGAGATCATAAGTTACAACTTGAAGACTCAAAGGGTCACACAATAGACCAAACATCAATTTATATATGCTCTCATATTTAGTAGATGTTATTTGTGGTAGTTTAAGCCCTACTGACATGTCTCCTGGCGAATTAAGAGAGCAAAAAGTAATATGTGATGACTTTAACCTTTACCATATTTGAAAATTCAAAAATTACATGCAAATAATATTAGATACATTATATCCAATGTTGTATAAATAAATTAAAGAACAACCAATGCTAGGTTATTTTCAAAGATCAAAAGATCATTTAGATCACTAGGAGATGATTGGTTCTACCCAAACCATACAATAATTAAAGTAGAGGGAACATTGGTGGCACCATTTTATCTACCCAGGCTAGTCCTAGATAAGTTGGCTAAGCAATAAATTGCTTACCAATTATCTAACAGTGTTGATGAGAACTTTACAAGGGCCAAATTGGGGAAATTTCACAGGACACCCCTCAGTATTGGAAGCCAACAATTCCAATACTAGGAATAATTAGCCAAAAAATCTCGTCATAGAGGTTCTTTCAATTTCAATTTAAAATTAGCCAAATTTAGATATGGGGACCCTATATGGTTGATATCACAAGATATAAAGCATTTCCATGGTATATTTAAGATTGACTAGGTCATGTGGAATATGGCCATGGTTGTATTTTTTTAATACTGAGTACGACTCCTAGGTGTACATTAAAATTAGGGGTACATGAATGTCTATTATAATTTCTTAGATGATACATTATTATTCTTCCATTATAAATGAGGATACAATCAGGATCGAGCAAGAAGATAAGGGTAAATCCCCAAAAGTAACAAAATAACCTCGACAAAAGTATGAGCCTAAAGAAGAGACTGATGAACAAATGAAGGAAAGGGTTCTCAATAATATCATGTTTTATTATTTAAGATACATATTTTCAGTTATTTAGGATGGGTATGATGAATAATTCTATATATGATTAATTATTTGAATCAATTATTTTTTTTGAGTTCTTGTTTAAATGATGTATATTTTTAATTATTTATGATGAGTAATTATATATATGTTAATTGTTTAAATCACTTATTTTATGTGATGACTAATTATTTGAATTAATTATTTTATGTGAGTTCTTGTTTAAATGATGTATAATTTTTATTATTTATGATGAGTAATTATATATATGTTAATTGTTTGAATCACTTATTTTATGTGAGTTATTTAAATGATGTATATTCAATATTATTTTTATATTGATTTATGCAAATTGAGATAGTCAACTTCTTAATAATGGTTCATAAATCATGGACAACCAATATTAAGATTTATTTTACCATGAATGTGAATAATACTAAGTTTATTAAAACACCATATGACCTAGAACCTCTCCTACTAGATGTACCATTAGAAGACCTTGTTGGCCAATTTTGCATGCCTAGTGGAGCGATAGAGGAGCATAATGATTTTGGACAATTTTTTAGACTTAAAATGCTTATAATTCAAGCAAGATGACATTCTTCAAAATATCATGAAGGACTAACATCAATGTCTTAGTGAGCCATCAAAGACTATGGTTGTAGTTATGACCACATTGGAAGAATTATTTAGTTTTGAAGATAAACTTGAGTAAAATTTTGAACACCAATAGGATCTTGTTTACATTGGAGATATGTTATCTATAATTGGTTCACTAGAGAACATGCCAATGACACTGACATTCAAGGAAGAAGCTAATCTAATCATAAGGACAATCAAACAAAAATTTGCTCAATATCTCTACCATCCACATTAGGGGAATTGATTTGAATTATAATAGTATAATAGCATTTTAAATATTGGTATGACCAAGAAACAATGTCAATAAATTATTTAAACAACTTGAACAAATATTTTTTCTCTTTGTATGTACATTGGACACCTAAAAATAAGTACTTGGGTTCCTCTTTGGTTCCTAAATTAATTTTAATAATTTATCATATAATTATCCTTAAAGGTTATTAAATAAAAACAAAGTTGTTCTATAGATACAGGGGCACTCTTAGTTCCAACAATCACTTTTTCATTTACACCAGTAGTTTCCACAATCCCACCAGCTCCAATACTAGTGGTTAGTTATTCACCTTTTCCTCCTCTATTTCATATTACAACTACTCCTATGGCATCTCAAGTGAGGAATTTTCCTACCACTCTCTAGGCCCCTAAGGTCACACAAGAAGAGGAAATACCTCATAAGTTTTTATGGGCATTATTAGGTCTTACTTATTCAAACATAGAAGAAGAATTTATATGGGAGGACTTAGATGAGGAATTATCTAGATGAATTTGCAAAATAGGGAAACATAAAATAAAAATATGAAGAATTCAAGAAAGAAACCATGTTTGATGTCTTCCAAAAGGCTCCTTCATAGGAAACATTTGGAATTCACATCCCAAATCTTCTTCACATTCATGATGTAGAGAAATCTATTGGTAGTGTAATGGATAGAATCCTATTGTCATTAAAGATCAAAGTAGGTAAGAGAGTCTTATGCCTACCACTTTTGTTAGTATCTCAAATATTTTAAGCATTGTTCCTAATGTTTCTTCAACCACTTCAGTTGTTCCTCGCAATGCTACTTCAACTACCATAACTTCATTAGACTTAGGGGAAGTCTATGACATTTTACCTAGTATTTCTACTGCTACAAGTTCTTCATTGGATTCTTTGTTTAATTCCAATATTGCCACCACTAACTATATGACTATCACTTATACCACAATTTCATAATTCTTTCAAAGTTTAACACAAGTTGCCATTACACAACTCATTCTTTATGTAATTATCATAGATATAGCATTGAGTAGTCCACATTTTGAAGACTTAGTGTCTCAAGCCATTTTTTCTACACATATATTATAGGCAAACCTTTGAAAATGGGGTTTTCAATGACTATAATTATTCAGATAGAGTTTCCTGTGGTTATTCCATGAGTATCTTGATCTCACAGAGTATGTCATCAAAAATCCTCCTCAAATCAAGATATCAAGAGATAAAATGGTCATTTCATCATTCCCTACACCTCCACCTTCCACATATTCTAGTTCATATCCCTCACTTGACACTTACGTTATTATGCCACATCCATAGATCACTCCATCCCTCATCATTTCATCCTCTGCCCAGACCTCCTCTTAGGACTCATTAGTGACACCTCCATTGATCTAACAAATGCAAGCTAAGAAATTGTCTAGACATGACTTGATCATTACTGAAGATGCTAAACAAACTGCAAAGTTTGATGAGGCTTCTAACAAACTAAAAAGGGTAAGGGGGAGAACCATGACTAGTGAAGGTAAAGATATTGAGTTCATAAGATAAGTGGAACTCTTCTTGTTAACCAAGAAAAGGAAAACCCTCCCTAGAGAAGATGATGAAATTCAAGAAGATATGATCTCCATGGTTGATGTCATGGGGGGAGTATTGAAAAGGATGTTTCATGGCTTGTAACAGACCAATAAGAGATCAAAATCATAGATCATAATAGAATCCCCATGAGACATATTGGATAATTCATAGAGATTGGCCAAGATAATTTATGATATTATGTGTTCCATACACAAATCCAAGGTAGAATCTCAACCACAATGGCAGAATGTGATAATTTTTTAAGAATCACTAAAGAGATTAGATGATAAATCATACTTTATTGCTAACATAGTTAGTATTAGGTTTGTTTTATCTACTTGAGCATAACTTTCCTTAGGTGTGCACTGAAGTGACTAAAAATTCAATATGCTACTACATTGGCATTTAATACAAGAATGAATTTTTGTGCACTCACCCAAAGCATGATATGAAGGACCGATTCTCATTGGTTTTGTTACATTAGGGTGTACTGACATACAAGGGCACTTGAACACATACACATTACTCAATGATTAAATAAAAAAATAAATAAACAATAACTGTGGACCTAAACTCAGTTAACTAAACAATAGTATATAAGATAACCAACATCATTATCTCCATATTCAAAATAATAATATTTAAGTAACATAGGTTCTATTCAACATATTGATAAGTAATTCAAAGGTTACATAATCAAGTGTATAGCGCAACTCAACCATATAACACTCAATGTTACCCAAATGAGTACAATAACAATAATATCACAACAATATCATCAATCACATCAAAAATAACAACCACAACAACTTTATAAAGTTTTATCCAATGGTATTTATACTTGGGTTTCCCTAACCAAGTAGTTATAATCATAATTACACTCATAGTGACTTGTCAACGATCATCAACACACTTGACTCATGGTGGGAAATTATTTTTATTTATTAAGGACCCAGGCCTTTGTGTCGTTATATTCTCTCTTTGGTGTTGTATCCTCGTCATTGAGTGCCTATCTTCATACGTTCCTATGCTAGATTCATGCTTGATGTAGTCACTTTTATCCTTGTGAATCGTACCCAAATTATCTCACTTCTCGCATGCTTCCCAAGTCTTTTGCTAGTGTTTTGAGTCATTTATTCTCAGGTTTTTTGTTCATTATGCACATATATTTTGACTTGGTCCTCTCATGTTGTGGTCTTCTGCATCATGACTCTTCTGTGTCATGCCTCTTCACACTAGTTATTCTAACAAGGACTTAGACAAAATGTGGGGTTCAACATCACTCCACACTATGCCATTAGTCCACCCTAGACTAAGCATTGGTCTCAAGCTTTACCAAAAAATCTAGGAAAACTTACTCAATCTGCTTCTTGATACCTTCCCAATGTGACTGTTAGAAATCAAAGCTTCACAACCAAATATATGATAGCAAATGTTAGAAAATTAACTTCCTACATGTGAAAGTAAATAATGGAAAAAATAAGCTATCAAAAAATAGAGGCAAAATAAAAACACATTACATAGAGATTACATGGAAACCTTGCAATGTGTAAAGAAAAAGCATGGGCAAAATGGTAGCTTGCAGACTTGATATTAACATAATAACTCATCCAATAACTCTATCATTTTAACATACTAAGCACTCAATGCTTAAACCTAAAGCATTTAGGTTGTGAACCAATCTTAAAATAGCCTACAGGAGCCAAGCATGTAAGCTCAATCTTTCATGGATCCTCTAATAGTATGAATTATAATAGATAAGCTTATGTTATTAATAGCATTTACAACATAGAGGTAATAACTAAGAGATAGAATAAAATGCACCATCCTATATTGGGAGCACTATTCATGAATACGAAACCATGTTTGCCCCATGTGCCAAGTCAAGATTTGAATGACATCTCATGATGCCCCATTGACCATTCCATGTGCACTCCAAAGTGTTACACCCCACTTCACATGTGACCTCAATCTAACATAATTATCCTTGTCCCCTACTTTCCCATGTGCATTCACATGAGTCAAAAGATTCCCAACTATTGACCTCATCCAATAGGAGCCCACAAATAAAGTGCACCCCACAAGCACATGCTTAAGTGGAATCATGAGATCCACTATCATTATGTCCTCACATGCATCCACAAAAGCCAACCCATGTGACTAAGTGGATAAATCTGCCCCATTTATCTCTCCTCATCTTAAACATAAAATATGCTCTATGGGTCATACCACTTATCTTTGGCCATACCACATCACCAATTAGCCACATCACTAACCATCCACATGACAAGGATGCCACATCATCATGAAAAGTGGCCATGAGCAGTGATGATGAATAATGATTCATGAATATTGAATGTGAGTAGTGACTTCACATCCTAACATACTCCCACTTGAAGTCAATATACATAGGCTTTTACCACACTTGAGTATTATACAACCAGTTGTCCATCTATGCCCTTTGTTGCCCTGACACAAACCTAGTAGAAGTTTTGTTGCACTACTAAATCTTCTTTGCCCTAATCATCTTTATCAACATCTACTCTTCTATAGCATATTATAGCACCTAAAGTGACTCTTCACTTCTTCATAGACCAATTCTCCAATCGAGATTATGCCATCACAAACCTAGTAGAAGTTTTGTTGCACTACTAAATCTTCTATGCCTTGACTAGCTTTGTCGATATCTGCTCCTCCATAGCATATTATAGCACCTGAAGTGACTCTTCACTTATTCACAGACCAATCCTCTAATTGGAATTCTACCATGAACTGCTCACACTCCCACTGCTTGGGAATATCTTGTTTAGTGCTTACCATAGCATCATGAGGCTTCCTAATCCTAATTAATCCAATACAAATGACAACAACATGTCTTCTCCTCTATTATAAGATGCTCTTTGAAAGATAACACACAATGCAAGAAATGGGGTACTTCCTTGCTTTGTTGTCCTTGTGTATCTCCATCCTTGGTTTGCTCCTCCTATCACCCTCATTGCCTCCTTTCACCTGAGCCATCACAACAATGATCATATTGGGGCCTGCATCCAACATGTCATCTACACATAGAAGCAACATCTGTTATCCACTTTAGCTCTCCATGAAGGTACTAAATATCCTATACTGCATATATTGTACCTGCACAAACCTATATAATGACTTCTTCAACATGCAAACCAATAACACTTTGCCTCATTTTTTGTATCTATCTCTCCCTAAGAGAGATCACCATGTAGGAATAACATTGTTCCAATTCCTTGAAAAACAACTAGTACATGTAACACTCTTGATATTAGTGAGGATACAAGATCTCATAGAATTCAAAACCAAACTTTTCCACATAGCCACCAAGATATCAACATGGCACATGTTCACTAGACTAATCATAGCTCCTGGGAAGTCATCGTGCTACTCGATGCATCACTACACCTATCAATTTTTCAATCCCACATCTAAAATACATCATGATCTACCCAATGTTTCCAAAACACTAACTCATGTATCTCTATTGTTACTCCATGCATTGGTCTTCCTTGCGAATGCCATAACCATATACACAACACTATATCACCCTAAGTTATATGGTTAACATTGGCCTTCTCATTCTAAGAACACCAGGTCTCAATTATTATTTTTCATGTATCCTTTAGCTACCAATCATGCCAAAATATGACACAATTGGGGCAATCACAACTTTAGGAAAGTCATCACACTACTTGGAGCACCAATGCACTTACTAAGTTTTTTAGCCTAAAAATGCATCCAAAATGCATCACTGCTCTATTGCATGTCCAATCACATGGCCTTCTCCTTCTGGGAACACTAGGTCTCACTTGTTCATTTCCATCTTCATCTTCCTCATCCTCGACTACTTCAAAATAGGTACAGCTTCAGATTTCGATGTACCTCCTTCCTTTGCATGGACTTTTCTTCTCTAACATCTCAGCTAACAACATGTGGTCATTAGGATACCACATCAACACCCCTTCTATTTGTTTCTAAGAACCATAAAAAGGCCATGCCTTGTCTTCAACTTCCACTTATGGATACCATCTTGATCCTCAAGCTGTAGAGTTACTTATCTATCAAGAACACTGTGGAGGTTGTTAACTTGTTTGGCAAAGCTTTTTTAGCTTCCTTACAACTCTCTTGTGGGCTTCTCCTCAGCAAAATGAAGAGAACATGATATTCACCAAGAGATCCTCCATGTTTCTCCATAGAGAGATACCTACCATAAAAAAAAATAATCTTTAACTTGGTCTCTCATCCTATCACAATAGCTTCAACTTACACAAACTAGCCAGCAATAAAAAATACTTACACAGAGTTTTTCACCATGGCTCTAATACTAATTGTTAAAAATTAAAGCTTCACAACCTGACACCAAATGTTAGTAAATAAATATCCTACATGTGTAAGTAAATAATGTAGAAAAAAAGCTAAAAAAGAATAGATACAAAAGGGAAACACATTACATAGAGATTATGTGGAAACCCTACAATATGTAAGGAAAAACCATGGGAAAAATGGCAGCTTCTAGACTTCATATTAACACAACAACTCTCTTCTATAATATCTCCTCCAAAAACTCCATCAGTGCTAACATACTAAGCACTCAATGCTTACACCTAAAGCAATCAAGTTATGAACCAAGTTTAAACTAGCCTACAATATCCAACCTCCAAGCATGCAAGATCAAGCTTGCATGGATCCTCTAACAATATGAACTATAGTAGAGAAGCTTATGATATTAATACCATTTACAACATAGAGAGAATAACTAAGAGAGAGGAGAAAATATGCCATCCTATAGTGGGAACACTATTCATAAATAGGGAACCATGTCTCCCCCATGTGCCAAGTCAAGATTTGAATGTCCTCTCATGATGCCCCCTTAACCACTCCATGTGCACTCTAAAGTGTTATGCCCCACTTCACATGTCACCTCAATCTATAATAGTGATCCTTGTCCCCCATTTTCCCATGTGCATTCACATTAGTCAAAAGATTCTGAACTTTTGACCTTATCCAATAGGAGTCCATAGACAAACTGCACCCCACAATCACAATCTTAAGTGGAATCATGAGATCCACTATCATTATGTCCCCACATGCATCCACAAAATCTAGCCCATGTGACTAAGTAGAGGAATGTACCCCATTTCTCCCTCTTCATCTTTTTAACATGAAAAATTCTATGTGGGCTATACCACCCATTGTGGCCATGTTACATCACTAACCATCCACATCACCAGCATGCCACATCATCATTAATAGTGGTTATGAGTAGTGACTATGAATAGTCATTTCACATCCTAATAGTGACAAGGAGTTTAGTATCTTGGTCATTATTTCTTCAATTACCACTTTTAGCTTGTTGGTCTTCTTGGGTTGGTCGAGACACTCGTATGCTTTATTTACCAAACATTCAAGGGATGTGGAAGCATCCTTATAAATGCCCTCAAGCATAGTGACCTCGACAACAACTTGTCCTTAGAGTACTATAGGGTTTGAACTTATTTCTTATTTGTAGGTGTTTATTGTTTCCTCCATGACCTCCACATCATCCAATGCTTTGGTGCACTCTGAGCAATCTTTTATTAATAAGGATTTATCAACCAATTTTTTGTGAAGATCTTCCACCTAAAGTCAAGCTTCAAAAATCTTTTTGGACCATGCCAATTTATCAAAAAACCCCATCTAAAATGGGAATAGTATTGTCAACTCATTGCAAGACTCTTTTACATGCTTCTACAATCTACTCTATTTCCCAAGTTTGCTCATCCCATAGGATAGGCTATTCTTTTCATCATTTCAAAAGGAGCTCCACCAAGGTCTATAGTTTATATATTCCCTCAACAAATAGGGGTACTCTATCTGTGAGTACTAGTTCTTAGCTCAAAATGGCCTTATAGATGTTTAATTTTTTTACTTTGACAATTGTTTCCACTTCCAACTTGAATTTAATCTATATCAGCTCTTCCTCCAACTTCATTCTAGTCATGACCTTGTTCTTATACATCACCACCACCATCTCCATGTGTTTTTTTGGGCCTGTCATGTATCAAACTAATCAAAGGTATTCTATCTTGTGACCTCAAATGCCAATTTTAAGAGTGTCAGGCTAGCCTGTATAGGGGTAAGTTGTCATGGATCTAGACAAAGGGTATCAGGAAGTGCCACTGCTTCTGGATCTAGTACAAGGTTATCAAAGGGCATCTCAAATTGATAATCTTCATTATACATATCAAAGAAGAATGACATCTCCTATCAGGTTTGGACAAATGCATCCTCTTGTGCAAAATGAGAATGCATATATAAAAAATTATCAGGTATTCCCTTTTGGTATAGGGTGTAGAGGATCATGGTTATATTGGTCTTTTCTATTATCAGAATGGAGTTGTCAGTTGGTTCATTCCCCTTTGAGGGATCTCACTCAAGTATATCAATATTTGTGTCTTCCCCTTGGTAAGTAGTCCTGATGTCAATTCCACTCATTCCCAAATCTATTTCAAAATCATCCCTCTCTTTACTAAGTATATCTTCAACCTCCATATGTGCCTCCTTGAGGGTGGTCTATTCACATCGCATCAATGAAAGTGTCTTCTTAGAGTCAGGAGTGACTTACTTTTCTTCTTTAATGATTCTTTCTAATTTTCCTTCTAAAAGATCTACCTACTCTTCCACGTCACCATCTTTAGGCACCACCATCTCCTATTCCAAGGGAACAATTTGTGTTGCTAGTTATAGGCCTTCATGTTAACTAGTTAGTGGATCCTTCTTCAATGGTACTTGGTTAATCCTTTGCCTTTTGGATGGTTTTAGATAAGTGCTTATATTGGCATCATGACATAGGCACTTCTACTTCTTTTCTCATGTTGGTTTTGGAGGGAGTATCTCTTTCATGCTTTGTACTCCTTGAATATTTCTTCTTAGGTTTTAACATATAGAATAAAGAATGAATTGAATTACCCACCAAATTTTTCTAAACTTTAATGTGGTTATGTTTGACTTCTTTTCCCTATAGGATTTCTTTTAGGGATATATGTATAGCTGGTAG
Organism: Torreya grandis; assembly: GCA_037957365.1. NCBI lineage: Eukaryota > Viridiplantae > Streptophyta > Pinopsida > Cupressales > Taxaceae > Torreya > Torreya grandis. Next base: position 5,396,381 of record JARHVA010000135.1, read on the forward strand.
AGGGTGTGAGTCTCCAAATCAATCTATTTTGTAACAATATTCACTGATTGTGCATCGTATATCTGGTTAATGGTGTTCATCAAGTATCATGCCATGAAATCATATGGTAATTTAATCCATGAAGACAAATCTCTGGAGGGAGCCATCTATATGCATGTGAGGGATAAATTTTTCTTAATAGAAAACTTGGCATGATCTCTAACCTATGTAGGTAAGTATTTTAGAACATGCCACTCATTCCCAAAGGCTTCCTTCATCTCATTGTACCATCCCTTCATTCTATTTTCATGGGATGTGATGATTGGTCTAGGGTAGGTGAATCTCTTGTACCACTCCATGGTAGATTTATTCTCAAGTAGGCATGCCCATTTTATCTCTCCATAGGCAGATTCAGGAACACCAATCTCATTGAACACCATTAACAACAAAAATGTACCCCATGCAAACCTTTGGTTGGATAAATGGTGGGATTTTTTCACATCCTTTATGATTTTGGTAGTGAATTACTATTCCTAATTATACTTTAGCCCCTCAATGACCTATTATGTAACATATAGTGGGCCATATCCACCCCTTAACACATATCTCTACCTCCAACATTGGTCATTATGATACGTGCATCCACTATGATTGTAGGATCTTGAAGATTCGTTATGTGCATGACATGGTCATGTTTGTGGTATTCAAGTGTCATAGTAGTCTTCTCCATCTCATATTAGTATTCTAAGTCATAGGCAAGGTCCACGCTTGAGCCCTGCAACCTTGTTGAGAGGATCCTTCCTGAACAAGTTGGCAAAAAATTACAAATACATTAAATAAACTATGAAATTAACAATACATTAACTCAAATAAGTTGAATTGAATTACAATGGCTGAATTACAAAATCATTGGTCTCTTTGAGGGGGAAACCTCCTTTGAGCAATCTTAATACAATAAATTCATGGATGTTTTCCTTGGCCTCAACAATTACTTATATACTAAGTCTAATATAAGCAACTACTACTTCCCCTGAATGTGGGATAAAACAAAATACTCACAAGATGACTTACAAAGCATATGCATCCATAGCAATTATTACACTAACAAAATAAAGAGAAGGGATAGCATGGGTTCCTAACATCCCCTCCCTCTTATAAAAATTTTTATCCTCAAAGGTTCAGATGTGGGAATTGATGTTGAATTTGAAATAGTGTTTCCTATGTTGCATCCTCTGATTGCATTCCATGCCATGAAATTAAAACCTCTATGATGGAGAAGGAGTGAAGTTAGCATGTACACCTATCTAGGATTATCTTCAGTTATATAAGGATGGACCTTTCATTATCAAGTTCTAAAAAAATAGTCTACACTTTGATGTTTGTGCCAATAACTTTTTTCAGACAAGAGACATGAAATACTAAGTGAACTCGAGAAGAAAGTGACAGCTCCAACTTATAAGCAACTGACCCAATATTCGGGAGAACCTTACAAGTCCCATAGAACTTGGGAGCCGGCTTATGATGCCCTTTGAGTTTTAGGAAAGATTGCTTGTATGGTTGCAGAGGCAGAAAAACCATATCACCTACTTGAAAAGTGTGCTCAGAACAGTGTTGATCAACTTGTTGTTTCATTCAATTTTGTGCCATATGAAGATTGTCTCATAGGGTGTTGAGGATCTGATCCCAAGCATGAAAAATCATGTTGACCACTTGAACTAATGAAATACTGGGGGTGTATGATAGGAGCACTAGTGGTGTTTGACCATAGATTGCTTCATATGGAGTCATTTTAATTGAAGTGTGGTAGGAGGTATTGTACCACCATTCAGTGAGGGGAAGCCACTTGGTCCATTGATGTTTATATTCTGAGGTGAAGCAATGAAGGAAATTTTCCAAGAATTTGTTGATAATTTTAGTTTGCCCATCCATTTGGGCAAGATACCCATAACTCATCTTCAGTTGTGTATCAGTGCTTTGAAATCATTCTATCTAAAAATGGCTGGTGAAAATTGCATCACAATCTAAGACAATGGATGAAGGAATGTCATGAAGATGGTAAATCTAGTACAAGAAAATTTGTGTGACTATGGAGGTAATATAAGGATGGTTGAGGGAAAAAAATGACATATTTGGAGGGACGATCAACCATAACCAAGATCACCATTTTCCCTCCTGATTTAAGGAACCCCTTAATGAAATCTATAGAAATATCAGTTCAAATCTTAGTAGGGATGGACAAGGGTTTGAGAAACCTAGGGATGAGTGTTGTTTCACCCTTTTTGTGTTGATATGTATCACTTTCAACCACCATCTATTGAATTATCTTTTTCATTCCCTTATAAAAGAAGTTGCATCATGCCTACTCATAAGTTTTGAGGAACATTGAGTGCCCTACTAATGGAGAAGCATAGAGTTCATAGAATATAGCCTATTGAAGATCAATGCTTTAGGGAAGCACCAGATGACCTTTGTATCGTAAAGAAGCACTATCCTAAGAATATTGTGGTACAATATAAGGGTGAGTGGCCAACTATTGAATTATTTGATATAATGAGTATCTATTAACATACCCCTATTGTATAGTGTCTAACATGTTTAGAATAGGCATAGAAATAGCTAAAATGGAGGCTTGGTCCATAAATGTGTGAGACAGAACATCAGTGACAATATTATCCTTACCCTTCATAAGTGATCTCATAGTCATAACCCATGAGTTTACTGACCCATTTTTATTGTGATGGGGCAAAGACCCATTATTCTAGGAAATATTTTAGACTATGGTGATTAGTTTTGATGCAAAAATGATTCCCCAGTAGGTATGGCCACCACTTCTATATTGCATGCAATATAGCTATCATTTCATTCTCATAACTAGAGAATATTAAATTCTTGCTAGAAAAGGATTTGCTAGTGAATGTTATGGGGCATCCTTCTTGGAGGAGAACAACACCAAGTCTATTGCCACAAGCGTTGCTCTCGATAGTGAAAGTCTTGGTAAAATCTGGCATAGATAGAATAGGTGTAGTACACATAGCTTATTTTAATTCTTCAAATGCACACTCAACAGCTTATGTCCATGTAAAAGCATCTTTTTTTAACATAACTGTCAATAGAGCTACAATCTTCTCATAATCTTTGAAAAACTTACGATAGTATCCAATCATCCCCAAAAAACCATAGAGGCTCTTGAGTGTCTAAGGATGAGACTAATTTATCATGGCAACTATTTTTTTAAGATCCACTCGAACCCCTTGGGCTAAAACAATATGTCTGAGATACTCCACTTCATCCTGGCCAAAAGCATATTTGAACTATTTTGCATAAAGATGATGGTCAGAGAGAAGTTGCAGTGCAAGCTCCATATGTTGGTGATGCTCAAACCATGTTTTACTATAGATGAGGATATCATTGAAGAAGACCAAAATGAATTTCTGTAGGTAGGGCCAAAATATTTTATTCATCAATGCTTGAAATGTTGAAGGAACATTAATGAGGCCAAAGGGTATGACTAGAAATTCATAATGGCCATCATGTGTGCAAAAAGTGATCTTAGGGATATCGTCCTCATGAAGCTGGATCTAGTGATATCTAGAGCAAATATTCAACTTACAAAAAAATTGAACACCATGAAGCTCATCCAGAAGCACATTAATAATAGGGATTGGGAACTTATCCTTGATTTTGATGTGATTAAGTATGTGGAAGTCAATGTAGATGCATCATGACCCATCAATTTTCCAAAAAAAGAGAACTGGGGAAGAATATGGGTTGGTACTGGGGCGAATAATCCCTTACTTCAGTAAGGCTCAAATGAGCATCTCAATCTCAGTATTTTGCTAAAATGGGTAATGGTAGGGCTAGATGTTGGGAGGAACACTTATACGAAGGAGATGAATATGGTGATCCTCTGGCCATAAAGGTGGCAATCCCATGGGTTTGACACAAACACCTACATACATATGCAGAACATTTTGTAGATAAGAAGTAGTGGAAACCATTGATATTTACATTTGAATGGAATGGAGCTAGGCAATGATGCCATGTAAATTATTTTTAAGATTTTTTTTCATGTGATGTGAAATTATGATGATAAGAGACCCCTGTTGTAAGCCTTTAATGTGTGTTTTTGCCCATTATCTAAAAATTACATCTAAATTTCAACAAAATCCCATAAGATGGGTCCAAGTGTGCATAACCATTGGGCTTCCAAAACAATATCAAATTCACCTAAGGGTAAGGCAAACATGTCAGAGCACAAGTTATAATCTCCAATAAAGATATACAGATTACGACACTTCCCTTTACAAATTAATGTGCCCCCATTGGCAATTATGACTTTAAAGTTGGAGTAGGGATAAATAAAACAATCAACCTATTTACTGATCTTAGGGTCAATGAATTTATGAGTGCTACTAGAATCAATGAGTATTGTCAAAGGGAATTTATTGAAGTAACCCCTGACTTGCATGGTTTGTGGGGTGGTGACTCCTACTAAGGCATGGAGAGAGATCTCCAGTTGATCTTCTTAAGAAGTAGGTTCCACAATCGACAGAGCTTTTTTTGGATCATCTATTATATCTTGAACATCTTCTCAATATTCAATTTTAGGTGGAGATTCCACATCCAATAGGTAGAGCTTTTACTTGACACATTGATGTCCCTAAGTGAATTTATCATCATAGTTATAACATAGTCCTTTGTCTCTACAAGATTGCATCTCTACTTTAGTCAAACACTTGATAGGATTGGTTCTAGGGGTTGACATTGTTTGAGATCATTGTAGAGCTCTATTTTTAAATGGAGAAAAATTGGATTTGAATCACTATTGAGCTACAATCTTATCCTTTGCCAACTTAGCCAATCCTAAGGATTCCATAATCATTTTGGGTCAGAACATTTTGACCTCAGATCAAATTACATCCTTCAGTCTACTGACAAATCAACTCTTGAAGAATTCATCGGATAATCCTTTATGTGATTGACCAGCATTTCAAATTTTGTTTGATATTCTCTCATGGTTCTTGTTTGGCAAATTTTAGTGAGTGCTCCAGTAAATTCATCAAAAGAATTAGGGCCAAACCATTGAAAAATGAGGGTGCAAAAGTTGGTCCATATGGGATCCTCATGAGCCTTGGTATACCAATGATACCATTGACTGGATTCATGTTCCAAGTAAAAGGATGCAAGCGGGACCTTGTTCGCATCAAAATTATTATGCAGACTAAAATATTGTTCTACCTAATAGATCCATCTAGTCAGATCTGCACCATTGAATCAAGAAAAATTAAGCTTCAACCCTTGAAACGTGCTGGAAGAAGAAAACTAGTGTCTGAAGAGGACTCTGGATATCGTCTATTGTTCATGGTGGTATGTTGAAGACTAAGGCCAAGAAATTTTTCATCAAGTGATGTGGGTCTTGAGGGAAACAATTTAATCCTCCATGTTTTTTATTCTTGTTTGGGTTACTATCATGACCAGAATAAGAGATTTTTTTATTTTATTTTTGGTAATGGGTAGGAAAATTAGATTTAAGACACATTTAGTAAGGGAGTTTTTTAATTTGGGAAAAATTAGAAGGGATAAAGGTATTTTTACTAATTGTTTTACATAGTGGGAGTATGATTGATGAAGGTGAGGGAAATTTCAAGAGTGAAAATGGAAAAACTAAAAAAAAAATTAAAGAGGAACAAAAGATTATAAAATGGAGATGAAAACTATGGAAAAATTGAGGCAAATGGACAAAAATAGAAGTTATGGTAAAACCTGAAAAAGAGAAAATTGTAATTTGTGAAAATTAGGAGTGGAATTGGGATATGGGACCTCAAAGAAGAAAATGTGGAGAATAGAATTTTAGGTGTCTGGATAAAATTTGAGGATCAACAGGGATACGTAGAGAGAAATATGACAAAAATATGAAAAACATTATTTTTTTGGTTTTTGTTTTCTATCAAATGTCTAGCTGCGGGTCATCTAAGAGTCTACTGATACTCTGTTGATAGTTTTTTGTCAACATTTTTTGGTTTGTCGTTTATGTCAACTATTTGAATGTAAGTCCTCTAAGAGTCTTTTCATGCTCTGATGAATGATGTTTTGGGAGTCTACTAGGAATATTTTGAAACTGATAGAATGGGCCACAAGTTTCAATATTTGCCTAAAGTTTTACAAATATCTCTCTAGCCACCAATGTCATCTAAGCGATCACCACTCTCAAGAAAAATTATGGCCATGCGTTTACCTCTAAGCAATAGCTCTTGGTTTTCCTCATGGGTGGGAACTACTCAATCAAGAAGGGGTCATTGCCCATTTTGCTAGCAAGTCCTCTCAATGGGTCAGCTACTTTGGGCTTCTTATGGTACCCCTTACATTGAGTTTTAGGGCTTTTACCCAAGCACTTCCCACAATTATGTGGATAGGTTATTTTTACCCTGATCCAAAATAGATTATTGTGATGCAAAATTGAGTTATGCAGTACAATAGAGTTAAGAATTTTAGTGAAAAATACTGTAAAGGAATTATGCAGTAGAATAGAGTTTAGACTTTTTAGAAAAAAAATTGGCCTTGGAAAGCATTCTGATACCATATGAGAGGATCCTTCCTAAACAAGCTAGCAAAAAATTTTAAATACATGAAATAAACTATGAAATTAGTAATACATTAACTCAAATAAGCTAAATTGAATTACAATCACTGAATTACATAATCATTGGCCTCTTCGAGGGAGAAACCTTCTTTGAGAAAGCTTAATACAATAAATTCATGGATGTCTTCCTTGGCCTCAACACTTACTTATATACTAAGTCTAATATAAGTAACTATTACTTCCCTTGAATGTGGGATAAAACAAAATACTCATAGGATGACGTACAAAGGATCTGTGTCCATAACTATTACACTAAATAAATAAAGAGAAGGGCTAACACAGGTTCCTATCACCTATGACTTTGTTGATTCATTCTACCTTAATTCTCATCTGATACCCAACAAAATAAATATAATCTTCATGCCCTTGTGAGATCAAAAACTTCACTACTTTGACTAGCTTTCAAAAGTGAGGAAGATTGAAAAGTTAGAAGATGCCAGCATCATTCAAAGCATTGAAAATTTTCAAGTCATAAACCAACTCACACCTAGTCTTCTGGTGCTCTATCCTATAGTCATGTTATATCTCTACTTCATTTCCAAGTTGGCAATGGTAATAAAAAACATTGTAGTTTAGCACATTGGACATTTAATTTTCTATGCATAGTACCACCTCTATGTACTGCATCTCTTCAATCATCAATGGTGGTGGAAGGGGAACATCAGCTTTCTTCTTTGCCTAGTGTGTCATTTCTATCTCTGTGTCCCTCACACATGCTCTAAGTTCTTCAAGTGATTCTTCTATGATTAGTATAGTCTCCCCACCCACACTCAACTCTAATTCCTCTACAATCATAGGGAATGGTTCACTTCATTGGGCCTTTTTATTTGGTTGCATCACCCTTCATGGAGCTCAAAGGTTGAGGCATGATTATCCAATCTTCACAAAATAATATGTGGTTTCTTGTATAACTTACTCCAGCTCTCGTACTTCAACGCCTTATAATAGTGGACATTGACCTCTACAACTTGCAAATTTGAAAATTTCATGTGTCTTTATGATTACCTTAACTCTTTGTCTATTCATCTTAGCTAATACACTCTACAATACCTTAAAAAACCATAAATTTGTCTCTTTGCACTCATTTGAAAACTTGGAAATTGTTTTACAATAAATCGAATATGATCTTTTGGCTCTATGAGTTTACAATCATAGCAATACTAAAAAATGAAATAACCCCTATTTATCCTTTTATAGGCTTGATGGGGTAACTTGCATTTATTACCCCCCTCCTCTACCATCACTTCATACAATAAATGCAAATGATGGTATTACCACGATGTAATTTTTGCACACTTACCATTACCATTACTCTCCTTGTATTAATTGCATGTCCCTTCCCATGCTTTTCTTGAAGTGCAGTATAGTTGTAAAGAATTTGAATGTTTTCCATTCCAAAGGTGGGAATTTTTATATTCCTCGACTAGCTTGTGGTTACCCACCATGTCTTGCATACCCTTTTGTCCTTATACACTTCCACTTATGCACCTTTACTCCCGTGCACATTTTTAATGACCATATTTTGGCACTCCATAGATGTAATACTCCTACCCATCACTTAAAGTTGTTCATAGTCCTCCACGATAATATGAATAAGTATAAAACCAAAGTGTTGACTCTAAAACTATGTAAGGGCACGTAACCAGTGTTATGCTTTATTAAAAACAAAAGAAATCTTAGATTGACTAAAAAGAATATTCCTTATTATTACAAAAATGAATGACTATGCAGAAATGTATGGTTTCAACCAACTACCATTGAAATGACCAAGAAAGAATTAACCATCAAGTCACTTTAACCTATATGCATTGGTGGGATGGGTACTATGAATGATAAAAGGGATGTTCTAGTGTACGTAAAGTTTTTTGGAATCATGCATGAACTTGGAATCATATACTAAGACTTACATGCCAGGAATAAAACTTGTGTTCTTTAGATGGTGATCATGTCATGATTTTTATTTGTATTTCTCCACTCCTTGACTCTAGTGTGCGATAAATCAATTCTCATCTAATTATAACAAAGCATCAAGGTGTGATATCAAGGATACTTCATCATCTACGTGACCAATGCACGTAATATGAAGAGAAGGACTAAGGAATTCCATTAGGACTACTTTTATACTGAACATAAGATGGAATGGTATGTTCTTGTTTAAGCACTTATAAGTGGTTTGATAAGCCCATAATACTGCAAACACATGATCATCCTAGTCAGTGCATCCAATATTACATATCTTGATCAATGTAGTACCTAAGATCTTGTTGAACACCTCAGCTATACCATTGACCTGGGGATGATATGGTGTTGTATTATGGTGGGTGATCAAGAACTCTACCAATAGGACACAAATAATCTTGATAAGGAATTGGGTACCTCTATCACTAGTGAAACTCAATGAACATCCAAACTTGGTATTGATATTATCTCAGATGAATCTAGCAACAGTGGCAATTGTATAATCTCATGTTGGCAAAGCTTCAGCTCAGTGAGTTAGATAATCAATAGTAGTGATAACATAGCATGCACTAGTATGCCTCCCTATTGTGTTGATGGGACCAAAAAAGTCAATGGCCCATTTTTCAAAAGGTTCCTAAGATAATATAGGATTAAGGGGCATCACATCCCTCATGTTTGGCTTTTCCATGTGCGATAAAATGTCACACTATGGTACATAAAGCTTGGCATCCTTAAATAAGGTAGGCCACCATAATCCATCCAAAAGGACCTTCTGTGTGGTAGCTTCACTGGCATAGTGTCCTCTAATGACATATTCATGGACTTCTCGAAGTACCTCAGCACACTCATGTTGCATGATGCAGTGTTAAAGCACTTCATCTTGACCAAGCTTATAAAGGTTTCCCCTATAAGATGGAATGGAGTGACTCAAATATCTAGTTGATTCTTTTGTGGAGTGCTAAGGTGAGCTGGTGGTGAGTCGGTATTCCAAAAGGCAACAATATTTTGTAACTCTTTAGGAATGCATGAGACATGAAATAACTACATGTCATGTAAATCATCTTCAATTGTGCATATTGGTTCACCAGATTCAATGCATGAAATATGGTCTGGACCATAATTGGCCTTACCAGGCTTGACCATTATGGAAAACTATAATTTTTAAAACAACACAATCCATCAGTAATGCACCCATGCAATACCAATTTGTTGACTAAGTACTTGAGTGCCTCATAATTTATGAAGAAAAAAATGGAGTTGCCAATATATACTAAATTTTTTTTGGAGAGTGTAGACAATAGACAAGGCTTTGTGCTTAGTAGTTGTATATTTTCGTTCAGCTGGAGTAAGCTTTCAACTTGTAAAATATATAGGGTGATCTAAGTTACCCTCACTAGTCTAATCAAGAATAACACTGACTACCATGCCATAAGCATCAATATGGATGTGAAAAGGCTTTGTCTAGTTTATAAACTAGAGAATAGGTGTGGTGATAAGCTTATCCTTTAATGAAAAAAAGTCTTCTAGTGAGCATTGGTCCAAATAAATTGACCATTTTATTTTAGTAACTCCTCTAGAGGCACAACAATCCTAGCATATATCAAAAAACACTTTTTATAATATCTAATATGCCATAAAAAGGTGCAGACCTTTTGTTAGGTGGTCGACACTGGAAGTCAAAGGATGATAATGGCCTTGGCTAGGTCCACTAAAAGTCCATCACGAAATATGAAATGACCAAAGAGAATGCCAAATGGGGTATCGAACAAACATTTCTTTAGATTTAGAGAAATCAGAAGGTTCTAATAGTGCTCAAGCATTAGTTAGAGATTAATATAATGATCTCGCACTAAATTGTAAATAGTTTAGTCATCAAGATAAACCTAAAATAACTTTTGGATAAAATCCTTGAAAGCTTCAACTATGATCTAGGAACACAACATGATCATTCTTCAATCTAAATTACATTACATTATATGCAAAAGATCCCCACTCAGTTGTAAATTTCATCTTGGGCTTATCTTATTTTGTGATTTGAACTTGATGGTACCCAAAGAAGCTATCCATAAATGTATAAATTTCACATCCAACAACTCCTTCGAGTATCTCTTTAGTAAAAAATATTGGAAAGGGGTTGGTAATGCAAGTAGTGTTACGTACTCTACAATCCACATAAATCTATATGCATTCATCCTTCTTGATACTTATAACCATAAGACTCACCCACTCAAAATCGTTGATAAGAGTATTGACTCTTGCATGCAACATGTTATCGATCTCTTCTTTGACTCAAGCACACAAATTGAGATTCATTTGATAAGGCCTCTTTCTGATTGGTCGAGTGCCTTCTACCAACTTTATGTGTATTTTATCAAAAAAATAATACACACCCTTCATCTCAATATAGTTCCATGGGAAGACATCTTGATACTCTTTCAATATATTAAATACCTTAGTGATCTTGGTATCAGACTAGTAATCCCCCACTATAGCCATCTTAGGTGCTTCCTATGTGGCAATATTATGTTGAATATCCTGGAGTGGATCCAAGTATGGGTGTCATTCATCTTGAATAGTTTTGTGAACATTATGAGCACCATAATCCATGTGCATAGTTAAATGATTGGTCAATGGGTTAGGTGGATCAGATCCAACACCTTCATCAACCTAATACATGACTTTTGCTTACCATTGAAAATTTATTCTTGAAGTGCATGGTCTAGTATAGGTTTAGGCTATGGATATGATGCTTACTCATCAATTTCATGAAAAATATTCAATCCTTCCTCTTACACACCATGTATGCTTCGAAGCTGATCTTTAAAGGGGGTTGGGTCACCTACGACAGCTTGATGCATGGCTTTTAGTGTAAGGTGTAAATCCATCTATGGGGAGGAATATGATAGTGCCATAATTATGGTACTCTTTATCAAATGCCAAGAACTCATTTCTAGATGGTGCTCTTCATGGACATACCATGCTCGAGCCCAAGTATGTAAAGTGCCATCTAATGCATGAACCTAGAGGTACTCAAGCAAGAAGGTTTCATCTATCATCCATATTATCTCACAAGCTTCAAGGTGGGGTTCTAGAGCTCGAATGCCACTATAAATGATAGTGTCATGTATATATATATATCATGGTGAAAGTGATGGTGCAAAGCATAATGAATTTAATCCCATATAAGTAAATGTGCTCGATGAGTTCACCACCATCGAGTAGCTATGTCATCAAAAATATGAATAATTGATCGTACCCAATCAATGTCAGAGTCATAAAAGGCTTCCAACTCTTGTACAAATTTACAAACTTTCATTTGACCATGAAACCTTAGAGCTTCATCTAATCCTACATGTGGTACAACCATGATTTATCTATAAAGGAGATGATTAAATTTACAACATTTATGATACTTCTGCCAAGTATCATCGTGACTATTTATAGAACCACATATTCTTCCAATAAGATCATAGTCACCTTGAACCCAATAGTCATAGATGTTACTAGTGGTGTCAAATAGAGATTGTGCATCCATCCATCACAAGATGCCATTTGGGGTGGGGTCATGGCATTTACTAGCTCAAGCTATGACATTATAAATGCAGTTGATGTTCTCATTAGCATTGATCGATTTAACATAGGGAGGCCCATAAACATGATCCAATATAATAACCATGTGTTGCTCATCATTTTTAAGTTAATGTACCACTTCTTAAAGCTCAATAGAATTATTAGTGTAACACCATGGATGACCCAATAGAGTAGGGAAGTCATTAGCCTTGACCAATTCTCAAGTTGAAAATTAGCTTTGAAAGTGACATCGAGGATATCCATAGTGACATATTTAAGTACATTAATGGGCAAAGTGTGAGTCTTGTTGGCCATAAATAACACATGAGGTGAAGGTTTAAAATTTGGGTTGGCCATCTTCCACTCGGCATCCTTTGTGAGAACATTCACTTCAGCACCAGTGTCAACTAAGATATATCGGATAACCCATCCATATGTGGTGATGTTAACCAATATCTCTTTCTCCCCTTCTGGGCTAGGTTGGATGGGAGTGTCTTACCATCATGCATGGTTTAATCAATGATTTTTAATAGGCCTAGGCATATGATGCCTTAGTTAGTTTCACAATAATAGTACAATGTCCTCATCTAGTAGTCATTTATACAGCTCTTGAAACTCATCCCATGCCATGTCACGAAGGTTTGTAGCTTTTTTCATATTAGCATGTGTAATAGCACCATGATCCTTAAGGAGTTGTATCTCTCCTTAAAATTACCTTACCAAGTTCATAGTGTCATAGAGCACCTCCTTCTACTGTTGAGCATTGGGATAATGAGTAGTATAATGTTCCTCTCCTTGAACTTTCTCAATAAGTGGATTGGACATAGACTGGGACTGATCACCACTTTGTGTTGTAATATTGACTTTAGGATCCATCAAAGTTAAAGGGCACGGTCTCCATTATGGTTTTTTAATACGTATCATGCTGGCACCCTTTTCATTTCTTTCCTTCATAATATTAGTGTACAAGTGAAGGCATACCTCCAAACGATGCTCATTTTTACAAAATGCACATGTAGGATATACCAAGCAATTGCATTGGTAGTACTCAAGGGAACTACACATAACTAGTTCATAGTGGAAATCATCCACCTCCACATCCTTAACCATGATAACTACCTCCATTCTCTTAGCTATTCATAACATATGTTTGACGTGTACCACACACACATGCCTTATGAATTTCACTAATGAGATGGCAATCATTAGTATCATGAGTGTATGCATAACATATATTACAATAGGTTAATATCTTTGACTGATTGTCATGTTCTTTCAAAGGATAATCCTGGACATCATGTTCTTCTTAGTCGATCTCACAAGATTACTTCAACATGGCTCAAATGTTCTTATGAGGACAATTATCCTGGTTATGCCCTTTAGACTCACAATCAACACACCATAAGACACTATGGGTGTCATGAGTATTGTGTGTAGTAAGATTTTCTAGTTGAGATGCCATTGCAGTGATCTAAGCCTCTATGAAAGGATTGATCTCTATGTTACTATTGCCAACAGCTTCGACATGAAGGTAAACTTCCAAGGCCTCATGTGGGTTGGTAAAAATTGTATGTGACAAAGTACATCTGAAGGGGAGAAATAGACCTCCCACAAACCATTGGGTGTGTTAAGAAACATTTATCTCAAATGAGAGTTTAGAGAGAAGTGTCTTGAAATGTGTATTATACTCATGCATGTTCGTAGTGAGTTCCTACTTGATATCCTTTAGGGAAACTATACTCTGTTGCTCAAATTCTAGGGTGTCAAACTCTTGGATGAATGTTGCCTTGAGCTGATCACAATCCACTATAGCTTGTTGAGGATTGTACTTATAGTACCACTTATACACATGGTCTAGAAGGGTGGTTATAAATTGGGTGGATTTTCATTCAGAAGAAGTGATGTCACATGCTCACTAGATAAGTTCACACTTATGAACATGGTCTAAGACATTCTCCACACCTTGATACTCTAACAAGTGGAGTGTCATCTCATATTATATGGTGGGTAGCTGAGGTGCTTGCAATGGTGGCTACTGAGAAGCACTTCTAGTCCCTCCTACACCATGGCAGGGGTAAGTCCACCACTACCTCATGTGCCTTTAAGTCCTCTAGCCAAACCACCACCGATTCTACCTCTTGCACCTCCCATAAAAATAGAATAACCTAAGATGTTAGGCATTGAGGTAGGTTGAGTAACTATAGTTGGGTTAGTACTTTACCCATTAGTTATGCTGGGTCCATTAGGCATTCCAAGTTGGGCCATAGAATTAATTCTCAAAGGAAAATAAATAGCTAATAAAGTATTATTTAAAACTTATTCTTCTAATGTTTCTCTCACAAGTTCAGTTTATGAATCTATGTTATCTTTATCCTAGTTACATATAAATATACCGTCTAACTCAAAAGCATGAGCTTATGTTGGGGGTAGGGAACTGGGCCTGTCTAACTTGGGTTCTTTAGCCACTACTTCTTGGATTGATTCTTATGTATATATTTGAGCGGGCATTCAGTGTGGTCCTATGGTTGTGGAGTCCTTATGCTCTTATGCTTCCCTATGGACCCTTACAACACTTCCTAAGTACTACCATCCTTTTCCTAGATTGCTTCCACTCATAACCCATTATCGAGATTTTTCATATTTGTGCTTCTACGATTCCCATTGACTAGATACCATACTAAACCAACAATTCTACTTCACAAGTACCATGCATTCCCCCACCAACTACACCACTCATGCAAGAAAGAGTTTAGCCTTCCATGGAAAAAGTCTCAAGTCAAGAATTTATAAAGAGCTTCTTCACCTCTAGTGGAAAGTGTTTGATGTATCTACCATGTGGGTTTTAGAATAAATATAATCGAGCTTCCTCTAGATAAGAATAGGTCAAAACTGCATATTCCAAGACGTAAATATTCAAAACCCCATGCCACTAAACATCAATAACATGTATCCAAGGTGCTCTTAATTATGCTAGAGCCGACTGATGTTCTAGTGTCCACATTGTCTTCCATATATGGTTTCTCAACCGGTATTGAGAATAAGGTTAGAGGTACAATTACTAAGAGGGGGTGAATCAATGATTCCAAATAATCCAATTCAATTCCTAACTCTTAAACATTCAACACATACAATCATGATACATACAAATTAACCATTACAATGAACAAGTAAGATATAGAAAGATCAAAAACATAACACATGATATATGTGGGAAACCCTCTTGAGGGATAAAACCCACTAACCCCTGCAAGATGGACTACAATCCTATAAAATAAGATCCAACATTTAGACCAACACCAACTGATCAAGGAACACCCATTCCTTAGTTTATTGAGACACCCATCCCACAAGGAGGAACCAACACCTTAGGCAACCAAGCACCCACTCAACTACCTTGATCTGATCACCACCTGTGATTGGATGTCTTTTACACTTGATGATAGACATCTCTTACTTTCTCTCTTTTCCCTTTACACTCTCACAAACTTGCACACACAAGCAATGCATCCAAAACACCCTTTTGGATCATTCTTCACTTCTTAGCACATACACAATAAAAAAACCTAAAAAAACTCTATCACAACATCAACAAAATGACTTGTAGGTCATGCACACAATTCTAAACATGCTCTTCTCTTCAATCTATCCACTAAGCACACTCACTCAATCAGCCTCTAGGGCTTACTCGATCAATCTGCCTCTTTTAAGATCATTAGGTCCAATGACCTATGTGTTCACCTTCATCACCTTGATCATTGATCCTCTTCACTCTCTTTTTATCCTTAATGACTTGTACCTTCTCTTTCAAAGGTTATCTCTTTCGCTTGGCTCCACACACACACAACAACACAACTCTACACTCTTAAATCTAGAAACCATCATCTTTGATTTCACTCTTTATAGAGTCTTCATAAATATTAACTTCTTGGTCGGCTAAAAGACTTGCCTTAACCCTTAATACATCTATCATTCTAATATATATCTCCAATCCATTCTCATAGGTCAACCATTACTTCATTAGCTCCAAACCACTATTAGGTCTTGGTGAGACCTAAAATAATTCGGCCTTTATACTCACATGTTACATGTGAGACTACTTGGACCACTTTCATACTTTACCAATGCTTAAAATAAATCAAACCTATCTCTAATATCCCTTTGATAACTCCCTCATGGGTCCATGCCACTTAGAATACCACCTCAACACTTGAACCTGCCAATTAGGTCTCCTCGCTCTTTAGGCCTTCAAACATAGAAAACACAGTCTAAAAATTTTGAAGATAAAAATAAAATATTTCATATATCCATATGATTATATCACATGGGTGAAAACTTTAGGATCTCAGCTACACCTTCATGTTCTTTAAACACTCCAACATAGGCTCTAACCACTCAAATCAACTCTCTCAAAATGACCACTCAGACTGGTCATATATAGTCAAAAATAAAGTCAAGTTATTTTGACTTTCCATAACTGATCAGGTGCATATCATGAAATACAATACCTTATCATATATAATTTAATACTTATTTGATATCTTTATATTCATTTTCTTCCTTAACTCTATTCAAAACACCTTCAAATTACCTCTACAAGATGGTCACTTAAATTGCCAATGTATTTAATAAGCATAGTCAACTTCTAAGCCTTTGATCATACTAAATATGAATTGTAAAAAACTCCAAAAATAAATATATATAGTATTCATGGAGTCTAAAACACTCTCTAATAGTTAGTTCATCTTGAAACATCAAAATGCTATCAAGAACAACTCAATTTTCCTTCTCGGGTCACTTGCAGAACATGGTCAAACACATAGTCAACTTTGGAGATCAATATCTTTGACTATACAAACATTAAAACCTTCTAACTAGTGTTTATGTATTATCCTTAGAGTATTTAAAAACTTTTCCTTTTACACCATGATCAAATTCTGCATATATCAAAAGTTATAGCTTAAACACTACAGAGTAGTTTTCCCTCATTAATTTGAATATTTGAAATCCAACAGTCACTATGCAAACGTTAAACATCAAACACTTTGACCTCATGTTATGCTCCATAGAAAATTTTAATAAATGTGATCCATTAATATTCTTGGGAGTATCCAGGTTTTTATCTTAAGATGCTCACTATTGATCTTAGATCCTTACTTTCGTAATCATGCCACTTGGCAGCTCTGTGTGCCTTGTATGCACCCTGTACCCTTTAGTCAAAGCGCTTGTACCATTTGGTATTTCTAAATGAAATCTAAGCATATTTTTACTTATTGACTTAATGCGTTCCATTTATCTCTAACTGCATGATCATGTGCTCACCATTGGATCTTTGTCTGATAGATTAGATGCTCACCATAGATATGTTATTCAAACTCTGTGATTGTGACACATGTCACTAACACGTGAAATCTTGACCATTTTAATTTGAACCATGTCATTGGAATCTTATCCAGTCAGATTAAATTCTTATTTTTAGATTTTTTATCTGCTTAAATGCTGACTATAGATCTCTTCTTGCAAATTTGGCTAAGTATGGGAACTTAGCAAAACTTTGCCTAGAAGGCCAACTTTACACCTTAATAACGTTTGCTACGCTAAATATAATGACCTAAAATTTGAACCATATGATCATCTCACATAGGGGAATCCATCCATGTATCAAAATGCTCATGAAACTTTTGCATGTGTGAGATATGATGTCATCAATCTACTCGCTCAGCTTTATCTGTCAAGATGACTACTTGAGCTTAGTCATTATAAGACCATTCTAATGAATTATGTACACTTACATAAGCACTATAAGCACTTATAAAAATAATAGGGTATCTATAACTTTTACATATCATCAATATAATCCATTAATTACTTCACTAAGTCAAACACTAAAGAACCATGCAGGAACACTGAAGCTCGTTGAAGCACACTTTATTATTGTCATTCTAGCACACATGACACCTCATCAACATCCTTGGTCACCTTGAAGAAATCATTTTTAAACCTCCAAAAACATCTCCCTTTTTCATTTATGTCAAACACCAATACAAATCTTATGCTCAAACTCTATCTTTCTCTTCAAATACTTTCTCCCCCTTTGACATGATGATAAAGTGGGCTCATCTTCTGATCCTGATGACCTAAAAATACATCAAGGACCAAAAATAGGAAAGTAAAAAAATTGATATATGACATGGGCTCATATTCTGATCTTGATGACCTAAAAATACATCAAGGACCAAAAATAGGAAAGTAAAAAAATTGATATATGATACAAACTCCCCCTAACACTGTGCATACCTCTTCTTACCTTGAGCTTCTCAAACATGCTCCATGACTATACTCTTCGTTCATCATACATAGCTTCTATGAAGACAAAACATATATGAATAACAAAAACTACATGAACTTACCTTGACAACATTAATAAGGACTCCCCCTAAGTCACTTGAGCTTAGGCACCGATTGATCACCTTGGTCCTTTGGATAAAATGACCAAAAAGTTCACTTCTTCATATTAACCTAGCTTAGAGGCCTTGTAACCATACCTAGACCTTACAGAGCCCATAACTTTCTGTGTATGAACTTTCATGGCTTGAAATTTCATATCTAAGGCATTATCATATTCCCCCTCATGAATTATAAAAATAAACACTCATTTCTTTCTCTACAACATACTTCCTTCACAAACCTACTAGCTAGTTAGCCCTCCATTTGCACAAATCCTCCTCCATGGAACCATGCACTTCCAAAAGACTGTGAAAGAATTTTTGAGCACCCATTTGGCTATTTCAAATGATTAAGTATCCTAAATCACTAGGTAAACCATTTCTCCAACATGAGCAAAAATACTAAGTTTATAAGAGAAACTCAGTCAACACACCACCTTTTGGTCAATGCCCATCTCTGAAACTTTTCTCACACCTAAAGGTCATTAATACACACTTCTAAACCAAATTTTGAGCTCAAAATCCTTTAGGAACCCATACTTCCTATACCATGATTTTTGACTTGCATACCCTTAAGCACAAATTGGAAAACTCGAGAGCAAATAAATTTATCCAATTGCACACAAAAGACCTTAAAAACTTTGAATCACCTAGAACACACTTTAATGAAGTCAACACACCTTTCTATTCCACTAAGATACCTTGAAAACTTGCAATTCTTCAAAATGACACCTGGAAATATCCATACCCAGCTTGCAGACCTTGCACATATAATAGTCAACATGCCAAAACACTAAAATCTAATAATGACATCACCAATCCACCTCATCCACTTTGGCAAACCAAACTCAACTGATCTCAACTCTCTTTTGTCTTTTAGGACCCAAAAATATCAAATTTACAAGATTGACATTCACTAGGCAGTGAGAACTTAACAAAAATGGTCAAACTCAATAAATGACCATAACTGACTCTTTTGACCAATCAAATACATGAAACCTCATGGATTAATCTTGTTCCAATATTCTTCACATTCCATAACAACCTTGCCTTCATTCTTCAACATTTGACCAGCTAATCCATCCATCAAAACTTGAGAAGAACTCACCTTTGGGACCAAAGTCCTTGAATATTCTTGAAACACACAATTCACCACAACATTTGAAGCAAGCCTATGAACTTGTTACTCCCCCTTAACCAAGAACATCTTCTTCAAGCCACTCAATCTAATTGAGTTAGCTCCCCCTTAGCCAAACACATCTTCAAATGATATTCTTGTCTTGTAATATCAACCAAAGCTCAACTGGCATCCACCATACTTCCTCTTGCTTGTCAAGTTTCTCCTTGAAGCCTAGATAGAGACACCTTAACCCACAATGTCCTAAAACAATGTGAAACTAGGTGTTGCCCACAACTCCTAATATTCCTTCTCCTCCTTGGTCATCTGATGTTGATAGTTCTTCTTCTTCTTCTTCATCATCATCATCATCATCATCATCATCTTCTTCTTCTTCTTCTTCTTCTTAGGCTTAAGAGAAGCAATATGTTCATCCACTACAATATTCTATTTTTCTTCTAAGATTGGATTGACAACATATGGAGACAACAAAGATTCATGACATACCTTTTCATCTAAATAAAGAACCTCGTAACTAGGCATTGACAACTGATGTTCTTTGCATAAAACTTGGTCAACAACAATAGGATGTTTACTTGTATCCATACACACCTCGAAACTAGCCTCAACTAACATCTTGGTCTTTTCTTTGAGCTTAACTTGAACTAAGTTTTGATTCTCCTTTTATATCTAGATAGATGACACATTCTCTTGGCAATCTTGAACCTTCTTCATATCTAATTCCTCTTTTGTTTTAGCAATTGTCCACCTTGATCTTTCAGGTCAACTGAATTAGTTTTCTTGGTCTTCACTTCCTTAGGATTCCATATTAAGGATTAATCTTTATTGAGCACTCTAGGATGTCCATGCACCTTCTTATGAATTGAAAGCTTTTTTATAAAATATATCACAATATGACCAACTTGATGACAATAGAAATAAATAACATCATTCATACCTTCTGTTTGATGAAGTTTATGAATCTCAACAAACATACCATCTTGTTTTTTAGGTTTATTATGCTCAAGTTTGACTATCTAAGGTCTCCATACTTGGGTTAGTTTTTTCCCATGCATTCTAGGACAGGATCTAGAAATATGTCCCATGTCATGACAATTATAACATACTACATTATCTATACCTCTAGCTGACTAAATACTCTTCCTTCTATAGTTTCTTGCCTTATGACCAAACTTGTAACAAGCATAATAATGACCATTAAAATATATTTCATACCTCATGACACTTGGTTGCCTAATGGATATTTTCATATTGATATTGGTTCTTGCATCCTTCTTGTCTTGAGCTAACCTCTTTTACTCTTTCTCAATTTTGTTTACCTTGACAACAAATTGCTCACGCTCATACATCAATTGAATGCTCTCATCCTCTTTGGATCTCATACTTGAACTTGTAGTCTCTAACTAAATTTTGAGAACTTGGATAATCTCATTATCCCTCTTAGCTTCTTTAGCCATGCCATCCTTCAATCTCCATGCTTGCTCTTCAATAATCTTTATAAAATCAAGATTAGATTTCAACTCATCATGCTCACCTTGCTTTGAACTCAACTTGGCATTTGTCTCTTCTAACTAAGTTTTGAGATGTCTACATTTTTCTTCTTTTGAACTCAGATTCATCTTTGTAACCATTAATTGATCCTCAAGAATGTTGATCTTCTCTTTATCATCTTTTGATCTTGAGCTTGCTTTCAAGGATTCTATCTCCTTATTGAGCTTGATGCACTCATACTTAATATCCTTAAAGCTTGAGGCCATGATCTTATTATGAGATTCTTCTTGATCATACTCTCTCATCTTACCTTTATACTTCTCAAAAAGTGCCTCGAGCCGATTGCACTTTTATTCACTTTATTTTAGGCATGCATAATTAACCTCTAAGTGGGCCTTCAATTCTTGACTCTCTTTCTTCAATTGCATAGCCATATTGTACCTTGGGTCACCTTCAAGTGGTTAAATTTACAAAGAAGGTCCTTCTCTAATACCAATTATTAGAGGTATAATTATTGAGAGGGGGGGTGAATTAGTGATGCCAAATAATCCTATTCAATTCCCAACTCTTAAATATTCAGCATATACAATCATGATGCATGCAAATTAACCATTGCAATGAACAAGGAACATATAACAAGATCAAGCACATAACACATGATATATGTGGAAAAATATCTTGAGGGATAAAGCCCACTAAACCTTGTAATATGTACCATAGTCATATAAAACAAGATCCAACATTTAGACCAACACCAACTGATCAAGGAAGACCCATCCCTTAGTTTAGTGAGACACCTATCTCACAAGGAGGAACCAACCCCCTAGGCAACCAAACACCAACTCAGATACCTTAATTTTATCACCACCTTTGATCTGATGTCTTCTACACCTGATGATGAACTTATCTTACTTACTCTCTTTCCCCTTTACAATCTCACAAACTTTCACACATAAGCAATGCATTCAAAATACCCTTTTAGATAACTTTTCACTTCTTAGCACATACACAATCAGAAAACCTATAAAAACTCTATCACAACATCAAAAATATGACCTATAGGTCATGCACATAATCCTCAACCTGATCTGCTCTTCAATCCATCCACTAAGCACACTCAATCAATCTTTAGGGCTTACTCACTCAATCTGCCTCTTCTAGGCTCATTAGGTCCAATAACCTACGTGTTCACCTTCATCACCTTGAATAGATAAGAATAATTAATACTCTTCAATCTCTATTGGTCCTTAATGACCTATACCTTCTCTTTCAAAGGTTCTCTCCTTTGCTTGGCTCCACACACACACAACAACACAACTCTACACTTGTAAGTCTAGAAACCATCATCTTTGCTTTCACTCTTTATAGAGTCTTCATGAATATCAAATTTTTGGTTAGCCAAAGTACTTGCCTTAACCCTTAAGACATATATCATGCTAATATATATCTCCAATCCATTCTCATAGGTCGGCCATTACTTCATTAGCTCCAAACCACTATTAGGTCTTAGTGAAACCTAAAACAATTAATACTCACACGTTACATGTGAGACTACTTGGACCACCTTCATCATTTACCAAGGATTCAAACAAATCAAACCTATCTCCAATATCCCCTTACTAACTCCCTCATGGGTCCATGCCACCTAGAACACCACCTTAACACTTGAACCTACCAATTAGGTTTTCTTACTCTTTAGGCCTTCAAACACAAAAAACATAGTCTCAAACTTATGAAGCTAACACTCAAATATTTCATATATCCATATGATTATATCACATGGGTGAACCCTTTAGGACATTAGCTATACCTTCATGTGATTTAAATACTCTAACATAAGCTCTAATCACTCAAATCAACTCTCTTAGAATGACCACTCAGACTGGTCATCTATAGTCAATTTATATTGACTTTCCATAACTGATCAGGGGCATATCATGACATATAATAACTTATCATCAGTATTTGAGACTTCCTTTACATCTTCATATTCGTTTTCTTCCTTAACTCTATTCAAAACACCTTTAAATTACCTCTGCAAGATGGTCACTCAAACTGCTAGTGTATTCACTAAACATAGTCAACTTCTAAGCCTTTATTCATATTGAATATGAATTGGTCAAACCTGTAAAAATAAATACATATAGTATTCATAGATTCTAAAACACTCTCCAATACTTAGTTCATCTTGAAACATTAAAATGCTATCAAGAACAACTCAATTTTCCTTCTTGGGTCACTTACAAAACATGGTCAAACACAAAGTCAACTTTGGAGCTCAATATATTTGACTATACAAACATTCAAACCTTATAACTAATGTTTATAAATGTGCCTTGGAGTCCTTTATAACTTTTAGTTTTACAATATGATCAAATTATGTATATATCAAAAGTTATATCTCAAACACTACAAACTAGTTTTCCCTCATTAATTTGAATATTTGAATTCCAACAGTCACTGTGTAAATGTTAAACATCAAACACTTTGATCTCATCTCATGTTCCCTAATAAATTTAAATAAATGCACTCTTTTGATATCCTTATGAGTATCTTATACTTTATCTTTCAATGCTCACCATTGATTTTAGATCTTTGCTTCTGCGATCATGCCACTTGATAGCTCTACGTGCCATCTGCGGACCCTGTACCCTTTAGTCAATGTGCTTGCACCATTTGGTAGTTTTGTGTGAAATATAAGCATCCTTTGACTTATTGACTTAATGTGCACCATTAATCTCTAACTTCATGATCATACACTCACTTTTGGATCTTCATCTGATAGATTAGACACTCACCTTAGATTTGTTGCTTAGACTCCATAATTGTGACACATTTCACTAGCACGTGCAATGTTGACTATTTGAATTTGAATCATGCCATTGGATTTGTTGATGTAGTGGATTGCACCCTATGAAGGGAGGCTCAAATATATTCATCCATGTGACATAATGGAGACATCTCTCTTTCTGTGGGTGGCAAACGTGAGGGATGAATCTCTAGATTAGGGGCTAGTTACCTTTGATCCACCTTGAGGCCCTAGATTTCCTACTGCTAATAATGGGGAGGATGAAAAGGGAGAGAAATATTGGAAATCAAAACCTAAACTAAAATTGTGATGCATCAAAATGGTTGGTCTGCTTAGCTTTTACATACACTTTACACCAAGAGAAGCTGACATACACTATCATTCAAGATGAGAAACTCTCATGCATCAGTATTTCAACAGGGGGCCCTATGGAGATACAAGGAGGAAGAACTACTAGAGGTGTTTTAAGACACACTATGGCAGACTGTTCACATGCACCTATACTGGGCTATGGACACTTCTTGTTGACCTGCAAGAAAGAGCTCACAATACACTATATATGTTGGATTCAAACTATGAAAGCATGAAAGAAAATGTCTTGACACAAGATCAAAACCATAGACATATGTAAAAGTGTAAACCCAAATAGAGGTAAAATGTTTATGTCTTGATTCAAGGTAAATTCCTACAGGGCTTCGCAATACACATTGAGAGATTTTTTCTCAAAATGAGAAGTTATAATTATATAGAGCAAGATGCTAACAGAACAAGGAAAAGAGACCCATGTTGGAGTCAAACACTTCTGAGATAAGAGACCATGTTGTTGCCATATTCTTTAAAATACATATGGGAGAGCCATCTTGTATATTGTCCACCACTACTTCTATTGCCCTTGGGCTATAAAAGCATGGGGAACTTGTTCCTATCAACTGACAAAGTCATTCTAAGTTGTTGTGACTGACTGAGCCCTCTTCAATGTTTGGATGCAACTGGTTGTGCATTAATGGCTTGGCATGAAAACACAGGCTATGGCTCTCTATAGTTTAAAAACTAATCTATTTTATTAGTTTCCAGTAGATATATTTTACCTAAACATATTAACTCCCTTGGTTGAGTTGTCTATGCCACTTGTCTTGGTCTGAGTGGTCTTTGATTTCATCAGCTACTGGAACTATTCTGCATTTTTGTCCTTTTCCATTCTTTACTTTGCCCATGTTTTGTCTCTTCCTTGCCTTCTCCTTTTACACTCCCATGGGCTTTTCCTTTTGTCCTTCGAATAAAATGTTTGAAGGATTTCCTTCAACCATTTTATTCAAAAGATTTCCTTTCAGTTGTTCGCCCTTTGCACTATGCTTCATCGGCCTTCAATATTTTGTTCGGGTGATTTTATTGAGACAAAAAGTCTAAAGGAATTCTTTTGGACTTTTGTTCAAAGGAAATTATTCATGTGTCTTTCTTCTACCTTCGGGCTTTGGTGTCTCTTTCCTTTAGACAAAATGACGGAAGTAATTCCTTCAGACATTTTATTCAAAGGAAATTCTCTCTTGGCATTAGCTTTTCCTAAAGGACAAGTGCCCTTCATCTTTTTGTCTTTATCCCTTGCTTCCTCTTGGTGCCCTCCACAATGGCCATCTGAGCTTTAAAGATACCCTTCAAGCTTTTGAATAAGGTTCACTTCGTCACTTGAGTGCCCTCTGCAAGGGCCATTGGCTCTTAGAATTTCCCTTTGGAGAAAATGTAAGGGTCCTTTTTTCTACTCGGGTGCCCTTCGTAAGGGCACCTACCCTTCAAAACTCCTGCAAATGACCCTTCGGAGAACTGAAGAGGTCCCCTTGCTGATGAAAATCCCTCTGCAAGGGCACTTCCTTCTAGACTTAACCTTCGGCCTTTCTTCAATTGTCCTTTAGAAAAGTGAAAAGTCTACTTTCTTTGCTTATGTGCCCTCTGAAGAAAATATGTGCCTTTGGTGAGCTGCATAGACCAAATTGGGTCCTTCACTTGTTTTTATTTATAAAACTTAACAAGTAATACACCTGCACAAACCTGAATTGCACTAGATAGACCATTTAAAACTTCTCATGAGCTCTTACTTTAGGTTTTGCATCAACTTCAACTCATAAAACAAATAAGTAAAGACACTTGGAAAACCTGATTTGGTCTACCAAGGCCAAATCAAGTTTTTCAATTGTCTTTACTTAAAAACCTTTACAAATAAAGATGTTTTTAAAGTCCAAATTACACAATAAGGACCAAATTAGGTTTATCAAGTAACTTGACTTATGAAAATTTCACAAGTAAAGTCATTTGGAAAACCCGATTTGGTCTATTGTAGGTGAAGTAACTGCTCTTGACAAACTCGAAATGCACTTAGATAAGCAAATGAGGAAAACACTTGGTTTTTTCTTAAGAAAGGTCTGATAGAGAACATTTTGCACAAGGCAGCAAAGGGATGATCTAGCCAAAACATGGATTGGATCACTTTTGCAAAGAAAAAGGAGGGGTGCCCAATTTTGGCATACATGACCAAAAATTGGTCAACACATTTGGTGACTCATAGGGGGAGCATGTTTGCTATGCTAAAGAAGATTGGTAGCCTCAAAGTCCATTGGGCATGGAGTCAGGATGCAGTTTGAAAAAGTTAGTAACAGCCTTCTAGAGACCTATGAACCAACAAAGCTTTACCTCAAGCAACAAGGAAAAATAACACACAACAAGGCTAAAAACACTACACTTGTGTAAACAACACTTAGGGAAAACAAAGACAACTGAAATCAAACTACTATGTACAACTAACTAGATATATTTGCCTCCTTCCTGGATCAAATGGAAAATTTATCAAGTCTCCTTCATGGCAAGAAAATTTACGGTGCCAGACAAGTGGCTGAATGGAATGGAAGCTTGGTGACTTGCCCTTCTTGCCTGCCACCTTGATTGGCTTGTATCCGAGTAGATCAGGGTCAAACATGTCTCCAACATTTATGTATTTAATTTTCTCTATGGAGACTGCCTCATGCTGGCCCTTCATGCTAATATATCTCACCAATAAATTAATGGTTTCTAGCTCATCACCATAGGGCTCATTTATCTCATAGCCCCCTTGATATGCATTATGGACTGACTTGTCCCCTTCTACTTCATTGAGGAGCCTGTCAAACTGATCCTTTAGTTCATCATGGCCTTCATGAAGAAGGGTGATTGTTGTGATGTCTGGAATGAGATCACAAACTACTTGCTCATCTTTAGGGACATCATCTTCTTGCTCAAGGATCTCTTCTTTAAAGCTTTCATCAAGATGGGTAGGCCTCTCCTTTTCTTTCTAAAAAATAGGAGTCTTTAGTTGTTTAAAGACATGTTCTTGATCCTCCTCCAAATTGGGTTCCACGGTATGGTCATTCTCCTCATCAAAACAACAAGGAAGTTCATCAAATAAGGGAGGGGGAGAGTTCACCATGCTTACATTCCTCATCGTCCATTGTTAACAAATAAATTTTGTCAACCTCATCTTCATATTGCTAGAACATATGCATGTATGCATGACCTATGTCTTCTCCATTGTTGATGATGCCTTCAAAAGGAGCATCCATGATGATTTCCTCCTCATTGTCATCCATGAGAGCTTCTTGATCAGCCATGAATTGGATCCTCTCTTCTTTACTTGCCTCTTTCAAAATAGGTTCCTCCTTGAGAAGGGATGAAGTGGAAGGCTGATGGTTAAACTCATGTGGAAGAGGAGGCAAACCTTGAGCTATAATCAAATGATTATCTTCCTTCCATTTGGCCAACACTTCATCCACATCAGATGTGGCTTGATACTCTTGGAGGGGTGTGTTCAAACGTAGGATCTTCTGCTTGGTCTGAACCATCCATCACACCTTGGTTGAGGAACCTCATTCTGGACTCCAACTCTGCAATTTGCTTGGCTATATTCTCTTGGAAGAGCCTTTCTTAGAGGTCACAAGCATCATCATGATGAGTAAGAGTGGCTTCATCTTCTTCAAGGCTTCTATCAAAATGAATAGGCCTCTCCTCCTCTTTTTTCCTACCCCATGATTCCATTATTTACTTCCAACTCATGACCTTGGGATTGGAACTTCTCCCTTGTGAATAGGCAACAACTTTATCCTCTTCAAGGTCCTAAGCTGGTTCATGATAGACACTTCTATGCTGAAAGACTTGAGGAGGTTGAGGCAGATTGGGAAGGGTCTACTCATGCATAGGAAGAGTTGCTTCAAGAGAGATGTGTTACTTTCCAAAATATATAGGGTGGTTCCCATCAAAAGAGGGTTCACATTCTAAAGAATTGAGAAGGTTAGTCTCCATGAGAAGATATTCTAATGCCCTTTGGTATTGGAAAGCTAGATGTAAAGGATTAAGAGCAGGAGTGATTAATGCACCAAATGAGCTAAAAGATTGGATTTGGTGAGCAAGGGCTATTTGGTAGAAAGAATTTGGCATACAAGAGGGGACTTTATTTTGAGTAGGAGGGGGATGCTCTAGGATGGGAAAAGGCATACAAGGTTGATTGCCTTGAATGAATGGGCTCCTACATCTTGCTAGTTCCTCCTTCATGGATTGCAAGACCTGAGTTTGCTTGAATAAACACTCCTATTTGTACATAAGCTCTTGTTGATATCTATTATGCTCATCCAATCTATCTATCTCCATCACTTGCTTCTCGAACTCCAACATTATCTACCTTACACTAGGTGAAGGGTAACTAGGAGAGCTACTTGAGGTGATTCCATGAACAACTTGAGCTTGATCAAAATGATATGAACATAAGGCCCATACTGCTCAGCAATGGGATTATACATACAAAAATGTGATTTCTTGATGGCACTAGGACTACTTAACCAATTGATTCAACTCAGAGTCTCCATTGGTGTTGATTGAAATGCATCCAAAGCCTGATTGGTTGAAAAACACACCAAAAACCCTTCAAATCCTTGGACAAACTATCCCACTAGGCATGCCAAAAACTTTTGACATGGTGGATTGCACCCTATGAAGGGAGGCTCAACTATGTTCATCCACGTGACATAATGGAGACATCCTTCTTGTTGTAGGTGGCAAATGTGAGGGACGAATCTCTAGATTAGGGGATAGCTCCCCTTGATGCACCTTGAGGCCCTGGATTTTCTATTGCTAACAATGGGGGGATGAAAAGGGAGAGAAATACCAGAAATTAGAACCTAAACTAAAGCAGTTATGCACCAAAATGGTTGGTCTGCTCAGCTTTGACATACACTTTACACCAAGACAAGCATACATACACTATCATTCAAGATGAGAAACTCTCTTGCACCAGTATTTCAATAGGGGGCCCTATGGAGATACAAGGAGGAAGAACTACCAAAGGTGTTCTAAGACACACTATGACAACCTGTTCACATACGCCTATACTCTACTATAGACACTTCTTGTTGACCTACAAGAAAGAGCTCACAATACACTATATATGTTGGATTCAAATTGTGAAAGCATGAAAGAAAATGACTTGATACAAGATCAAAACCATAGACATATGTAAAAGTGTAAACCCAAATGGAGGTAAAATGATTATGTCTGGATTCAAGGTAAATTATTGCAAGGCTTCACCTTACAAGTTGAGATATTTTTTCTCAAAATGAGAAGTTACAATTATATAGAGCAAGATGCTGACAAAACAAGGAAAGGAGACCCATGCTAAAGTCAAACACTTATGAGATAAGAGACCATGCCTTTACTGTATTCTTCAAACTGTGTATGGGAGAGCCGTGCTGTAGATTGTCCACTACCACTTCTACTATCCTTGGGCTGCAAAAGCATGCGGAACCCGTTCCCATCAACTGACAAAGTCATTCCAAGCTATTGTGACTAATTGAGCCCTCTTTAATGTTTGGATGCAACTAGTTGTGCATTAATAGCTTGGCATGAAAAAATTGGCTGTAGCCCTCTATAGTTTTAAAACCAATCTATTTTATTGGTTTTTGGTAGATATATTCTATCTAAACATATTAAATCCCTTGGTTGAGTTGTCTATGCCACTTGTCATGGTCTGAGTGGTCTCTGATTCTACCCTTTGACTTCATCAACTGCTGGAACTGTTCTACATTTTTATCTTTTTTTGCTCTTTACTTTCCCGTGTTTTGTCTCTTCCTTGCCTTCTCCTTTTGCACTCTCATAGGCTTTTTCTTTTGTCCTTCAGACATTTTATTCGAAGGATTTCCTTTTGGTTGCTTGAGGTGTGGGAAGCCTCTGAAGAGGTGGTGGAGAAGAAGTGGCATCTTCTTTATTGTATTCTTTTCTGTATAAGTATTAATACAAGTTGTGTATTGTCTCTCATATCATGTGTTATTCTGAATTCTAGTTACTTGTGATTCTAGTTAATTTCCGCATATTAAGTTGCTTGGTTTGGTAAT
Source organism: Torreya grandis (assembly GCA_037957365.1). Lineage (NCBI taxonomy): Eukaryota > Viridiplantae > Streptophyta > Pinopsida > Cupressales > Taxaceae > Torreya > Torreya grandis. The sequence goes on from JARHVA010000135.1 coordinate 5,426,811, forward strand.
CAATTGTGTGCTTCTGGTTGTTGTTTCCCAACACGTGGTATCAGAGCCAGGTTGCAGGGAGCAGGTGTTGTGTTTGGTTACAGGTCACTCTCAGGGGTTTCTGATCGAGTGGGAGTAGAGCAATGGCAGATGAAAGTAAGCTAAGAATGGAGGAGTTGAAAAGCACAGATGGTTACTTACGGTCCTATGGAAAGAAAGAGCAGGTAAAAGATTATTGTTGGTTGGTAGCAGATCAGCATGAAGGAACTGAAGAAGCAGATGTAGTAGGTGTTGTTGCACAGGATGCTCTGGGAGGTTTCTTGGATAAAGTTGAATCTTGGATAAAATATTCGGTTGCCTCTTTCCATGCAGCCCCAGGTAGAGGAGCTGGTGAGCCTTGTCAAAGAATTGGCAAAGGGGAAGTGAAGCTGAAATTGCAGGCAGCCAACACACAGGTGTTGATGAAGGTCATGCAGGTCCCAGGTTTGGAGATATGGTTAATTTCTTCAGAAAGATTGGGTGATGAGAGATGCACAAGAACTCTCACAGCGGATGCACTTGAATTAGTTGGTGGTAAGAAAACAGGTACTCTTTATCTACTTGTTTATATTATTGATTATTCTTTTGTTGTGGAGACGTGGCTTCATAGGCTTGGTCACATGAGCAGGAAGGAGATGCATGTTCTTAAGCGGAAGACAGATATATTTGACAGGCTTAAGAACTGGAAAGCCTTGGTGTACTTGGAGGAGATGGCGGACAGAAACCAGTGGATGGTGCTGGATACTTATGACCAGGGCAGTTTGGACATGGGTTTTGATTCAAAGGAGCTCGCGGGTAAAAGGTCATCACTCACAGGCGAACACAGATACCGATATCGGTTAGGAGGAACCGGCGTTGAACAGACAGGTGCCGATGTCGGTCATGTGTAGACCGAAGCCGATGATGTCGGGCAAGGTAAGACCGATGTCGGTCAGAAGGACCGACGTCGGCAATAGGTAAAACCGACGTCGGTTATGAGGACCGACGTCGGCAACAGGGACACCAATGTCGACAGGGTCGGTAGTCAGGGACAGACGCATGGGAATCGACGTCGATCAGATGCAGACTGTGTAGTGACCGAGGTCGGTCACTATAACGGATTTTGGGTGGACAGCATGCTGTCAAGGGGTCTCAAACACCCATACGGAGGACTGAAGACGTAAGTAGGCCCTCAAATTTGTTGTTCCTCTTCTTTATACTCGTTGCTGATTGTAGAGCAGGAAGGATCCAGGAAACAGGTGAGAGCATGGCAGGGATATGATGTAGAACCAAACGAGAGTTTTGGTAGGGTTGCCAACTGGATGAAAGCACAGAGACGAATGGATACCTTAGTTGAAGAATAGAGTGAACGGACACATGAGACGGAAGACCAGGCATATGGTCTTGAGGAGCTGCAAGACAGTGGTACAGGTTTTGACAGGTGGAGGACGAAGCATGGCTTCAATCAATGTCAGGGTAACTACTGTGGTTTGTCTTACCAGGTGAATGATGATTGCAACATCATTCTGTTGCTGTATGTGGATGGTATGTTTTGCTAGCAGGATTGTACATATAGGGTTTTGCTGAGCTAAGGGTAAGATTAGTTCAGTGGCATGTCATGAGGAGTTTGGAGCAGCAAAATTCTTTGGCATGGGAGACATGGAGATCACAGGTTGATTTTGTCTCCAGTGGGAGCTGATGTGAATCAGGTGTTGGTGAGGTTCAGGATGCAGAGCCAGAGCACACTAAGGGCTGGACAGGTACAGTGTCCGAAATCACATGAGGTCTGGTATAGACCTAAGTATTCCCATGCAGTGGGAGCTGTCAGAGAGTTAGGAGCCAATTCGGGGAAGTGGGTTCTCAGGTATTTGAGAGGGACCAGCAGCAGGGATTCATGCTATGCAGGGTCAAGACTTCACTACATGGGTTTATAGGTTCGAATGTGGCAGGTACTCGGATGACAGGAGGTACACCACGGGATGTGTGGTGGGTTGTCTTCAAGATTGATCTTGAAGAGGGATACAAACCAGGAAACAGATTAGATGGAGTACAAGTACAGGTACAGTGCAGTTGTTTATCTCCAAGTGGGAGATTGTTAGGTTGTGGAGCTAAAAGCTTCACTGATGCAGACATGGAGGAGGTTGCAGGAGAGTTGTAGAGTGTCACAGAGACTGGCGTTGGTCTGGCCAACCGACGTCGACAGGATAAGACAGGAATGCAACCGACATCGATCATGGATCGGTCGGCGTCGGCGACCCCCAGGCGGACAGGGACCGACGTCGGTCGCCTGTGTGGTTCGACTGTGAGTTTATTACGGGCAGTTAGCTAATGAACCAAGTGTTTGCATGATTAGTGCTATTTTTAGACTGAGAGCTGCAGATATAATTATTGTAATCAGATGTCTAATCATTGTTTGGATGAGATCTATATAATAGACTCATGGTTGTATTGGAAAGGTCTTCTAGTTTGAGTTGAGCAAAGTTAGCTCCTTCTGTGTGTGAGGTGAGCAAGGGTGTTCCTCCTAGTTCCACAGCAGTACCAAGGTGGGTGCTGGTTTTGGAGAGTCAGCAAGATTCTTCAGGTGTGTAGGATCTTGGTCACAGGGGCATGGCCTATATAGGAGATCTACATGGTAAGTAAGATCATTGCTTTGCAGGTGTATGTGTATGCAAGGTCAAGGTTCACAGGTGTGCAGAACTAGGTTGATTTGCAGGTGTGCAAGATCAGATAGGATAGCAACACAACAGAGAGCAGAATCAGGCAGGATCTACTTGGAGTACAGGTGTGTACTCAGATAGAGCAAAGAGGAAGGCAAGGGAGTTCTTTCCATAAGTATGGTCTGTTGAATTGCAGGTTGTTGCAGGTTCATGGGAGATCTACTTGAAGTACCTTGAGTACTTGTGGAGTGTGTGGAGCACTTGTGGAGTGCGTGGAGCACTTGTGGAGTGCGTGGAGCACTTGTGGAGTGCGTGGAGCGCTTGTGGTGTGCGTGGAGCACAGGAGGTGAACACCAACTCTGTGTTTGAGTTGTGTGTTGGGACCTGAGAGAGAGAGAGCTTTGAGGAGAGAATTACTGTTCACTTGAGGTGTGGGAAGCCTCTGAAGAGGTGGTGGAGAAGAAGTGGCATCTTCTTTATTGTATTCTTTTCTGTATAAGTATTAATACAAGTTGTGTATTGTCTCTCATATCATGTGTTATTCTGAATTCTAGTTACTTGTGATTCTGGTTAATTTCCGCATATTAAGTTGCTTGGTTTGGTAATCAATTGTGTGCTTCCAGTTGTTGTTTCCCAACAAACATGGTTTGGATGACTTTTGCAAAGAAAAAGGAGGGGGTGCCCAATTTTGGCTTGCAGAACCAAAAATTGGTCAATAAGATTCTTATCCAGTTAGATTAAATTCTCATCGTTAGATCTATGATCCGATTAAACACTGACCATAGATCTCTTCTTGTAAATTTGGCTAAGTATGGGAACTTAGTAAAACTCTGCTTGGAAGGCCAAATTTGCACCTTGATAACTTTTGTTACACTGAAGCTCATGACCTAAAATTTAAACCACATGATCACCTCACATAGGGGAATCCATCCATGTATCAAACTATTCTTAAAACCTTCACATGTTTGATATATGATATCATCAATATACTCAGTCAACTTTATCTGTCAAGATGACTGCTTGAGCTTAGTCATTATAAGATTGTTCTAATGAATTTTGTACACTTCCATAAGCACTATAAGCACTTATAACAACCCATAGGGTCTCTACAACTTGTCCATACCATCAATATCATCCATTGATTGATTCACAAAGTCAAACACTAAAGAACCATGCAGGAACACTAAATCTCATTGAAGCACACTTTGTCATTATCATTGTAGCACACATGACACCCCATCAACATCCTTAGGCACCTTGAAGACTTCATTGACAAAATTCCAACACATAAGCTACAATCCAAGCATGAAGAAGGATGGGATCCTATACAAAGAATGTCTCATACAACAAGTTGTATAGATTTTGTTTAACCCACGTGCATGAATAAATTCCTAGTTTGAGAAATGGTACTATAAAATTATCCTCAACACTAGTAATCTATCACTCAATATTCTCAAGTGATAATCATTTGAGCATCCTCCACCATCGTATAAGTAAGCACTATGGGTCCCAACAATAGAACATAAATGTTGGGGTTGTTTCACTACTTAAGCATAACTTTCCTTTGGCATAAACCAAAGTGACTAAAAACCCAACATGCTAACACATTGGCATTTCATGCAAAAATGAGTCATCGCACGCTCACCCAAAGCATGCAACGATGGACTGGTTCCTGTTAAGTTTATTGCATGAGGGTGTACTAACATACAAGGGCACTCGAATGCATAAACAATACTCAATGATTAACTAGAAAAATAAATAAATGGTAATTCTGGATCTAAACTCAGTTAATTGAACAACAATTTACAAGATCACCAACATCATTATCTCCATAGTCAAAACAATAATATTTAAGTAACACAGGTTCCATTCAACATATTGACAAGTGATTAAAAGGTTACATAATCAAGTGTATAGTGCAACTCAATCATATAACTCTCAATGTTATCCCATTAAGTATAATAACAACAATATCCTCAATCACATCAAAAACAAAAACAACACCACCACCAACAACTTTACAAAGTTCTATTCAGGGGTATATATACTTGGTTTTCCCCAACCAAGTAGTTACAATCATAATTACACTCATAGTGACTCACCAACAACCATCAACACATGATCCAGGTGACCATTCGAGGTGACCACTCGGTGGTAGTTCGGTGGCAGTCAACTCCTTGACTTTTGTATTGTTTTCATTTCATTTTATCCTCGGTGGCAGTTAGGTGGCAGTCAGCTCCTCGACTATTGTATTGTTGTCATTTTGTTTTGGTCCTCGAGTGATCGTATCCTCGAGCATTGCATTATTTTAATGTTGCGAGCGATTATATCCTCGAGCATTGTATTGTTTTAATGCTATGAGCGATTATATCCTCGAGTGTTGTATTGTTCAGTCATCACCGTTAATTACTTGAGCCACACAATCTTCTGAGGTGGCCTTCAAGAATATGTATAAATGTATTGTAACCCGAAAGGGGAAGACATACATCTCTTTGCAAAGATAAGTGCATGTTTTATATTGCAGTCGTTAAGTAATACGACGTCTCTTCTCAAAGAATTCAATGTTATTATGTTATTTTTGTGCTATTGAAACATTCATCCACTAGAACTTCTAAGTTTTGGATCAGTGGTATCAGAGCGGTTTGTCTTGAGAAGTGTATGTTCCCAAGGACAAGGTCAGGATACAAAAAACTTGGGTGGGAAGCGACAGAGCTTCCAGATGCTCCCCCTGCGCGCCCCAAATGACCTCAAATGGCGGACGACATTGAGACATTCGATCCTTTCAAGGAAATGGTGAATGAAGCCCTCCAGTGGCAACAAGCGCAGATGCTCCAACAATTTGCTCAAATTCTTCAAACACTTCCGATGTGAAATTTTGGCTCAGCGGCTACACAGCCGAGCTCCTCATCAAGGGAGCTTCCTTTCAGTGCCCCAACACCCTTCAAGGTTCAGGTAAAATTTGATATTCCCACATTTGAAGGCAAAATCAATGTTGATGCAGTGGAAAATTGGTTGGACTAACTGTCATCCTACTTCTCGGTAAATAAGTTCATCGATGGAGAAAAGATCACTTTTGCTCTTCTGAAATCATCATTGCCCGTGAAAAACTGGTGGGAAGTGTACAAAAAGAGGTTCAATTTTGATATCATTGGCCTTAGAGTGGAACCCACCTAGGATGATTTTACGGAAGCAGTAAAAGAAGAATACTATCCCCTCGGCGCATATGATGATCTGTACATATAGTGGCAACAACTCTGCCAAGGAAAGGACCAATCTGTGCAAGATTACACAGACGCTTTTCATTCTTTGTCTGCAAGACTAGGCATTGAAGACAGTGAGAAACATAAGACTCTCAAATATCGTGGTGGACTACAATGGTACATCTAGGGGGAAATGGAACTCTTCAATTTAGAGACCCTAGGTGAGGCATATAAATTTGTAGTAAAGATTGAATAGAAGCATGGCAGGAAGAATACAAAGAATCAACCTTCAAAAGGGAAAAGCGACAAGGAAGGTCAAACACGAGGCCAAAACTATAAGCAAAAGGAGTTTCAGGATAAGAAATCCCAGAAGGGGAAGGCTGGAAAATGGTGTGATTACCACAAAACTAGAACTCACTCCAAAGAAGAATGTTGAGCCATCAAGTCGCTGCTCTCTGAGTCACAATACTCGATGTCTACTCCTCTGCCTCATACACAACCTATATTCGAAGAGGACGAAGAAGAAATTGTAGATGCTGAGCCCAACACCATCATCGCTTCATCACAAACTCGTGATGAAAGACTAGATGACAAAGAAATATTGTTTCATTCCAAATTATGGGTAAAAGGTAAGCCTCTGCATTTCATTCTTGATAGCGGGAGTCAAAATAATTTAATCTCGGCTAAAGTTGTGAGAAGTCTAGGTCTATCCATGAAGCCTCATCCAAAGCCATATAGTATTGGGTGGTTAAGCCCGGGGAGAGACCTTTACGTCGCCCATCAGTGTCTTCTTTCATATGCTATAAAACCATTTCAAGACAAAGTCTTGTGTGATGTGGTCAATCTAGACGTTTGTGATGTCCTCCTTGGTCAACCGTTCATGTACGAGCGGCATGGCATCTATGAATCCCAAACCCAAAGGATCACCCTCACACTTGGAACACTGCGCTATAGGGTACCAGAGGTACCACCTCCCACATCTGTTTCCCTGATCAATGCTAAGCAATGCAAGAGATTGGTGGAGAAGACAAAGCAATTTGTTCTCATGATGGTCAAACCATAGCGATCCAAGGAGGTCGATGTTGCAGTTCTAACTACACAATCAACACAACAACAACAAAAGCATATGGGACGAATCACAGGCAAATATGCTGACTTATTCAAGTCACCCATAGGAGTTCCATTACATTGCCAGGTAAAACATTCTATCGATTTGATCCCAGGATCACCTTTGCCTAACAGTCTTGTGTATCACAGATTAGTTTTGGAGAATGATGAGATAAAAAGATAGATTCAAGAATTGATCGAAAGGGGTCACATCAGGCCAAGCTCTTCACCTTGTGGTAGCCCAATTGTCTTGGCGCCGAAGAAAGATGGAACATGGAGGCTTTGCATTGACTACCGAGCCCTGAATAAAATCTCTGTGAGGAATCGCTACCCTCTCCCCATAATCGATGACCTGCTAGACCAGCTCCGTGGTGTGAAGTTCTTCACCAAAATCGATCTCAAATTTGGTTATCACCAAATTCCCATCGATCCCACTGATGTCTGGAAAACTGCATTCAAAGCCAAGGAGGGGCTCTTTGAATGGTTGGTTATGCCTTTTGGCCTAACTAACGCACCTGCAACCTTCATGAGGATGATGGATGACATCATACGACCCTTCACCAACTCATTCATGGTGGTCTACTTAGATGACATTCTCATCTATAGCAAAACATGGGAAGAACATTTACAACATGTCCGTAAGGTGCTTCAAGCTCTTCGGGAGCACAAGTTGTACGCAAATCTTGACAAATGCACATTCAGAATGGCAACAATTCAGTACCTCAGGTACGTTGTGAATGAGGAAGGTGTCCACATCGATCCAGAAAAGATTTGGGATATTCGAGAATGGCCCACACCAAGGACCCTCACAGAGCTTCACAGCTTTTTGGGCCTTGCAAATTTCTACCACAGGTTTGTTCTTGGATTTTCACATGTTGCTTGGTCACTAACCCAAGTGACTAAAGGAGGAGCTAAAGCTACATTTCAATGGTGTGAAGTACAACAAAGGGCATTTGAGAATTTGAAGAATAGACTCTGCTCAACCCCTGTTCTTGCCTTGCCAAATTTGCATCAACCATTTGAGTTGATGACAGATGCATCCGAATATGCCATGGGAGCTGTCATCATGCAACATGGCCATCCTGTTGCATACCACAGTGAAACTTTCACCGATATAGTCAGGAAATATCCAACATATGATAAGGAACTCTACGCCATTGTACAAGCCTGCAAACACTGGAAACACTACATCTTGGGAAAAGAGACGGTCATCCACACTGACCATAGACCCTTGGAATTCATCCAAATGCAAAGCAAACTACGAAATGAGAGGCACCAAAAGTGGGCCACGTGTCTTCATAAATTCCACCTAATAATCAAACACAAAAAGAGGAGCACAAATAGAGCCATAGATTGCCTAAGCCGCCCACCAATTACTGCACTCACAACAGTGCTTGACCTGTGCAGACATGAGACTGCCACTTGGGGTGCTCTGTATGAAGCAGATCTTATCTTTGCTGACACATATCAAGCGCTCCAAAGAGGTGACCATGTTTTTGACTTCTATTTGCAAAATAATGTCCTCTGCCATATGGGGCACATCTGTGTTCCTGTTGCAGAGCAGCAAAAGATGATATGGGAAGCACACTTCAGTAGGACAGCTGGCCACTTTGGTAAAAAAAACATTAGCAGTTCTTCAGAAACACTTCTACTAGCCCCATATGCACAAAGATGTGGAAAGATATCTCAAATCTTGCACCCCGTGTGCAATCACCAAGCCAACCAATAAAAAGCAAGGATTGTACACGCCATTGCTAGAACCAACTAGGCCTTGGGAGTCCGTCTCAATGGATTTCCTCTCAGGTTTGCCCACTTCCAAACATGGCAAGGACTATATTTTTGTGGTAGTTGATCGATTTTCAAAAATGGCTATTATGCTTGCTTGTAAGAAAAATATGTCTACTGAGGAAACTACTCAACTATACTTTAGCCATGTATGGCTCCATTTTGGTCTCCCCAAGTCCATTGTCTTGGATCGAGATAGCAGGTTCCTGAGCATCTTCTGGTCCACTCTATGGAAAACGATGGATACTAAGCTAATGAAGTCCACAGCCTTCCATCCACAGACTGATGGTCAGACCGAGGTGGTAAACCACTTGATTGTTCACATGATTTGGATGTATCACTCCAAACATCCACGCACATGGGATGAGGGACTTTCGTTCATCCAACATGGATACAATCGGGCACTGCACAGCTCAACCAAGCACAGTCCCTTCCAAGTATGTTTTGGGTTCCAACCCATGGCACCAATTGATGTAGTTGTTCCATTCTCCACCATGGAATACACAACTCATGGAAGCTCCGAGGTAGCAAAAGTGACCAAGTTTATTGAACACATGCATCATATCTAGGAACAAGTTCATGACATCCTGGAGAAGATGAATCAAAAGTATAAGCTACGCCATGACAAACATAGGATTGCACACCATTTTGCTATGGGTGACAAGGTTTGGTTACGGCTTCAGAAGGAACGGCTTGCAGGCCCACGCAGAAAGATTTGACCTCTGCGATATGGTCCATACACCAACACCAAAAAAGTTGCAAAAAATGCCTTTGAGTTGAACCTACCCACCTACCTTGGTTTGCATCCAATATTCAATGTGGAGCTCCTCAAACCATATCACCCACCTCTATTGGACACTTTAGTTGTGGCAGAACAACTAGACATTAATGAGCTTGATCCACAGAGTCTTGCTCCGGTAGAAGAGGATTAGATTGTGGATACTTGGATGAGGACGCTCTATTTCACTGTATCGAGTGGTCAGGAGAGGCCAGCTTAGCCACCAAGGTGAGTGGCTCACAACGAATCACATTAAGACACAACTACCTCACCTGACAGGGAATCTTGACGCAATGGAGACCATTGCTTTTCAAGAAGGGAGGAATGATCCAGGCGACCATTCGAGGTGACCACTCAATGGCAGTTCAGTGGTAGTCAACTCCTTGACTTTTGTATTGTTTTCACTTCATTTTGTCCTTGGTGGCAGTTAGGTGGCAGTTAGCTCCTCGACTGTTGTATTGTTGTCATTTTGTTTTGGTCCTCGAGCGATCATATCCTCGAGTGTTGCATTATTTCAATGCTGCAAGTGATTATATCCTTGAGCATTGTATTATTTTAATGCTGCGAGCGATTATATCCTTGAGCATTATATTGTTCAGTTGTCATTGTTAATTCCTCGAGCCACGCAATCTTTTGAGGTGGCCTTCAAGAATATGTATAAATGTATTATAACCCGAAAGGGGAAGACATACATCTCTTCGCAGAGATAAGCGCATGTTTTGTATTGCAGTTGTTAAGTAATACGACGTCTCTTCTCAGAGAATTCATTGTTATTGTGTTATTTCTGTGCTATTGAAACATTCATCCACCAGAACTTCTAAGTTTTGGATCAACACACTTAAGTCATGGCAGCCAATTACATTGATTTCCTAAAGAACCAAGCCTTTATACCCTTATATTCTCTCTTCAGTGTTGGATCCTCGTTGTCAAGTTCCTGTCTTCCCATGGGCTAGTGCTATATTCATGCTTGACATAGTCTTTTTTATCCTCACGAATCACTCCCTAACCGTCTCCTACTTTCCACATGCTCCCCAAGTCTTCCATTAGTGTTTCGAGTCCTCCATTCTCGGGATCTCCGTTTATTATGCACATTTATTTTGACTTGGTTCTCCTGTGCCATAGACTCCTGCACCTTGGCTTTCTGCACCATGACACTTTTGCATCGTGCCTCTTCGCACTGGTTATTCCAACAAGGACTTAACCAAAATTTGGGGTCCAATAGTCAAGGAGGAGTATTAGAAACCTCAACCTACTATAACTTCCAGATATAACTATGGCCCATAATTATGTGAATAATAAGAGGAAAAGCCTCATGGAATGGCATCATCAAATGCAAAAATTTGTCGAATAGTTAACTACCTTGGAGCATAAATAACCATAGATACTTGGAGACATTCATATCTCCAATATGTATACACCATTGGTGTAGGTGGTGACCAAACCATTCTTTGATACTCAACTCTAAATTACCATTAATAATTTCAAAGCAAAATTCGACAACATAATTTTTGGGAGCAGGGATCAAATTATTCAATTGATCACCTTTGCTAGAGATAAGGTAGCCCAAGCACATGCCTTGGTTGAATCCTTCAAAACCTCATTGAGCCTACATAAGAAGTTGATAGGTAAGATTCATATATTGTTCAAAATTCCAATTATCAAATTTGAAGCTATAAAGTCTGATTTTGTAGCGCACATGGTTGCATATAAGAAAATAAAATATCAAGGAAGTGCAAATAAACAACAAGTAGCTACTCAGGCAGGGGATTTCATCATTACAAGCCAAAATCGAGAATCTCACCTTCTTTAGGTCCTACTCCCATTGCATCTACAATTGTATCTTCTATTAATGTGGCAATGTCTCGTGCTTCTACAACTAATACAACCTCGACATCCCCTATTCTTGGCATAACTAGTCATATAATTCCAATTAGAGTTCATTCCAGTTCAAGTGATGTCTCCTCTCACAGTTCCACTAATGTGTTGTAAAGGGGTTTTTGATCTATTTTTGGTGAAATTGTTTATATATTTTCTTGGCCTCTTTGTACATGCAACATTGTAATCATGTAAAGACAACATGATATATTAAGAACATATCTTATTTTAGATTTTATAAATATGCAATGAGCTTTGAAGATGACACAGTGCCCATCCAAAGCTATATATGTTCGAGTCCCATTCATTATAAAAGGAGGATGATTTTGGTAATTAATGCAAGTAAAAAAAGTTTTTGCAACTATTTATTGAGTTTATTTTATTGTGTCGTCTCTTCTAGATTTCTTGTTTACTTGAAGAATCGTCATTAAGTTGATAATACCATATGAAGTCTCATGTACCTATTTTGTTGCAATGATTGGATTTAATTTTGTATTAGTCCTATCACTCCTCTAATTCTAGATCATACTTTTACTTTGTTAGTAGAGTGATTATGTTTAGTAATTCAATAATAACAATTTCTTTGGTTATGGTCATTGGATTATATTGTGATTGATTCTTCAAACTCTTCACTATGTTTGTTGTTTATGTGTTGGCAACAAGCCTATAACAAACATTAGTTAGTGACAAGTGCCCAATCTTATTTCAGTTAGTTAGCTTGGAAGGGTTTAATCTTCAATATCACATAGCCTCTATTTTCTGCCTTACCCTTCGCTCCTTTTGTTTTTTTTTGTGTGGACCAATTCACTTTATTTTAGATTCACCCATCCACTGTAGGTTAGCTCTTAGAATTTTTAGATTAAGTGTTAAAACACCCATCATATTTGAATCATCTAAGGTAAATAACCATTGCGTTCACCGCTATTCCACTACGTACTTATTTACAAAATTGAGACCCACAATTTGTGCATTATAGTGAATTCTCACTGATTCTAAAATGATGATGACTTTCCCATAAGAATATTTAGTGTGCATAAAATCCACATCAATAGTAGTGTCATTTTGTCTCCACTAACCCAAAAAAATACAAAATATGCATCTCTTTTCTTACTCTTCTTTAGATGATGTCTAACTGTTAGTTTCACATCTAAGATGATGCGGGCCAGTCCTCCATTAACATTTTCACCTTCCACTTGATTTTTGCTCTTATGTAGGTTTTCTAGTCACGATTGTTAAGTGCTATTAAATTCTTTGACAGAGTATTTTTCTTCTGCTCAATTTGCTTCGTGTACATGGTTACCCTAAATTTTCATCTCACACACCTTTTAGTTTCCTTATTGGTATTTGGGCACTCTTACATGCTATGCCCAATTTACTCATCCACTTGTTTTGTTTCATCCACATATTCTTCATCCTACTTTATTTCACTATTATTATGGGCCAATAATGAGTCTCCATGTATTTTTGTCTTTTTAAGATAAATTAACATCCAAATCATAGTTGTTGCTTGCACCGAGAAAGTATATATTTCCACTAATAAAATCTCATACAAAACAAATGTTTTAATTTTGAAGCTACTTGTGATTAGGGGTTTTCAAATTCTCTCTATCTATCTCCATTTCAAATTTGACACATTACTACCCTAAACTTCACATCCCATTATTTCATATCCCCGTATCAATTTTGTAGAAGTATAAATGCTTCTATTCCTTCGTATTATTTTTATCATAAAATCTTAAATTTAATTTCATAAATATTCACTTCCTTCCCAACCTCCCCTGCCCTAATAGTGTGTAAATGACCACTAAGAGTGTGTAAATGCAAGATTCCCATCCAAATTAGATATATTTAAAAAAAACAAAATAAAAATTATTATACAACCCATTAAATAACTTATCCTCAGACTGCATTTCCTTCACATTATATCCTACCCCCAGCAAACCACAGTAATTTTACTTCAAAAAACAAAAGCTCATGATTTGCAGACATTTTCCCTTGAATTAACAGCCCCCCTAGAAAAACAAACAAACTATTTAGTCAAATCAAATTTGGCACCGTTTACTGCCAAATTATTATCGGCTTCAAAATTTTGAATTTCTTTTTGGCAGTTTAGCTCTGTGCAATCATACATTTAATTCTGCAGGTTTTTTAACAGTGGCGAGAATCAATAAATGCAGTAACTCCAAGCTTCCTGCCATTTACAGGTATTCTACAATCCTAAACCCACATAGAAATTGCATTAATTTATATATGCAATATTATGTACTTTTTTATTGAAGTTTGTTTGGGCTGGAAAGGGGAAAAAAAATAAAAATAAAATCAGTTTTGTATGAAGATGTGAAAACAAAACATTACATGTAAAAGTAATTCAACCTGTTGATAACACTGTACAGGTCAGTTGATATTTTTGGGCAATATTTAGAAATTGTTATTAGGACTTTACATGGCATTGCCTGAGACATCTTCAATGATGTTTTGGAGTTAGGGTTGAATTTGATATTAAAGAAGCAATTATAATTTTTAACAAATTATCGTTGGCTGGAGGGATAAATCCTGGGCGAGGTTATGGGTCGCCTTTACTTCTGTGTGGGGAATAAGCCTGGATGGCATTCTTAAGATTTGCAAAGCTGAGTCAAACTCGAATGTATACATATTTGTTACGCCACAACCTTTTCACATGTCTGTAGCCTTTAATGTGTCAAGCGGTGTGGGATAAGCTTGGACCCCATTGTTGAGGTGCGTAAAGGTCGGTCTAGCTTGAATATACCCCAACCGTGTCACATATTTGTAACCTTTAATCCGTCAGTGAGGTGTGGTATAAGCTTGTATGCCATTCTTGAGATTTGTAAAGCTGGGTTTAGCTTGAATGTACCCCAACATTGCCTTTAGTGCACCAATGCGGTCTGGGATAAGCTTGGATCCCATTCTTAAGATTTGTGAAATTGAGACTAGCTCGAATGCACTCTATATTCGTTACACCACAACCTTGTGACATTCCTGTTGCAAGAAATGCAGCAGCAGCCTGCTGGTGCGTGTATTGATGGCCGGAAATGCCGACGTGATGGGATTCGATGTGTTAATTTTTTAAATATTTTTTTAGATTTCTACACTTCCAAAAACTTGAAATTTAAATAGTAAAAGTTATTAATAAACAACATTAAAAGTGAAATATTAATAAGAAATGTAACAAATTAAAATCTATATATTAAAATTTTAAATATTACTGAATTTATAATTTTTGTTAAAAATAAAAAATTATATATATATAGTAATACTGTTTCTTGTCCACGACTTTTTTTATTTGCATTGCCTTCGCGTTTCTCCATTTCTTGTTTCTTGCAACATAGTGTCACATGTCTGCTGGAATTGTGAGCCTACAGGGGTTATTATCTTATGAGTGCCTCCCATTAGCATTACATCACAATCCTTTCAGTTAATTTTTAGTGCATTTATTTTTGTGATATATTATATTTGAGGTTGGATTATATTACGTGGTCATTTCAAAAGGGACCACTAGAATTAAATATATGAAAAAGTTTTGTTTTTAGGTTTTGGGTTTAGGGTTTTTGGGTGTCTATATTTGGCCATCATACAGTGATGGTTCTCTAAAAGCTTAACTGTTGGTTTTTGCAGCACAATGAGTCGCAACAATACAAAACTTAAACCTGAGAGAATTTCATTTAAATGTCATAAAAGCTTACTAGACAATGCTGGTATGCTGTTGCAACTGCTTGTTCCAGGCTTCCAGATAATCACCCCAAATGACAAATAACCTAACCATGTGAGTATGAACTTTCAACATTCACCTTCATCGAAACATGGTGTTCACAATTGACATTGAGTACTTTCATGTATTTTAAGAAACAAACAATCAACAACCAACCAGGAGACCTGCCTTAACAACACATATTTGGAGACTTGACACTACACATTATAGTGGAGAATGCCCAACACTAGAGGTTACCTCTACATTGGAGAAATGCATCTTAAAAAAATAATATTGGAGAATTTTCCTTGAGCAGTTATAATTGCTGGGAAAATCATCTCTAAAAACAAGTGTATTCTTCGTTGCTATTTTGCAACCCGTGAATTAGTTTTTTCTTAATTCTATAGACGATCTGGGGTTTACCATAAACTTGTGTGCCAATTAGCCTTTTTCTACGAACTTTTTTCTCAATGCCAAATTTTAGCCTTCCTTATGTATTATAAAGATGCTTTGATCATGCTCCTTTTGAACTTTGCAATCTCTTCAATTCATGTGGGAGACTCAAGATATCATCAATGTAAATTTTACCATGCACAAAATTTTGGAGTCCTAAATGGAGGTAAACTTATTTGAAACAACTCCCACCCTTCTAAAAAATATCAAATTAAATCTTTTAATATATCAACTTAGACATAAACAATGCTTTGAAATATACATGAAAATGATTAAAAAGTTGGCACCCACCATTTGAATAGATTTATGCTGCAAAATAGCAACACTCTTCTACATACCTGCCATGGTTAAAGGCTTCATTCACGCATCTCGGCATTGGATTACAAATTTACAATTTCCCATAAAATTCTTATAATTCATTATAATTGCATACTTTTTCTCTCATCTTCCTCATCAAGCAATTTCAATGTGTGGAACTGGAAACACATTTGTACATGGTCACTTCATTTCTATGTTATAATTGGTGGTCACTATTTTGTCCAGAGCTTTTAGTTCTTTTCTGAACTAAAGAATCTCTCTATGCCTAACAATGCTCATCCAAATTCTAGAATCAACTTACAAATTTTATTGGAAAAACAGTCTGCATATTGAAATTACCTTTGATCTGTGAGTGAGAAAATAGAGTTATTTAACAAAATATAAATGCCAACCGATTGACTTTGCAAGACCAGCCTTCCCATCGATATCAACACATAGTCTTCTGCCTACTCTGCCATGTTGCTAGACAATGTTCATGAAAATAAAATGATGGCTCTTGCCAGCTCCATTTAGCAAAGGGAATGCTCATCCTCTAATCCGGAGTGCTTTGCTTGTAATCTCTCTTTTAAAGGCACTGAATCTCTTCTTTGAAATTTTGGGTCTGTCATTTATTTCTTTTCTCATTCTTAATTTTTTCCTGGTCATCAACAGTCACACTGCAAAGCTAGTCCATGGTTCATGAACTATTGCTCCATTTGGTTGCCTTAGAGATTTATGGTCTGTGAAACTTCTTCATGGTTTGGAACATACTTTAGGCTCTAAACCAAAATATTCTGGTTCCATCAAATGCAACATGAGTCCTGGGTCATCATTTTTTCTTCTTCCAGACACCCATCTTCTTAACATGTCTCCGATCCATTACTTGTGGTGCGTGTTCTCCCACACGATCTGAAATCGACCAGCTGTTTAGAAGATTGATTGTACATCAGACAACTAGACTTCCAACATTGAACACTTCAGCATTGACACGTCAAAAGACTAATTCCACATGGCATTCACCTAGTTGATGACCATAGCTCAATTACTTGTAGACTCTATTAAATTTACATGGTTGGAATCCAGATGATGTCAACATGATGTAGGAACTGACAGAGCTGGGAAAAGCTAAGCATCGGCTGATTCCCCCAAATAGAAGCTATCCTATCAAAACATGCTAGTTAGGTCCTGAAATTAAAATGGGGAGGTCAACAGGACATTAGGATCATGTTCCAATTGATGGATTTCAAAAAAGAAATTGTGACAGATTCCCTTTTATAAGAGGTGAATCCGTCAAGCACTATGCGCTACGGGAGGAAATTTTATGGGCATGTCCTTGTGTTGCCAAGAGTTGTTTATAGATTTTCAGGTGAAAATTCAATTATTTGATTGGTGAAAAGCATACTGAAGTCATTAAAAATGCCCAAAAACAGCTACTTGGGGTTTTTTTTGGCTTCTTTGAGTAACTAGAGATCAGAGGATGCAAAGAAAAATTTGGGAGAGTTGTGAAGAGAGCTGTACCAGGTCATTTGCAGAGGTTTCACAGTGTACCCTGCTCCAAAGGGTGCCAAATCTCCGTTTCCACTTGTAAATCCTCATGAATCATTGAATGGATAGGCATGGCATCCTTTCCATAATTTGGTGGAAGAGCAAATCATCTTCCTTGAGCAGAGATGAGGAGGTTGCAGCATTTTTCATAACTTGGAGTAGCTTTGGATGGCCTCCATGCTTGAAGAGAGCTTCTTCTCTGTATTGACATTGATGATTGAAGCATAGATTTTGCTGGTGTTTTTCTCATATTGGGTTTTTTCAGTGTAAATATTTGTGTTCTTTTATCTGAATGCCTTTGTTAAAACATTCCATACATTCTTTTATGTTTTTCTTTTCTCCACAGGTGTTTGGGAGGTATTCTAATATTGCACGAGGATGACTATTTGTTGTGCATGGTGGTTTGTGACATTGTTTTACTTTTATCTACATGTATTTCATCCATGTATATATTTGATTCCAGCTGTAGTTGCATGTAATCTCTGATATGGGAGCATGTGCATAAATACATTTGATTTTCTGTAGTGTAGCCTTGTATTTTTGATATGATCACATTGGAATCAGCAATAAGGGTGTGGATGGCAGATATAGCTGTAGCAAACATTGAATTTGACATTTGTATGTTGAATTTTAGTAGCTTGCTCATTGAATCAGCAACATAATTCATTTATAAGATATGAGCGAGGTTTGCAACAGCCATAGGCTATGCCATTACAACAACCACATTATGATTATTCAAGTGATGCCGACGGTCAATCATATGCAATATCAGTGTATTACACTGAGAATGATGCAATCAGTTCCACCCATGACTGGTTTATTTAACTACAATATCTGCCTCACGCATCTACAACTTGACATGGGTGGGAGCAAAGTCATTCTAATTATGCTCTCCTTGCCTTGAAGAGTGTTTTTGCTAATTCTTGGTTTTAAGCAAATTAGGTATAAACAAGCTGCAATCAAACACATCTAAGCATGTATAATTGAAACACAAAATTCAGATTTATCTAAGAGGCTAAATAATGGAAATCCAACTGTCGCAAATGTAAACTAAAGCAAAACAATGAATAGACAAAGAGGTTAAGAAATGATCATGCCTTGACTGTTCTATAATTGTGAATCTCTATTCTGACTGTGTTGATTGTGTTTGACCCGCTTTTGAATTTCTAGACCTATGCACTGCTTTGCAATAGGCCCATACATGTATGGGTCTATTTTGGACAAGCATGTCCACTTTAGTTTCTACGTTTGTGTCCTCTGTTAGCAAATGATTGAAGAGATTGTTTGTGAAAAGCACTTGATGATTTGATCAGTGCATCGATCTTATTTATCATACCAAAAATTGGTTACAACAATGGTTACAACAGTTATGGAGGTTATCGAAACTTTACAAAAAGAATAGAACCAAGAGGTTTAGTCATTAGATCTTCCAGCTGCTTTGTAGAAGCACAAAAGTGAAGAGAAACATCACTAGAATCAACTAACTGTCGAATGTAGTGATGATGTATCTCGATATGTTTGGTGCGAGCATGAAAAACAAGATTCTTTACTAACTTCAATACACTTTGATTATCAAAAAATAGTGGAGTAGGTGTATATGAAGGAAGTTGCAAATCAACAAGAATTTGACGTAGCCAAATTGCTTCACAACTAGCACTGACTACTGCTCTGTATTCTGCTTCAGTGGAAGAGAGAACAATGGTATGTTGAAGCTTGCTCTGCCATGAAACAACTCTTGAACCAAAAGAGAACATATACCCAGTGGTAGATTTTCGAGTATCCACTGATCCTCCCCAATCAGAGTCCATATAACTAATCAATCTGAAATCTGCTGTCTTCTGATAGAGAATGCCAAAGTCAAGAGTTCCTTTGACATATCACAAAACATGTTTTGATGTTGTCTAGTGTACTAGCTTCGGTTGAGACAAAAACCGAGAAAGGAAGCTAACAATAAAACATAAATCTGGTCGAGTGGTGGTAAGATATATCAAGCTGCCCACCAACTATCTAAATAATGATTCATTGACCAGTGATGAATCATCATGAGATAATAATTTCAGCCCTACCTACATAGGTGTAGAAGCAGAATTACAATCCATCATTCCAAACTTCTTCAAAAGAGTAGTGGCATACTTGATTGGAGCAATGAAAATGGAGTAGTCATGTTGCTAGAATTCTACACCCAAACAATAGTGCATGAGGCCTAAATCAGTCATATCAAAAGCAGTGCACAAATTTGATTTGGCTTTCTAAATCGTGTCTCTACTACCTACGATGGCAAGGTCATCAACATACACAATGTCATCATCAGTGTTTTTGATATAGAGATTCAGATCAGATGGACTTCGTTTGAATCCAGAATCTCGTAGATGCTGATCAATTTTGATGTACTAGGCTCGAGGAGCCTGCTTAAGCCCATACAAAGACTTCACCAATTTGCAAACCAAATGATCATGCCCAGATTCCTGAAAACCTTCAGGTTGCACCATGTATACTTCATCCAAATTGCCATTAAGAAAAGCGCTTTTGACATTCATTTGAAATACTTTCCAACCAAACTGAGATGCGATGGAAAGAAGTAACCGAAATGTGACCATTCTTGCAGTAGGAGCAAAAGTCTCCTCATAGTCTATTCCCTCCTGTTGTGAAAATCCTTTTGCAACAAGACGGGCCTTGTACTTGTCCAAAGTACCATCAGCGTTGCATTTGACTTTGTATACCCATTTGCAGCCAATGGGTTGCTTCCCTGGTGCTAAATCCACCAATGTCCAGGTATTGTTTCTCATCAAGGCATCATATTCTGATTGCATCGCTTTGTCCCACTCAGTTTTACCCTGTGCATCAGAATATCGTTAGGGCTCTGAAATAGTGAAAAGATCAGAAGCAAGAGCAAAATACATAATCTCTTCATCATTAGTTGAATCCACAACTGACTTTCCTGGTTGCGGAGACCGTGTATGAGATTGAGGAAGATCACCTTCTCGTACATCCTATAGAGTGGTGTAATACCACTTGGGTCTCTTATGTATGAAGGATTCCTGTTCCTGCTGAACAACAAATGGAGAAGTGGTTGACTCAAGTCGACGACGCAGATACACTAATGGAGTGTTAGACATAGATTGCTGCACTGAAGACTGTGAGGGTGTCTCCAAAACATGTGGTTCCTCATCTTTCAAAGGAAGTACAATACTAGAAACCTTTGGATTATCAGAGACAACTTGCTGATTACAAACAAAAAATGATTATGTTTCTTTTACATCAACATCCTGACAAATGATGATCTTGTTAGTAGACACATCTATTAGTCTATATGCCTTGGATTGAGTACTATAATCAACAAAGAAATATCGGGCACATTTATAATCTAGTTTACTTCTCTATTTCCTAGAAATGTGAGCATATGTAGCAGAACCAAAAACACGAAAACATGTTACCTCTGGTTTGATGCTGGACTAGGGTTCTTCCGGAGTGATGTTCTCCAAAGCCTTGCGGGGACTTTTGTTTAGTATGTAGACTATTGTGTTTACTGCTTCGCCCCATATTTATATGACACACCTCTGCTGTGCATCATGGATTGAGCCATCTCTATGATTGTGCGATTTCGCCTTTCAACCACTCCATTCTGTTGAGGAGTGTATGGGGTTGTTAGCTGCTAATGAATTCCTTCCTTGCCGCAATAGTTCTGAAATTGCTTTGAAGTGAATTCTCCCCCATTATCAGATCGTAAGGTTTTGATCTGCCGACTTGTTTGGTTTTCTACTAGTGCTTTGAATTTTACAAACTCAGCAAAACAATTATACTTCTTGTTAAAGAAGTAGACCCACATTTTTATAGAAAAATCATCTACGAACAACAAAAAATACCTTGCACCAGGAATAGTAGATGACTTCCAAGATGGCTTGCATAGATCTGCATGAACAAGATCAAGGAGCCCCTTTACTCTCCAGGCACCTTCAATGGGAAAAGGTTTCCACTTCTGTTTGCCAGCCAAACAACCTGCACATATATCCTGCTTGACTTGGATAGTAGGCAATCCAAGAAACATATTCGATTTTTTGAGTTTGGTCAAATACTGAAGATTAAGATGTCCAAATCTCTCATGCCATACAACACTGGTATTATATTCTCCACAATTAATGCATTCAAATTGACAGTGGCGGGATCACAAGTCTATACAAGCCATTTTGCCCAATGCTTAGGGCTATGACTATCATTTTTGATATCAAACAATGCCTTTTTTTCTCGAGAAATTGACTGTAATGTGAGGGTTTTCAGTTAACTGACTGATTGATAGAAGATTTTTGTTCATCTTAGGTACATACCTAACATTCTTGACTATGAACTTTGCAGCATTATTCAATACAATGCATATATACTATATCTCCTATCCCTTATACAACATGTGATCTACCATCACCCAAGGAAATTGAATCTGAAAAACTTTCTTTTGTAGTGAAATTAACATACTAGTCTTTTCGACATGTAAAATGTCGTGATGCACTGGAATTAAAAAAACCAATCACTGGTAGTCCTCTCATTGGAGCATGACACCATGAGAGAGCATATTCTTCCTCATAATTAGCTTCAACTGCTGCCACATTTGCATGCCCTTTTGTCTTTCTGTTATGTGTTAGATCATATTGTGTTTTTTTGCATTCTTTCGTAATATGACCAAATTTTTAACAAAAATAACATTTTAACTTAAAGTTTGGGGAAGATGAAGATGTATTTTAATGTCTTATCCATTTCCCTTTGGATCAGACAACAAATGCACTTTCTGATTGGCTAGAACTGGGCTCACTGAAATGTGTCTACTTTCATTCTTTTTGCAACAAATATGAACTCATCTGATCAAACGTGAGTGTTACTCTCTGTTATCAGGTGCAAAGCTTCCACGAACGATTTATAAAAAGGTGCAAGGGTGTTCAGAATAGGAGCCACCATATCATCATCATCCACCTTTTGTTGATGGTTGACAATTGGTCGCGAAGATCTTTCATTCGTAATAAATGCTTTGACAGAGACCCACTTTCCGACATTTTTGTGGAAAACAACAGATTTTTCAAATAAAGTACTCAACTCTTTTCCGAAGTCTGGTATTTATTCTTGAGACTGGTCCATAATGCACTTGCTTGTGGAGTATTCCGGACCTTCGGAATCTATCATCTGACACATAAAGTTTCAATCATAGAAGGGCTTCTTTATGACGTTTGTCATAATCGGCAAAATTTATTGCCGGTCGTTGTTCTATGTCAAGTATAATCTTGTTACAATCATAGAATTCTGCAATTGTCAAGATTTTATGACTCCATACATTATAATTCTGCCCAATTAATTTTTGGGCATCAGGATGGATGAGATTCCGAATATTGGCCATTTTTCACTTTGAAAAATAATTTTTAACCAATAAAATAAAATATTGCAAAATTGAACTATATATATGTATATTTTATTTCCCTGATTTCGTTCAATTTTCAACCACTTGGAAAAAATATTTTAAAAGATCCGAAAATTTGTCAAATGATATATGTGAACTCATTGGAATTTTATTGTTGCGGATTGTGTCCTTTCACGACTGAATTTTAATGGCAATTGGCGTGCCCTTTGTGACTACAATCATTGTTTGCAACTTCAACGGTTCCTTGCATCTTTTTCCGCCATGACTCGTGACTGTGTCTTTCCTCAAGAACCCTGCCGTTGATCTAGGTCTTCTCGCAATTATGCATTATCTTTTTGGCTTCCACAATTTTGCACGTCCCTTTTTCAAGTATTCACGTGCCCTTCCTACCGTGGTGTATTGTTTCATGCCTCTGCCGCGACTGTCTACAACCCTCGACGATCCTTGCAAAATCGTTTTGCTTTGACTTTAGCTTCGTCGTTCTTGGACACGACAACAAATTTCCATGACCTTTTTGCGAGCCTACAAACTTGTTGATGCAAAACTTTGAGTGTCATTTTCATGCAAACTCTGCGTCCTTCGTGACTGCTTGAACTTGTCCACGCGAACCTTCACGACCCTTCCACGAATCTGCAGACTGTGAAACGTGACTCTTTAGTGGATATTTTTCTCCCTAGAGATTCAACTTCGAACGACGTGACTGTCAAAGACTTCCTCTTCCTCCCGTTCGTGCCCTTGAACCAGGGTTTCCTCGAATGACACACTCATACCATGCTGCTGGCTTCCTCGAGTGGTGGCTCTAATACCACTGTTAGCAAATGATTGAAGAGATTGTTTGCAAAAAGCACTTGATGATTTGATCAGTGCATCGATCTTATTTATCATACCAAAAACTGGTTACAACAATGGTTACAACAATTATGGAGGTTATCGGTTTAGACATTAACTAAAATTAGTTGAGTCTTTATTACATTATTTAACATCATCGGGTTTGACATCGTGTCGTCATATGCATCTCTGTAAGATTTCACAATTTGGCTTTTCTGGTGCATTTGTGTCTTCTTGATTGCAATTGTACCTTATTTTCAAGGATGTGTAGGGCTGAGTATGTTGTGTGGTTGAATCTTCAATTTGACCTTGCTTGCATATTCCAAAACAAAAGTAATGGAGTTGGGCAACAACTATAGCAGCGTTGCAAATTACGTATCCCCACGCTTAAAATTAGGCCTCCACTTAGTTCTTGTGGTGTGTGAATGAAATGATTCGAGTAAGGGTTTCAATCTCCTCTTCCCTAGAAGTGATCAATGCAATTACTAAAGTCTAATTACCCTCATTTGGCACAAGGGTTGTTGTAGACAGACCAAGACGAATTCATGTTGCAAGTGTGTAGGATTTGATTCAATAAAACACAACTTGAATGGAGAAGCTTGGCTCTAGGATTGGACCTTGGTGCTCAGGAGTGTTGAATGTTCTCCCCCTCCTTTCTAGTTTTTTTCTCTACTAATCTCTAGTCTCTTCTTTTGGCCTAGCAAGACCTTGCATTTATAGGTTGGTCTAGGATGACTAAAGTATGTCGGTGAATGTCTTAAAAAATAAATGGGAAGAGTTAAGGCTCATGATCAACAGTAACAAAGAGTCAGACCCACAAAGCTAAAAGAGACAAACCCATATGGGTATGGATTTATCCAAAATGGGCACGTACAAGAGTGGGTTTGTCCAAGGGATAAGTCAGGGTATTTTTTTGAGGCAAGGATGGTTTATGGATAAAATGTTGTTCATATGTATAAACAGATACCTTTTGGATGAACGCTGAAATGCTTTTAAGCTCCTTGGACCAAATATAGACTTATGGTTGGGGGCCATCCTAGAATTGGGTGAAAATGTACAAGTTTGCCAAATAAGTTGAATTGGGATTAAAACACATGAATAAGAGTTTTGTGCCAAATCTGGATGTCTACAAAAAGACGAAATATCACACATAAAATTTTATCTGAACCTGAACAATTCTCGGATGCACTATTAACACACCTTTCTATGCAAGTCTGAAGCAAAGACTCAGAGAAAAGCTTGAAACTATTTTCCTTTTCTCCAATATCAATAACTTTTACTCCGTTTATGAAATCATGTGTTTGTCCCCAATTTGCCTTTTTAAAGTCCATTTCTCTACTGATATCTGATCACTTTTTTCTTTGCATAAAAAATATATAAGAGACATTACAATTGATGGTATAAAACTCTTGCACAGGCACAAGAGCATTTATAGCTCTAAGACTGTTGATTTTTCCCAGCATGGTTTCTCACAATGATACACAACTTAAACCTTAGAGCATTTCATTGAATGTCAAAAGAGCTTATTTATACTACATTGCCGATATGGATATGGACATGGACATGGGTACGAGAATTGGATATGTGCATCCGGGTTTTTTTTTTGGGTTTGGATATGTTTTGGATACGATTGTACAAAAATATATATAAAAAATTAAAAAATATAAAAATATAGCCATATAAGCAAAATTAACCACATAATATAAATAGAGGAAACAAAACAAGTTAAATAACAACAAAACATACTCATAATTCAATGCCAAATATCATAATATTCAACAGTCGAACTTAGATTAGTTTTATAATAGGTATATAGTGCAAATGTTACAATGTATGGACAAAAATAAATACAACTCAACATATTCATTTTCCTCTTTGGTTGTGATGCCTTCATCAACATGTGGTTCATTAGAACCACAAGCAACAACAATGCCACTCCCATTAACTCCACCATGCAGGTTGTGTGAAGCATTGTCTAGGTCCGTGTCAAGCAATGAAAGGAAGCCAATGGAGACATCCAAGTCCGTAGTCTCTGGGTCTACATCCCAACACTTTGTTGCCCTTGCCTTGTACTCAAGTTGTTTGTGTGAGAGAAGACACGAGTTGGAATGCACATAGACCAAATCCTCCACATTTTTTGCTTCCAACTTGTTGCGCTTAATTAGTGGATAACGCTGTAGGTGCGTTAGTTCCGCTCAACTAAGGAGGAACTTGCAACCTATTGAGGCAAGTCGCAAAGTCAATTAGAATTTATAAAAGTAAAAAGTTAAAACAAAACTTCAAAATGAAGGGTAGCGGGTTAAATAAAATCAAAATCCTTCTTGTGATAGAATTTTTATTGCAACTGGTTGAAGGTGGGTGTATGCTTGCCCATGGAGGTACAACCAAAAGTGAGCTTTCATCTTGTACTTGTCATGAAGAGTGCCAAGGAAGTAACTCGCGAAGGTTATAAAATGCACAAACTCTTCTTTAGATCTTTTACTTCTGGATCATGGAAGAGTCTAGAGAATGCTGCCTTATGTCCCTCACCAACCTTAACATTCCTATATGGTGCGACCCTCCTAGGCAAAGAAAGGATCATTGTGTTGTAGTATTTGGGCGTCAAGGCAAAAGCAAGAAGATGCAATGGGGTGGTCATTTTGTTTTACCTTTCAATGAGATGCGATTGCACTTCCTTGAAGAACCTCTTCGTAGGATCTCGCATTTTGGCATTTATGATGAATCTAATGTTCTTAATCATTCAGTCGATTCCATCATAAACCTCACCCAAACAGGGATGATCCATATCTACATATCTCAACACGGTGATGATGGGCTCAATACAACTGAGCAAATATTCCACACGTTCCCACCACATGTCATTAAATCCACATTTTCATCTTTGTGGCCCTCTCACTGTTTGCTTGCCTCCATACACTCCAAAGGTTGTTGATGACCATGCTACTCAATGCCTCATGCACCTTAACAAGTCATCTCAAGACAAGGATGCATGAAGCAAATCGAGTCTCAACAACCTAATACTAAATTACAACAATTAAAATTAAAAAAAATGTTCAAATTACAAATTTAAAAAATTAAGTTAAAAATAGACATGATTCATAAATGATTAAATCAAAAGTTACATTCAACAACTGCAACTTTGCGAAGGCCCTGAAGATGCCTTGGAACATGTGATGGTTGTTTATAAACATTTGGATCTCGCTCGCCTGCTCATAGACTTGTTTGATCCAGTCAATTTTTGTTCTCAATTTTTATAACATCAAGTTGAGGGAATAAACAACACAAGGTGTCCAAAATATGTGCCCATATCTTGCCTCAACCAACATGCCCATAGCTTTGCAGTTTTTAGCGTTGTCCATTACAACTTGGACAATGTTTTGAGGCCCCATCGCCTCAATGGATTCTATTAGGATGTCGGCAATGAATCATGCATCCTTCACTTGCCCCTCACAATCAATGACCCTAAAAAATGTTGCCCCTTCAGGGCTCACTACAACCATATTAATCAATGGCCTATTTGTTGTATCTTTCCATCCATCGGAAATGGACATCCCTGTTTTGATCCACAAATCCCTAATAGGCTTCAATTCATCTTCAACATGTTTTCTTTCTTTTGTCAACAAGGTGGTTCGCACCTTTTTGTACCCTTGGCTGGTGAACCCTTTAGAGGCAACATTGATAGATCTCACCATATCTTGCCAGTATGGTGATATAAAAACATTAAATGGCAGTCCACATGTATAAAGACAACGCACAATACTCTACTCTGCTATGTCCCTGGATTCATTTTGGAATGACCTTTCGAATGGGCTTGCATCTTTTGTTCTCTTGCAACCAAGAGGTGAATCCTCTTCCCTTACAACGACGATGGGTGTACCAAGAAATGGGTGTGATGGGGCCACCATATTAGCATGAGATAAATCAATAGGTGTCGATCCTTTCCATTTCAAAGGATGCTTCATTCTTTGCCCAACAATGACATTTGTTGCTTCTTGCTTTTTGATGTATGCAAGGATCTTTGCCTATGGCAAGCCCTTTTCTGGCTTTCCATTTATGCTTGGCCCACCACAAGCTTTGATTCCAGCGTTAGGAATCACACACAAATGGGATTTTACTTGATTGTACGAGCTCTTGTATTTACAATTACACTCTTGTATTTACAATTACAAGCTTTGATTCCAGCGTTAGGAATCACACACAAATGGGATTTTACTTGATTGTACGAGCTCTTGTATTTACAATTACACTCTAAACAAAGCCAAAGGAAACACCTTTCACTTGGCAGTTGTTCTAACATCGTCACATACTTCCAAAGAGTTGCTCGTGGATTGGGTTTGAAGGCTATCCCTTGGCCCACCGAACTAGCCCTTGCAACCTGAGACATTCTAGCAAATCGTAGATCCCCTAGTAAACAATAATAATATTGCTATTAATTTATTAAAACTTAAAGTATTTGGTATTTATTGAAGTAATGGTTAGAATTTTAAAAAATAACAAAAAAAATTTAAAACTAGTTGCAAACATTTAAAAACGAAAAAAAAGGCCACAAAACTAAAAACCTACCTAAATTAGTATTTCCTCTTCCTTGCAAGCTCCTTAAACTCCTTGGCGCCAAATGGGTAGAGGTAGTAGTGTAGGATTAGCAAAGGGAAAAAGTTCCAATCCTATGCAATTGAAAAAATCAAGATGAGAGAACAAATGTGCAATGAGAAGTAAAAATCCAATGAAAGGTAAATGTGTTGTTGTTTGCTTTTGATAAAATGAGTATGAAAGCTGCTTTTAGGGTTGAGAATCCACTTTAGTTCATCTTTAATTGTATTTTGAAGTCCATGTTTGACTTTTCATTAAGTGAAAATGAAAAAATAAAATAAAAATAAAAATGTTTTTTTTCTTGGATACTCAGCAGATATGCCTAGGATACTTCCCTGGGACTGTGGATATGTCCTGGATGTATCCCCACCGTATCCCCAACGTATCTGTATCCTTCGCTGTTTTGTATTGTATCCAAGGGGCTCTACAGCAGTATCCGGTAATGGAGTATTTATAAAATCCTACTATGCAGATGTATTCGCTCCTAGCAGATAACCACCCTAGCTGAGAACCAACCTAACCATGCAATGGTGAACCTCCATCATGGCTAATGTATGCTCAAATTTTATGGGCATTTTGAATTGATAGTTATTTATGGCATAACCGTTTCTTTTCACTGATGTTCTGTTAACCATCAACACACTAGATCCCTCAATGAAAACTCTGTCACTTATTCCCAATGAATGGGATAAATGATTTAGTATTAGAAATTGTGCAGAAATGAGGTGTGACGAAGTTTCAACCCAAGAGGATACCAGTTTTGATCCCAGGAGGAAATCAGTTATGTCGGATATAAGAAACAGTGCTTTTGTTGCATCACTGATCATATCAGCTGAAGCTTTTGATTTTTCATTACATGATCTTTTGCTTTTCACCGGTTTGGTCTTTTGGTCAAGAACCCACATCCACGTATGGAGTTCCAGGTTGCTTTATTACCAACATGAAGAGGACCATTGGATAATGGGCATCTATTTATTTGAACGTCTCCTAACCTATGAAATAAAGGAGACGCTACTATAACAACCTTATGATAACGTGCACTTTGTTTTGAATCTTGTCACACTGTGGTATCATGTTCAGGAATTATCATTTACTGTTATGAATGTTCTTTGGATTAACTTTCTTAAATAGCACAATGACCAGTGACCGACACCTCAAATAGTTATTTATTCTTATACAACATATTCTATTTAGAAGTGTAGAGTACTTTGTAGATGAAAAAATAGGATCCTAAGATTCACTAGATTGGTTAGCCTTTGAAGTTAAATATGGATGGAGCCTTTAAAGTGAACCTCAGCGCAGCAGGTTCAAGTGGCATCATTAAGACTTCTGAGGGCAATATTTCACTTTGGTTCTGGAGTCTGTAGTCACACCTCAAATAATGTAGCAGATGCCCTTGCTATATGGGATGTTCTATTGTGTATTCTTGATTACTTTATTATGCAGCTTATAGTGGATACTGATTTTAAACTCCTAATTGATCTTATACTAGATGTATCTAAGGATATGAAAGGCCATTGGAAAATTAAGCAGACTATTAACTTGGCACAGGTAGTTTTTCTTCTTTCTGCATAATGTCGACAAGTAATGGGCTTGACCACCAAATGCACATTAAGCGATCACCAATCAAAACCAGTTTTCAATCTCACTTGAAGTTGAGTATTAAATGGGCTTTCAAAGCAATGCAAAGGGATGCGTCAGCCTAATTGGATATTTTGGGTCATACTTCTAAAAAATTAGTCGCATAGAACAATTCAACAGACTTTAAAAATCGTGCACAATATGCAACAGGAGATACGAAATCACAAGGGACCAAGGACAAAGACATGGATAAGAATATAACAAAGCTTATTGTGGATGTTACATGGTTCAAGTTGTCCATTCTCCTCATACAAGAAAGTAAACTACTCTATGACAATCCATGAAATAGTATCCCGTCTAAATGACATGTCTACTCATCCTTCCAACTATATAGTAAGTTGACACTAGCTTTGTTAACAAGCTAGCATGTTGACTTGGACATATTTACCATGTAGTAATGTCAAGGGGGTTTTACCAGTCACATCACATTATGTTCCTTATAAAACACAATTAAAAAACAGTGTTGATCTGCATATGACCGTCATAATAAAAACAAATAAAAAAAGATTAAAAAACACAACAAAAACATTTAGAAAAAAACAAAGCTAGCTAAACTGCTGCTAGTCCTAATGCATCTGGTTTGAATGAACCAATTGCTGATTTCGATGAAGAGCAATATGATGATTTGTTCATGCAGTTCTTAAGTGAGCCATATTATGGTTAATTTGGATTACTTTGTGTATAATTTTTATATTTTTAATATATATATATATATATATATATATATTTTATGGACGTATCCAAGTTACCATACCCAATGTCCCAAAATAAAACAGCGAACCCCATTACCCAAAGCGTACCAGTAACTTAGTCTGAAATCCTTCAGGGATATATCTCTAATGTATGCAAAACCGCTGATTTTGAAAAACTTGAACACAGCGGTCCCAGAAACACACAATCATAAAATTTCATGCCATGAAAGTCTCAAACAATTAATTATTTCCCTCCTTGGAAAGCTGATTTACAATGGGACTCGTCTCTTTCAGAATTTGCAGTTAAACATGGTTCACCTTCACCTTCTTGGGAGAACATTAAACATGGTTGAACTAGTTGAGACAAAAAACTTAGGTTGACAATTTCATGATTGCTAGCCTCCAGACTCAATTATCCACCTTATCCTGTTTTTAATTCTTAAAGGTATCAAGAAAAATCTTATAGTCACCCTCTACAATAAGCTTAATGAAGTTTTGAAATGCCAATTTATTGCCACATAACCCCCCACGGCTTTGACAACATCATATAGCCCATGCCTAGATTGGACAAAGCAAGCATCAAGACTGTTCCCATATGAGCTTTGGGATGGATGTGAAATTTCAAATAACATATAATGGAAGGAATTTCCAATAAAACAGAAAAAAAAAATTCAGCAGGCTGACTCTGAGATGGCATTTTAGTGATGAGTTTAGTACCGTACGCAAATCTTCAACATGACAAAAGTTTCAAAGGCTGTTGCAACTTCTTGCTTGTAAGAAGCTTCCAGTTAAGTTAAAAGAACTGAGTGAAATCAGCCTAGCCTGTACAAGGCAATGGTTAGAAAAGGCAGCAGTTCCCTTATAATTAGAAGTAACTCTTCACTTTTCTACCTTTCTGTGGCCTTTGTTCATGTTTCCTAGCTATATGTCTATATTTTCCATGTGATGTGAAACTTGTAACTCTTACTTCCATATTATCCCACAGAAATGCAGCATGGCTACTTGCATGAGCAACTAGTTAATGGACATCCCAGGGAAATTCACTTGACTAGCTGGCCGAGAAGTACATTTGCTGTTCTTGGAACATCCATCAATGCACTCCATGATATTTCTTGAAGGAGAAGTTTACAATTACTCTCTTCCCCATGTTTTTTAATTTATCTTCTGATACAAAGGACAACTCGAGGAAACTTAATTGCCTAGCTTGCAGAGAAGAAGATTGCTATTACATGATCATCTGTTTGATGTATTCAGCAATATCTCTTTAAGTAGGAATTCAAAAAATTTAATGTGCATCACCATCATTGGAGCATCAGGAAGTAATCAATATATAGATCAGTTCCTCTATGCCAACTTTCATTTACATTATCAGTTAATGAAAAATATTCTTATTATTCCTATTAGTAAACACCTTACATGAGGTCATCCTTTCTTTTTATTCTTGAACCTCTCGTATCCAAGGTTGGTCTCCTTCATTATATACTTCTTCCTTTCTTTCTTTTTTTCTTCACTCAAATCTTCCAAAATTAAAAGTCCAGGTAGAATGTTGTCCCTGGAACGGACCACACAGAGGGAGGTAATCTGAGCATAGTCATTCCAGGCCCGTGCAAGTTAGAGATGGTCATAGTAAAATTGTGAGAACCTAAAATGGGTGAAACACCTGATGGATGAGGATTAGAAATTTCAGGATCAATGGCTTCTCTAGAATGACTGGTAATACCATGGGCGGATAGACCGTCCACCCAGTACTGCTACCTACTTCTACCAAGGGTGAGCTTAATGGGAGCAGTTGTGAAGGTGGCAACCACTGGGAGAAACTGTTATTCAATCGTGGAAATTGCATGTAAATTATTTTTCATACTTTACCCTGACAAGGGATGATTGGATTAGCTCAAAGGGAATTACTTGCAACATTGGATTAAGCCACACAAAGATTCTATTAAAATAATTTTGGCGGAGTGGTAAAAAGAATGGATGAATGTGTTGGAATGTTCTGCACTAGTAGCAAGAAACCCTTGCACTTTTGATACAAAAACCAAGCTTGTTGCTCAAGCAACTTTATCAAGGTGGAGGACTAGTCATGGGCTTGAAAATGACTACCCCCTGACACTTGTAACTCTGATATTAAATGTGAAGTGAACATCATCACTGGTACAAGGGTCAAATTTTATGATAGATGAGGGTTACGAAGCAGGAGAATAAGATACAGACCCCTCAAAAAATATTTAGGGTAATCAATCTTGGAAATGTCAAATGCTCAGCCAAGAAGGTAGCCAATTGACTATCCAATATAGTGATACTTTTTGAACAATGAAAGATTTAAGTAGGGGAAGCCCAGGGTCTTTCCACTTCACATCCCCCAAGGAAGACAACATACACATATATGTTTGTGTATACATGCATATATAAATTTTGGACAGATTGTGGAATGTGTGATTTGCTTGGTGTATAAGCTGATTATTGGAACTGGGAAACTTTTAGACGATAACAAAAGAGGGCAGAAGTAAAGGTGAAGGTAGATGCATTGGAGATTGGGAAGGAAACTCATTTTTCAGCATTAGTGTTGATAACTTGATAATAGCACAAACCCATGTAAATTTGTGTCTGGCATGCACTGCTATGCACCATTATCAATGTTTTCTGATCCATGCTGGTCTATTATTGTTTACGTATGGTCAGATAATATATTGAAATCGTCACTCACCCTGTGTCCCTAAATCCAGATGTGTCTACTGGCACAGATATATATCAGCTGGACTTCTGTCAGAGGATCTTTAGTTTTGCAGAGCTCTCATTGTTGTTGTATTGTGTAGTTATGTATCCCTCAAAGCTTTCCTCAATTGTAAGGTAAATCGTATGCCTTGCTCGCTAGTCGTTGATACCATTATAAGGGTTCTGTTCGCATGTTTAATGATCCAAAGCTCATCCTTCCTTCCTTAGGCATGATGTGCAAGCTAAAATATTTGTCCATCTGTTTTACCTATATTGTTATATTATACACATTAGATTCCTGAGGGATGTGAATGCTATCCTGTTGTGCACTATATTTGCAATCATGACTTGTACAAAATTCCCCAAAGGTAAGTTAGTCCTACATGTTTTTTTGCATCCATAGATACCAATGAAAAGGATCTATTCCCATATGCCAGACTGTTATGTCTGTCTTCTTTTGTGGCGCTCCATGGTTAAGCAGAAGGTATTTCTAGGTTTTCACTAGAATATAACATCCCTGCTATAAAATCTGTTAATATCTACCTTTGGGAGGAGCATTCTGGTAATTGTAGTCTTATCTGAGCTTATTTTTCTACAACATACGAGGTGCCTGTGCTGTAGCGATGATGTTGGCGGTTATGTATTGATAAAAAACTCAAGTGTTTTGCAGATTGAGGAAAGTCCAAGGACACCATGTCACATCTCTTCTAATTGTGTGACATATATAATGCAACCATGATCTCGTTCATGAAGCCTGAAATAGATGTTCGACCCTAACTTTAATCTTCTAGATGTTTCCTATGGAGCTTCTATATATATGATATTTATATTACTAAAATCAGCTCAGTTCAAATTCAGTGAGAATGCTCTCCCAAAGTTCTACACATGGCTGCTAACTAAATAAGTCACCAGTGATTCAGAACACATATTCAAGAAATTATAGCTAGAAAGACCCAGGTAAGCCGACCTACACTTGCTATGGTACCATCTGGATTTTCCTCTCAGGCTTCCAGAGTTAAAATGTGCTTGATAGGGTAGATTCTCCACTTTAACCTTTTAAATAGATTTATAAGCTGAGAGCTAAGAGTTTTTTCATCGACCAACATATCTTGAAAATACCAACCCAATAGTCAGGCCAGGCAGTCTATACTCCATAGAAGCTTGCTGAAAACATGATGTACAGACTGGACAAGATCACAGCTCGAGCGGAAACACCCCACTTGCATGCACCCTCAGTAAGTCACTTTCATTTCACGAAACACCTTCTTGTCCCTGAAATGCTCCTCAATTGTCTCCACCATGTCTTTAGTACAGCTTTCTTCACATAGAAGTTGAGCTTCAGCCAATAGATCATAGTTGCTTTAATGTCCATTATATCAATTCAAATGCATTGCTGCAACACTAAGCAAAACACCAACCACTAAAATGTTTCAACTCCATGCTTAATTCATATGCTTTAAGGATTGGGATAAAGGCAAACCTGCTATGAATAATTGTTGACTCCAACTTGAAGTGCATCAATTATAGATGTCTGGGCATTCCAAATAAATTTACAGTACTTCACTAAACTTCACCCACTCATGAATAGCCTATACAAAGGACCAGATTTGCTACCCTCTTTAACTGATAAAATGGTGTGCATTCTTATTCAATAGGAAGGTGGTTAATCTCTTAGATATTTTAAGCTTGAACATTGCCATGTTGAATAGGAATGATAGATGCGGGGGAGAAGTGTATTGTAGGAAGATAATTTGTCAGACTTTGAGTGCTTGATGACAGAATCAGAAAGTGAGGGAGAATTCACTCCTCTTATGGATACTGATGAATTTGACCTATGATTCACTGTTCAAATATGTTGTCCCCAACTTTCGTTAAGTGCCTTTGGGGTCACGTCTAAATTTTGTAAATAGTTGCCTTCATCTTTATAAGCACGTGTGTTAAATTTTATTATTATACATTTAAACCTTGAGTTTAATTTGTGAGAGTGGTGTGATCGTTTGTTAAAAGAATACGAGTAATAAACTGTAAACTTTGCACTTTTATTAAACCCTAGTTGCTCAACCAACAAAATAAATTGATAATTGAAGAGCACCTAGAAGCTCAAAATGGTTTATCGACTAAAGGAGAGGAACACATCAATGTATTTTGGAGAGATGTTGAATTTTTATGTGTTTGTGCTTCAAAGCTTAAGATTCACTTCATAAATAATGCTCCAAATGAAGGTTAAGGGGGATTTTCAAAGAAGTTTTGCTTTGTATACAGATTTTCTGGAAGATGCTACCAATACAATCGATCAATAAAATTCATTTGTTGAAGCTATGCTCTTCAAGCGGTTGTTTAATCCTCAAGTGCACAGATGAGTGCTTTCAGTTTCAAGATTTGTGTGCTTCCAATTTATGCATGTCTGCTATGCTATGGGTATGGTTGTGAAGTTTGTTTTCAATTCGATTTAATTGCCATACTAAAGTAAGTTTATATTTTGAAATTGATTCTATGTTTAATTGTAATGTCCCCAAATGGGACGAATTAGGGCAAAAGAGGTTTTCTCGAACATCCTTAAATCTGGAAATGCAATCAGCAAACCCTAGATTGCAAAATAAATTTTCAAAACCCTTAATTAACCTAGAAAATCTTAGGCGCCAAAAAGAGTGTTTTTTAGATAAAATTTAACGAACGACTTGCTTCGAAATAACTGAAAATGTGCAGATAACTGAAAATTTACGCAAATAAGTACCTTTTTTACCTTTTTTCTGAAGCTCAACTACAACAAAAAGATGGCAGAAGATTCTGATTTAATATCAAAATTACAACAGCTGTTCGAAGTGAAATTTCTCTACAAAACCTTGCCAAAAATAGCTGTGATCCTCAGAAAAATACTAGGAAAATTCTAGCGACTTGCTTGAGCATGAAAAATGCCAAATTTGCCTTTCTAGGTCAATCGCCCCACTTCCAAAGTGCCTGGAAAAATCGTAGAAAAATATAGAAAATATCCTTGCCTTCCGCAAGTGGAAAATCCTTCGAAAACCTTTAGATAATTAAATAATAATTATGCTAATTATTATTTAATTTTTGTTTTTCCAAACCCTTCCCAAATCATCCAAAACTTCACAAGAATAATTAGAAAAATATTAAATAAAATCAAATTAATTAATTTGTGAACTTTTGACCAATTGAAGTCTTCAAACCCTAACTCCCAACTCCCCAAGTGGTTCATTCCACTTGCAAAATTAACACAATAAATTAATGAATTCAAGATGCAAGGAAACTACCACGAAACCCTAAAAAACATGCACACAAACCTTCCAAAGCAATTTGCCCCACTCCTTAGGGTATAAACAAGATCACCTTTCGCAAATGTGGTATCAAAAGACACCTTTTAGATTAATCAATCACCAACAATAGAGAACTTCTATTAGGCATGCATTCCAATAGTCTTTTTCAAGCATGAAGAACAAAAATATCAAATTCAACATATCCTCCATTGTAGCCTTCACCATGTATTTATAACTTCCAAGAAGGTGAACCACTTTGGGAAGATAAAACATCTTTCTTTTCCCTTGCTTTAGCTTCTATGTCGGCATCTCCTTTTTGAATAATATATTAATTAGTTGCCTTAATTTTAAAATAGTAATTAAAATTACTTTAAAGCAAATAAATTAATAATTAATTCATTTAAGAATTTTAGTGGTAAAAACTATTTTTTAAATATTATATTAATTAAATAATAATTGCCTTATGATAAAAATCATTATTTCAACAATTAATAAATAACCAATAAAATATAATCCCCAAAAAGGGCTCCTATAGTATATGGAAAAATAGATTAAAGGTCTTCAATACCTCTTTAATCATGATGTGGAAATGGGGACATTACATTAATTTCCTTAGAGTTCCTTAGCTTTACAAATTCAGATTTTTATCATTTTTGTACAATCACACAAGCCTTAGATTTAGGAATTTACTTTTGAACTTTTAATTTTCAGCACCTTTAAATTTCAGTATTCATTGCTTTCCAATTTTTACTTTTGTAAGCTTTATATAATCCTTGGGAGGCAATGAGTGCCATTAAACTGGAGGGTAGAAACCCCTTTTGTTGTCGAGGATTAAAATCCATATTAACAAACCACAAACACTACGGTTGGCAAATTATGATAGAATAATGCAAAACATCGTATGTTTTTTCAGTCTCAATGACTAGGCTTTTCCTTTGAATTTGCTTTTGGCTTTTTGTGTAATGATGAATCTTTATTTAATAATTTTTAACTTCATTAAGAAAAGAAGAGGATATAATAAGTTAAGCGTGGTAACATAGCCTAAAGCATAAACCCTAAAATGAGGTTCTACAAATCAAGCACTGAGAATACTTCAATTATATTGCATTTTGGATGTAAGCAAATGAACTGTAGTTTGTTTTTGGGAGCAGATGAAGAGAAATGCAGTATATCGTATTCGAATTGATGTGAGAAAGAGGAATACTGGTGAACTCAAATAGATCTATATCTGCATTTTCCATGGCGACCTTGGCCTTGCAAGTTCCGTTCTTCACAAGCTGTTGCACCATATTTTGGAAATCTACTTCCCCTGAATTTCCATTTCATTCACTGGTTTATCCCAGGTAACTTTTAAACCTTTGAAACTCTCGTCTTTTTTATGTTGAGTACTTTGGATTTCTCGAGAATTGGAACATGGATGTATTCATACTATTTCCAAATAAATTACATGCTCCAAGCCAGGAACAACAATATTCTCTATTTTACTTGGCACACATTTTACAAAGACGTGTAGATGCATATAAAGAAAAAAATAATTTATCATAAGCTAGAGCATTCCATTCAACAGCTTTCTGATGCCCAAAGCTTAAACATGCAGGGCTAGTCCTACATCTTCCTTATGTTTTGTTCCTCGTATTGTTCCCACCCTTGGTAAAGAAATGCATAAACAATGTATGGTAAGAGCATTGCCCCCATATGAACCTGCTACATCAAAAGCAGTTGTTGCAGATGTTCGGGGGCCTCCACAAAAAGTTAGAAATAAAGGTAATTGTTATCCTGTTTTTAATAATTTCATTTCCTGGTGAAATAGTAGGATCTGGTGAAATAGTAGGATCTAATATTAATCTTTGATTTCTGTGGTGTTCCCATTAGGGTGTTGAGATGTTTATTTTTAACCTTCTTATATTACTTTTGTTGATAATTTGTCTGATGCTAGAATGGCTACCTGCCTCTGCCTTTCCTTGATTCTTTGTGAGCTGCAGGTAATGCTGTTTCAAGCTCAAAAATTACAGCCCCAGCAAGAAAGAAGATTGCCAGGAAAAAGAAAACTGAAGAAAGTACGACATTGATGGAGGGTGGTGGGAGAGGTGTGGATATAAAGAATAGGAGAAAGAAATCTCCGAAAGGTCAAGATAAAAGTATAGATTCGGATGAAGATAACGAGGATGATAATGGTGACTTCGAATACGGGTGGCCACCTTTAGTATGTTGTTTTGGCCCTGCACAAAATGAGTTTATTCCCATTGTCAGGGTGTCAGAAAGACAAATGGATGAAGACATGTATTCAACGTGGAAGAGCCTGCAGTGGAATCCTCCAGAGTTTGCCAGGGCGCCAGGAGGATCGCCATTTAATGTGGCTATTGCACTGGCCAGGCTGGGAGGTAGAGCAGCATTCATGGGTAAAGTAGGTGACGATCCTGTTGGTTATCGGATGGTTCAGACTATGAACAAGGAGAATGTCCAAACTCGCGGTGTTAAATTTGATTCACATGCATTGACAGCTGTTTCTTTCATGAAGTTAACTTGCTCAGAGGGGAAATTGGGAATGGAGTGTGTCAAACCATGTGC
This sequence comes from Torreya grandis, assembly GCA_037957365.1. NCBI lineage: Eukaryota > Viridiplantae > Streptophyta > Pinopsida > Cupressales > Taxaceae > Torreya > Torreya grandis. Next base: position 5,465,912 of record JARHVA010000135.1, read on the forward strand.
AGAAGATTGTTTTCTTAGTTCTGATATAAACATTGACATATTGAAAGAGGTATATTCATTCAGCGCCAAAATCTACACTTTCTTCTATTTAGTTAAAACTTCTTTCCTTTGCTCATTTGCTTCCCATTCTTGCTTGATCTTGCTCGTCTGGTGTTTAAAAAACCGGTTGAAGTTTTAGAGCATCTTGGATAAGGGAAGTGTAATATGGTCATTATGTGCTTATTAACCACAGGCAATGGCTAATTGTTGTTTATTAATGCTTAAATATTCTGGAGTCTCTTTTATAGGCTAGGATGTTTCACTTCAATTCCATGGCTCTTCTTGAACAACCTACAACTACTCTTGCCGCAATCAAAGCATCAAAAGAGTTTGGGGGAGTTATATTCTTTGATCCAAACCTACCTTTGCCACTTTGGAGATCTCGTGATGAGACGAGAAGAATTATTCAGGAAGCATGGAATGAGGCAAATGTAATTGAGGTAACCATACAAGAGTTAGACTTTTTGCTTGATGATGATTATTTTTATAGAAAGAGAAATTATAGGCATCAATACTATTCGCAAGATCACAATGAAGTTAAGAGGAGGAGGAAGAGTTACCATACTACAAGAGAAGAAATTTCCCCATTATGGCACGATGGCATAAAGATTCTCTTTGTCACTGATGGCACCTTACGGATACACTACTACACACCAACATTTGAGGGTGAAGTGATAGGGACCGAGGACGTATTGGTGGCTTCAAGCACATGTGATAGGACCGGTTCAGGTGATGCTATTGTAGCAGGTAGTGTTTGCATGCAGTCCTCATTTTTATTTTAAGGATTTTTTGTTAGATTTGTTATTTACTTATTTGTTGAACGTTGGATTGAGTTTGGAGGGTAACTTATATGTGTTGCAGCATTAATCAGAAAACTGACTATGCAACCGGAGATATACAATGATCAAGCCGAATTGGAGAGGCAGATAAGATTTGTCATTTGTGCAGGCATTATTGCACAATGGACAACAGGTACCATCCCTGGGTTGCCAACTGAAAATGCAACACAGGAGCTGAAGGAACAAGTATATGTAACTTCTCTATGGTAGAACAATGAGTATTTACTATTAACTCACCATTGCTCGCACTCCATGGGACATGCATTACTTCATTTGCTTTCATCCGCTCTCTGCAATTGGTTGGCAGATTGATTGCAAATTTATTTCAAATGCAAGGAAAATAACACTTCCCAGGTAGAAAATAATGGAAGATTTTGGCCCAGAGAGCAGCAATGTTATTTGATGAGTTGTTTTTAATTCAGGGTACGCATATCTGTATGAGGTACAACATCCATCAAAAAGTACTGACAGAGTCAATTTCACCTTTTGAGTTGTGTGATTGTTTGAGTAAGCCTTGATCCAATTGACGAGATAGTTGTCCCTAAGCCAGAAATTTGTGCAGGGATCAATTGAATGTTGCACTTCTCGATTTTGTTTGTTGTGTGTAAATAAAAGATCTTTTTGACTGGTAGCTGTCAATGCTAGAAGTTGCGAAAATTGATTTAATAATTAGAAATAAAACCTATATTGCGTTTCTGAATTATAAGGGTGAATGTTTTGTTTGTAAGTGGTTTCTATTTATTTACAATACGAACTTAGATTAGCTAATTGTATTTATGGTGTAATTTTCCACAAATGTCATGAACAAAATTTTGTTTCCCTGAGAATCTACAGTTGAAGATATAATCATTAAAGAGAATTTAAGGTCTAAAATAGGCGTTAAAGACAAGCTCAAGTGTTAAAAGCATTGGGATTTGCAAAGGTGAGCCCCAAATTCAAATCCCAGGAGACACGATAAAGTGTTGAAATTGGGGAAAATACTATATCCAACTCAATGGGTGTGGTGTATGGCCATAGTCATTGCCTTCGAATTCGCAGAGTAAAAAATCGGAACTAAAAATTTTGAGATTAAATTCGGTTAATAGAAATATACTTACTTTTTAAAATATTGTTTTTTCCTTATACATTTGAAGGAATCTGTATGATCTTTTCCCTGTGTTAAGGCATTTGTGTGTGCTCAGGGCCGTTTCTGATGTCACAGTTCTAAAATTTGCCCCTTCCTGTTATTTTCTAGCCCACCTTTGCAATCTCCGTCTGAAACTTTCAATAATCATAGCTACTTGTAACTTTCTAAGGACTTTTGAAACTGTTTGGGAATCATTTCCTTCCTTTGCATCGAAATATCTAAATTCCACGCATTAAATGTGTTTGGAATTTGAGAAATGAGAAAGGCATAGACATATTGATAAGGTAGCTAGTGTCTTCAGTTGGCCTTACAATTATAAAATATGATAATCTGGAAACCACTTATCGGCCTTTACATCTACAGGTTTATCAAAATGTGAATTTAAACGAATTTGAAAGTGCCAAAACAATGGCAATCACAACAGTATTTCCAGAAGCCATTAGTTGCTGCAAGCTGCGCCCTTTTCCCTGTAGTAGGAAATTTTACGTGAATTTATACTCTAAAACGTGAATTGAAACCCTAAAATGTGAATTTAAACGAATTTCAGTGAATTTGAAATGAATTTAGACAATTTTTAAAGATTTTTTTTTGTTGAATTTATTTAAAAAACTCGGGCCGAATTTCTAGACGAATTTAAATGAATTTTAAAGTTTTACTTGAAGTTCAGCGAATTCTGAACTTATTCCTTCAAGTTCAGCGAATGCTGTGACTGTGGGGGTATCCCAGTGGACAAGGCCAAATGCAAGCCCAGGAGAATTTGATAGAAGAGGTAACCTCTGGTCCTGTCAACTAAGCTGAAGGTTATCCCATAAGGCAAATTTTTCCCAACTTAAAAAATAATGTCATCTAAGGGATTGACTAGGGACTATTATCCATACCAAACTTTCTACAAGACTTTTATGCAACTTCCTTGAAACATATATGCCCAAACTGATGTTATTGCAAGGTAAATTTTGGAGCATATTTGTTTTTCATTGATTTATAAATATCAATGTGGGTTTTTGAGAGTTACCCACAACCATTTGGGAAACAAACGTGGCGTAGTCTCTGGGTGTGTGATTACACATACTATACAAGGCGAATTGAACTCGTGTCTTACCTGTTCACCAATTTCCTCATTTACCATTATGCTGCCACCCCTTGGGTTCAAATTTTGGAGTGATGAAAGTTCCATACATAAATTTTAAATATAATGTTCAAGACAGGATTTGGGGTGTGAAAGTCCTTAGGTAATTGAAAAATGGGTAATCAAAGAGAAGACTTAATATACATGTTTAAATTCCCAAAAAATAACAAATATAAAATAAAGTTGACTGTGGAAGCTCCAAATAATTAAAAATTATTATGTCAATTTTAAGTTTTTTTCCTTTGATTTAAAGCGGAGTCCTATACCATCTTTGTTCATATTTCACTTCATTGAAAAGAAGGGAACAGATGAAACTTAACAGGTCTTACAAATTTACACTAGGCTTTCAATAACCCCACCATACACAAAGCTCTTACATTTAAAAAAATATATATCTTTCTTATGCCATGGTGCAACGTCATCAGGGGATGCGGAGATTTTTAATTTGTCTTTAGTGACAAAAATGTATCTTTTGTCTATTTTATGAAGGCATATATCTCGTTGAACCCTGATAAAATAGGTGAAATATATATTTTTGGTCACTCAAGACTAATAGACAAACGATATCTAGGTTTTTGTCACTTACAACATCAGGGAATGCAAATATTATTTTTAACCAAATGGAACTGCACCTCAACTCCCCCATCTCTAACTGCCTTCACCAAGATTTCAATAAATTTCTTAAATAGTTGCATTTTCTTTTCAGTGAAGCACAAACATTATCGTTCGGCTAGAGAGACAAAAGTTTCTAGATGTCCTAGATGTTCTTCACCTTTTTGGGAAAATACTAGAACAACATCAATCTATACAAAACGTAAACATATGATACTGACAAAAATGTAATTCATGTGCATCTGGAAGAAAGCAGGAGCATTGCACAAATCGAACAGCATCACATTCCATTCACAAGACTGCCATAAACTGAGAAGGCGGTCTCGTGGCGATCTTCTCTAATCTTAATTTGGTAATACCCTGGTTTACAATCGAAATTAGAGAAGACCAAACCAATTTTATAATTATCATAACCTTGTTTAAGGATAGTTGAGTGGGACCACAGTCTTATTTAGTGACTGTTTGTTAATTACCATTCTTGCTTTTCCTCTTTATATTTTAGCATGATTTCTGACAAGAAAATCTAGGCAAGAAAAGGGCGACTTGGTCTGATTCGTTGAAGTTGTAATAGTTCATCGACTTGCTTCCCTGCCTGCCCCCGTCGGTTGGCATTGTAGGAATTGGTTTGGCATAAATGCCTCAATCATGGTATGTTTGAATTTCATCTTCTGGGATCTTCTTCGTGCAAAACTCGAGTAGATTTTCTGAGCAACAACCCTTCAACCGCCATATCAGCTACCCTTGGAAATCACTCGGCTCTTCTTCATTTGTAGCTTTCTCGTGCCGCTGCCACTCTTTTACCATCTCTCTTGTTTTTGTAAAATGAAGAATTCAGTCAAAGTTATCTTGATTGTCTGAGTTATTTATTTCACTGACTCTTCAGTCTTGCTCCTTTAGCTTTATTTTTTTGCAACTGGGGCAACACTACCTTCTCATTCTATAGACAAGACAATCACTGGAAATGGTGACTCGACCAAGGGTGTCTAAGAATGGCATCGACACAATTATATGACAAGTTGTCACAGAATTTACCAAAAATTGTAGTCCACTGTTTGTACCTTTATTTGAGAGGAATTCTGACCGCATATATACTAAAAAAGATTTTCCCATTGAACGTTTCACTATGTACAGGCCCGGGCAAATATTTCCAGTTGGAAAACAATTGAGGACATGCTATATTTAAAGTACATCATGTGTCTACAAATGCCTCAAATTTCTTCCAAAAATCTTCCTCTCTGATTTGTATTGGAATATATTATTCAGTTCTTGGTCTTCATCATTTTATGTACATTTGCAAATCATTTGGATCTAATTGTGACTGCTGAAAGAACTGTATGCCATATTTAGTATGAGGAACTAATTAAGATACACTTCTTATTTTCTAAATTTTGTTATATGACGAATAAATCACGGTCAGACTCATCTTCTTTATTTGAATACTACGATGCTTGTGAGACAATGGAGTCTAATTTGGCTTCTTACTCATCGTTCCAGTTTGAGCACTGTCCTTGTTGACAACATTAATTTCATTTTCGTTATATTTTTCTTCATGTTCTCATTCAGACTGAAAAGGCTGGAACATCTTTCCTTGATGTTATGAACTATTATCAGAATCAGAATCGTCTTCATCCTCTGTCAATTTGTACTGATCTTCATCTTGTTCTTCCTATGGTTGCACTAGATCACACCATTCAACTAATGGCTTTTCTGTATAAACCCATTTGATCTTATTTGGGGCCTCTGACTAGAACTTATTTGCATAGTGTCTTTGAGAACAGATAAAACAAGAAGATTTTCTGTGCTGTTTCCTAGAGGTTGCTTCCGACATTCATTGGCCCATGCTGTTTGAAAGTTCTTGTTCCCTCTACATGGCTATATGTATTGGTAACTTAATCACATGGGTCAGAGCTTTACTGTTTTGGGTTTACCCCTCGATTATTTTCAGTCCTTTAGTTGTTTTTTTAATTTAGTTAGTCTTAGATCCTAGGGTCCCTTTACTCTAGCACTTACTATTGTATTTGGATGTTTTCTCGAGTCCTGTTGACTTACTTTTGGTCATTCATGGATATTAATATAATATTTTTCTTTATTTCTATTTTTTTTGGTTGCTTTCTTAGACTTGGGAATGAACTCATTCATTCTGGTGGCTTCCAATACATCTAATCCTGCATTTCTGACAACATTCCTATCATCATCACTACCAGCATCCCACCATTTCCCTCCCATTCAAGTCATTTTTTGGGGGGCGATATCTATGATTTCAAGTTGTGAAGACTAGATACCCACTGCATTGTTCTAATAGATCCGACCCAAACCATGAAGGTATCTACTGGATATTCGGAGCAATCAAGGTCTACGAAATATCCTTGAGGACGAGTCTTATACAAATATTTAGCAACAAGCAACTCCTTAATTTTGGTTTTGGAAAAATATTGCTTTTTCGACATAGTGGACTGAGCTGCACCTTTGTGTGGTATTTTTACTGTAGAAAGGATGGCATGTAAGGCATTCCTGCTTTCTGGGTTGGCTTAATTTTGCTAACAGGTTGTGCCCTTATCTTCGATTCTTAATCTTCAATAGACAATTTAAGGGTCAACCATACAAATTATTCATTGAACTAGAACCTTTTCTTCTGTCTTTTCTTTTTAGCCTTTTCGGCCTGGAAGGTGAATAAGGCTTGCAAATTATCATCAATAGCAGGCAACTGCTCATAGATCTTATCAATATTTTTCTTAGCATGTTTTTTCCAAATTATCATATGATTATTTTTCCAAACAAATATTTCTTTTTTGGCGGGGTGTGTAGCAGGTTTCTCCACAATATAAGAATGATTTGCATGCCATTCTAACTTTTCTTTCGAAGACGATGTTCTGCAAAATTTTCTATGGACGCCATTTCCTCGGAGAAACTCTTTTCCATGGGAAACTCATGACTCTTCTTTCTCCTCATCATCACAATATAGACTTTCTCTACATTGTTTTGGATGTATAGAGATAGGAAAATATGCCTTATCGGGAGCCAATGACATTGGAGAGGAAACATAATAGTTGACTTAATGATATAGATAAAGATAAAGATAAAGATAAAGATAAAGATAAAGATAAAGATAAAGATATTAATGTCCAACGAATGATCACAAAGGTAGGTCAAAGGGATTGGAGATTACAAAAGTGTCAGGGACAAGCGAAAAACCAAAAAGGTCTCCAAAAACAAGAAAAACAATGCTGAAAGAAATAGTACAAAACAGAGTCAAGCGCAACAACAATCGGAGCCAAAGAAAGAAGCCGAAGAAATAAGCAACCCATGAAAATCTCTAAACATCGGAAAGTTGGAATGAACCTTGAGAAGGAAGAACCAGGTGGGGGTCCATCAAGAGTTCGAACCAACTCTCCTAGCATCTGGGGTTGGCGAGAAGAAGCTTAAGATAGAATTATAACCTGAGGAAGAGGAGGAAGGATGTCTGCGCTGTCCTCCAATTTGTTGCCTAGAAGGAAAAGTCCTCTGCAAAGATCTAGTGGATCTAGTTTGTCTTCTAGTGCCGGATCTGAAATGGATATGTTGGGTGAAATCTCAGGGAACTGTGGATGCTCTCTCTGGGTTGCACTGATCTAGAATGTGAGGTTGAACTAATGTCAATTTGTCGCTTAGTGCCTTTCTCCGAAGGTAGGACTGTGAAAAAGGAAGTGATCCGTTGGGTGGAATTCGGTCTAGTGGGTCTCTGAATAGAATGATTACGAAGCTTAAGAGCTTCATGTATATATAAAGCTAAACATCTCTGGTCCTCATATATGAAGTCGTCAGAAAGAGTCTGTGTCCTCTTAAATAGGCAATGAAATCTCTCCTTGATCTCATAATATAAGGGACCAAAAAAAAATGAAGTGTTCCTTGGACTCAATCCCTTGGATGTTGCATAATTGACAAACCCTGTCTGCCCGATCTATCTAGTGATCTATCTCGATCTTAAGCCTATGAGAACCCACTTGAAACTGTCCTAGTGGGATGCGAAGAGAGTGCATCCAGTGACATAATGTATACAGTGGACAAAGGATAAGTCCGTCTCTTAGCTCCAAAAAGTATTCTGCATAAAATGCCATCTTCGGGCGTAGCCCCCCAAGAGGGTTTACTCAAGTAGTATGAATAAACTCCCTGTAAATATCCTCCCTAATAATCCGGTTCAGTGCTTGTCTAGTGGGTAGACGCTGAGCTGGTGCATCCAAAGAGTATCTAAATGGAGGAAGGCAGTCCATCCTAATTCCTACAAACTCTAATAGATCAGAAGCCCCTCTATACCAACATTGGACACTAGTCGAGGGAGCCGAGAGGGCAAGAGTCTTTGAAGAATAGTAGGCTAAGTATGGATATTTGTAACGCCCACTCAATCAACAAAGCTCCGAATGCGATGTAAGAAAGAAATTAGATCAAATATAGTCTCCAATAGGAAGGGTCGGGTTCCAAACTTTGCAAGGATAATGTGTTGGGGAAATGTCTGCTTACCTCTGATAATGTGATGGAGAAGTGTCTGGACCCTCTCGACAACAACCCAATCACCCTCCAACAAAGAAGGCCCCCAAACTACATATCTATAAAGAACCGTGGGTCTGATAAGTGTATCTATGAGGGACATCTTGGATGAGATACCCTGAAAGTGATGTTGAAAACACTGTCATTCAAAAAGGGCTAAAGAACCATATCCTTTGTTTATCCTACGTTGAAGGCCCTGCCTCACACTGAAACGTAGACCAGAAAATTGCAATCCCAAATAAATATAGGAAGTGGTGATGATGCAGGAGCATCATCAATAGTTTCATGGAGGACTAGTTGAGATCATCAAATAAGCAAATGCAAATTCTAGTGTGAAATTTCAAATTCTGGTTTTCCCTCCAAATTGTATTAAATTTCAAAATTTTACCTTGAGAGTAAATGTAATTATCAAAAGTGAAAAGTGAAAAGGTAAAAAGTGATGGTTAGGCTGTTGAGGAAATAAGAGAGAAATGGTTGAAACTATTTTCAACCTTAGTATATTGTTAAAACTTACAAACAGTATTTTGTTTTGCCTTAAGCCCAAATTGGGCGTAGAAGTTAGAGGGGAGATTCTTGAAAAGAGAGAAAAAGAGAGAATTCAAAATAATAGAGAAGAGAGAGAAGATGAGAGGGGCGTAGAAGAGAAGGACAGAGAGGAAAGGTCCTCTCATTCAAGGAAAGAGAATGGAATGAAGAAAAGAGAGGAGAAATAGTGAGGGAGGACCTCACTCAAGAGATGTTAAAGGAAAGAGGAGCAGTCAAGAATGTGAGAAGAAACAGACAAGGCTTTGAAAGCCATGGACTTTGATATTGAATTGTAAGTCTTCCATTTGATCTAAGAAAGAATGAATGTTTTGTTTCATATATGGTTTCTTAATGAATTCTGGTGACAGGGCTGTATTTGTATGTGTATGTGTGTGTGGATGATGGTTCACTTGAGAACATTGAGAAAGCTACACGTAGATTGGTTAGTTTGTATGTTGGGAATAAGTTAAAACTAGTCTTATATGATGAAGAGGTCTTAAATAGCTTTGAATGTCATAAAAAGCCTAAACAGGGCTAAACAGGGTATTCAAACATCCAAACTTACAGCGCACTGTCCAAGGAAAAATCCACGTGAAAATGTTTGCATAAAGCTTATAATGACATGGAGATAAATTTATAAGGCAAATATAAACCTAAATGAAGAAGAAACAGACGTTAAAAACCCCTTTGATGTCTTAAAACTCCCACAGTTGGATCTCGGCCTGTAGGTGACAGTATACAGGCATGATAAGAAATTTGCATGTTTTTGCATAGTAAACGGATTGATAGGTCATTTTTGATATGAGTATGGAAATGGGGAAGTCTTGTAAGATAGGGATATGTTTGTACATCCTCTTGAAAGTCTATTAACCATTGAAATAAAGAAGAAAATCAAGAACCCTGCTGACTGTCAAGCATATACAGTCAAAGACAACTGAGTTGTTGAGCACTAGAAAACATAGAAGGATGGTATGGCTTGGATGATGATTGGAGAAGGTGTAGGGGACTAAAACAGACCCTAGACAATTGATTTGAACCCTTGAAACAGGGTAAAACACTCCCAGCCAAAATTTATATGCTCTCGGCCTGTGACAGGATTTAGAAAACCCTGAATTAGGGTCTGACCCTCAAAATGAGTTTAAATGCTTGAAAACTCTTGAAACTTTGCAATCTTACCCTTGATGATGTTAGAAAACTGTTGGAAGTGGTTTCTAAGTGTTTCAGTACGGATAAATGAGGAAAAAGTCAATTGCAAGGTGAATTCTAGGTGCATGTGAAGAAAAGAGAATAGGCCAATATAGGAAAAGTGGATTTTTCCAAAGAAGTGCACTAACAAATGTTTGATTCACCTATGAGAAGATAATGGGTATCTGGAATGATGCTTGGTTTGATTAGAAAGTCCGTACTTTACTCTGGACAAGGCGTTTTGCACACAAAGAGGGCTAATTAGAACATGGCTTAAAGAAGAAAGTACAATCCCGTACAAAGTAACCTCATGAGATTTTCCAGTATGTTGTAGAAGGGCTTAATGGGTATCCAGAAATGGTTTTACTTTCATGATTGAGCTAACCTACAATGAGTTATGGCCAATAAACAGAGTAAATAGGGCTAAAAGGAGTGAATGATCTAGATAGGTCTGTATAAGCTTGCTGATGGTAACAGAGCAGTCTAAGGACAGTTTCATCAGGTGATCTCAACCTCCTTGCCCCTGAAGAAGAAATGGAGGTGGGAGGTCTTCGAACCATTAAACACCATGACCTTGGTTTTCCCTAAATTAACCCTCAACTATAGGGGATCACAAAAGAGAGCCAAGGCATCCCACTATTGATGTAAACTCTCGGGAGATGAAACTAGGAGAACCACACGTCCGCAAACAAGAGGATATATATTAGAACTTGGTGGAGGAGGCACCCATCACTGTCTTGGATATGCTCGTGAAGAAAAGTCTCTAACTCATCATTGTATATCCCAAATAAAGTGGGGGACAGGGGGCAACCTTGTTTAACCCCAATGGTACTCTTGATGAAATCAAATGCTCCATGTGCTGAGCAGAGACGACCGAAGACTGTCTCGTATAGGTGCATGATGGCAATCATAAGGGTCTCAGATATGCCAACGTCTTTGAGCCTTTGGAGTAGCCCCCCCCATGGAATGGAATCAAATGCTTTTCGAAAGTCCACAAAGTAGCAATAGAATTTCGATGAGTGATGATGTGCCTCCTCAATGATGGCCCAAAGAGTAAAGATATGATCAATAGTTTGATGAGCAGGTCGAAACCCTGCCTATCCCCTAGCTCTGAGGTGTCTCTACTCTAACTCCCTCGAGAGCTGTAAATGGAGAACTATAACATACAATTTTGGGAATGTGTTGCCCACCATGATCGTCCTGTAGTTGTTGGGGTTTGAACTAGGGCCTGATTTGTGAATCGGATGAATAGTGTGATGTGACCAAATTGATGGAAACCCTAAATGGACCACGTGGTTGAAGAGATCAACCAAGTCACTGTCTAGTGCACCAAATCCGTGTTTAAAGAGTTCTGCTTGGAAACCCTCATCAGCTGCCCTGCTACTGTTCATCACCCTAACAATCTCTGATGTCCCTGTATGTGAATAAGTGGCAAGAGGAGGGCGAAGAAGCAACCTAGATTTGGGGTTGCCCATGAATATCAGAGAGTGGAAGTGTGGGAGATCATGGATTCAAGATTAAGCTTTAAAGGAAGGGGAGAGTGGTGGGGAAGGATGGTGCGCTAAAAATGTTTGGGAGAGTGGATGAAGGAAGCACATAAGATTCGTCTCCTTTGAGAGATAAATAGGCATTTCTTACGGCAAAGGAGACACCGATAGGAGGCTTTCAGGATGGGGTAGGAGGAATGGGCATGGATGAAAGTGTGTCGACGCTGGTGGTGAAGAGTCTTGCATTAAGCATCGTACCACTTGTTCATGGGACAATATCTGATATTATTAGGTTGGTGGGAGGTGGAAGTGGACCGGGTGGAGCTAGGAAAGGACTTGAGGGTTGCTTCCCAAATGATGGAAGAAAGGTGGGTGTACTTGGTAGCAACACAATCAACTGAAAAGAATTGGGCCTTGAATGGGAGTCGTTGACATATGTGGGAAGAGAAGGTATCAGGGTCCCCTTCATCAAGCCAGAAGGTAGTATGATAAGGTAGGCTATGAGAGGGAACAATGTAATAGTATGGGGGATACGAACCTGGTGAAAGAAAGAAAGAAGAGCATGGTCCGCAATGGAGACAGGGGAACAAAGAAGTGATAGATGAGTGATAGCAGGTTTTGACTAGACATGACATAATCCACCACACTCGCAACCTCACCATGAGGTTGACATGTGAAAAAGTGAGAGTCAGGAAAACAGGGGACCTGTTTAGGATCAATAACTCATGAGATTCACCTAGCTGTAAAAGGTGTTGACCATAGGTTGTGGAAGGCCCCAAATCATCCCTTGACATCCTATGAAGTCCCACTAACTTTGGATCTATCTCTTGGGTGAAAAACACGTCCATTGCACGATCGTGGAGAGGGCTCTGAAGGGCTCTAGTATGGGCGTTGAGGGAACAGTAATGGTATGGGGGACACCAACCTAGAGAGAGAAAAAAAGAAGAGATTGGTCTACAAGGGGGATGGGGGAAACAAAGAAGTGATGGATGAATAACAGTAGGTTTTGATTAGACATGACATAATCCACCTGTCATGACCTCTCTTCCCACACTGTGGACTCGTGCTCATACTTTAAGTTGGTTTGGACATTATTTAATATTTGTGACAGGTTGAGTTGATTTTTAAGATAACTTTTATGTTGATTTCAAAACTCTATCAGGGCATCGACAGGAAATCACGAAAGCAAGGTACAATTTAATTAAAGTTATTTCCTTTCGTAGAAATGTATTTATGCAATGTTGTCATGATTTACAATTGTGAACAATGGAAAATTTAATGAGATGAATGGATTAATATTAGACAAAATTTTTATTAGTTCGATAATATTAGAAATCGTCAAAAGTTATTTTTATATATAAAGGAACTTTTCTTTTTATTTAAATATTTTAATTTTAGAACTTACAAAATAAACTATATTTCTTAAATAGTTTAAGAGTTCAATTATTTTAAATTAATTATATTTTTCGTAAATAATTTTTAAGATTATTAATTAATTATAAAAATTATAAATAATTTTAAGTTATTAATTAATTACATTTAATTAAAATCCTACAAATATTAAAATAAAACCAATCTAACCTAAAGCCCACTCTATGTACTTATCCATGCATGCAAATCTGACAACACTTATTAACTAAACCTTCCACCATGTCACATGGAGGGAACAGCAATAAACTCTTAGTTTTAACTAACCTTCTTTCCATTTGAATTAATCCACTCCACCGTCATCCACTCAACTCATGCTTGGCCATGCAAACTGAGGGTTTTCTTAACTGCGACCTAAGAATTAGTTTAAGCCATTTTAAAGCAGCGTAGTGAGGAAATTTGGGAGGAAGAGCATTATAAATGTAGGAGAAGAGGAGGAAGGCGCGACAATTGGTAGAATTAAAAACGCAGAGAGAGGAGGGTATTGACAGTGGAAAAGAGAAGGGAAGGGGTTGACAGTAGCAGAGAAGGAAGAGGGAGAAGAGAAGGGGGTCAATGACAACAGAGGAGGAGGGAGATCAACGCAAGGGGAGAGGAGAGAGACCAACGCAAATGGGAAAGGAGGGCAGTGAATCATTGGCATAAGGAGCAGAATCAACGTCATTAACGTTGTTGCCATATCAAGTTCTGATCTGTTCTCTTCTTTAACTCAGCGAAGATCAACAACGCCACCATTTTCTTAGCGATTTCAATTCAAGCGGATCCACATTCCATTTTAGTCAAGGATTTTCAATGGCATAAGGTAAGTAATTTAGTCTATTTAAAATTGTAAGGTAAATAATTTTTTTTTGTTTTATTTAAATTGTAAAATAAATATTTTATTTTATTTAAATTGGAAGTAAATAATTTAATTTACCTAAATGGTAAGATAGATATGTATTTTATTTAAATCTGAAGGTAACTAAATTGTATTATTTAAATTGTAAGATAGATATATTATTTCATTTAAAAGTGTAAAATAAACAATTTATTTTATTTAAATCAAAAGGTAAATAATTTGTAATATTTAAACTGTAAGATGAATATAATATTCTATTTAAATCGTAAGGAAAATATAATGTATTTATTTTAGAAAATTAAAATAGAATGATTTTAGTGTCACTAGAAACAAAATGATACCACTACTTGTTAGGTAAAAGAAATGATTCTTCTAGCAAACAATAATGTAATAAAGTAATCAAATATTCAAGGGACATAACATATAACAATGAGTTCATCTAATACTAGTTGATATATACAACTTTATAGTATGTACCTATTTACAAACATTAACATGATCTCTATAACCAGTTCGGTGAAAAAGACGAATATAACATTAAATAAATGAGTTTTGTTTTCTATATACTTAGTTATAAATCTATGAAATACATTTGATTTAGTTTGTAAAGATATATGCGTAAACCTAGATTGTGAGAATATTGATTTAGATACATGATATTACTCATAAAACAATAATCCGAGCAAACCCTTTGATTGTTGTTGAGCTTTGATGATAAGTTTGACTATCATTAATATATCATTATAATTGTCCAGAATAAACATGGTTGTAAATCGGCATGATGACTAAACTAGAAGAATATGTTTCTACTTTCCTACTAAAGAATTTATTTTTGAAATATAATGCGTTAATTTATTTCAAGTATTCTTTACTTTTCAAATCTCAAACTTAGATCAAGAATTTAAGGTTAAATAAAACTACGTAGTGTTCAATTTTAAGCGGTGTCTCTGGCTCATGTTTACGGGTAATGTCATCACGCTTGAGCTACGACATCCATAGCCTAACATAGTTGCAACAACATCTAGACATTGTCCCTATATATCATCAAGGAGAAATAAGGACCATGTCGTGTCATTAAGACCAAGGGGTGAGATAATCCCTTTTAGTCAACAACACTATTTAAGATAAGGAAACAACTTGAACTACTTTAAACGATTTTGACTTGTAAAACTATGAAACAAAATAGAGAAAGTACATTTCTTGTTCAAAACTTAGTACCATCGAAAATGAGCAATGAAAACTACGATTGAAAATGTTAAATCAGTTATTATTAAGAAACCACCAACCATATGGCTCTCAGATAATGAAACTTTAGCAACAACAATTATACATATTATGTTGTCTAAAGCAATGATCAAAAAATATTGTTGATGTAAATAAAAATGGGTAGGGGTTGTAGCTTGCAATGTTCATTTCTATTTCTTGTTAAGATTTAGGGCTAGTTCATTTAAACAAGTATTCAATCACTTAAATTGATACTTTTACGCTCTCATTTGGGTATCAATCACAAAGAAACTATCTAGGGAATTACATCTTAGAAAGGGCTGCATATCTAGATTCATAGTTCACATAAAATTTAGAATAGAAAATAAAACTACATGCATACTACACCTTGATCATGTTTGGAAGCATGTATGTAGACAGTTTGGGAAGTGAAGGATGATTCTAGTATGCAGATGAATAGGATGGAGTTTGGGGTTGTGCGCTAAATAAGATTCAAGTTAAATGAAAAGATAAGACCCTTATAATAAATCCATAGTTTAGATAAACAAAGCGAATATAAGAATTCTATGATATACTCGGAAGGATCTCGATTGGATTGTCATATTTTTTGAGGCTTTAGGACAAATTTTGAAGTGAAATATGAATTTTTGTTTTATGTTTTATACATGCTACTGTCACGATGACCTCGGTGCTTATCTAGTAGAGATGAGTGATGAACAGTGAACAACTCAAGATCCAATTGATCCCGATGAGTCAAGTCTCTGGGCATAGCATAACCTACTCATGTGTAAATGCCTAACCCATTTGTTTAGACGCTTGCCTATTTGACAAAAGAATGCCTAACCTGTATAGTTATATGCATGCCCGTTTGGTAAAGGAATGCCTAACTCGTATGGTTAGATGCTTGTTCATTTGACAAAAGATATTCGATAGGATAAAGTATACTCAAGTTATATCCACAGACAAACATTAATTAAATAAATAAAAAATCTATGTTTTAGGTAAGGAATTGTGGTATCAACATCTAGGTTCGAAAGCTAAGCTTTAAGCCTACTACGACTTACGTTTAGTAAAAGATTGATTATTGATGTTAACTTGTTGAGAGAATTGAAAACTATTAGAAAACTAATTTGGTTAAAACTGGTTGTTCAGACATGGCTCATGAAAAAACTTCAAGGAAAGGAAAAGAAAAAGGAACAAAGAACAAAGGGAAAATGAAACTTCCCTCCACTTTGAAAGAACCTATTTACATTTTTGAGTTAGATACAATAGCTGCAATCTAGAGTAAACTGAAATCCTTGAAAGTGGAGCCAGTTAAAATAAGCGATGATTGAACCTTTAGTCAAATGTCCATTTAAGAGGCCTTCAACAATAAGAGATTTTCTGTTTGGAATAGGTTCGGATGCACCTTACATAAGCCCTAAAGTGTGTAAGGAATATAACCGATGCCACCAATATGTGGTTCACTCAGAAGATGGAGTTATCGAAAAAATGAAACTGGATGAAGATCTTGTTTAGAATAATTTTGAATTAATGTTATACAAAGATCTATATGTTATAGTCATAAAGCTTATTCTCTATAAAGCTAAAAACTCTATGTAATAAGAAAATGAATGAGATTATCAAATGTTTATTTTTTTGTCAATTCTATGTGTGACGGTAATCAATAATAGAATGTATGAGAAAGTAGAGTTATCCAAAAAAATGAATTATGCTATCAATTGTCTTGAATAAAAACTTAGAAGATTGTGTTATTTCTATTAGGAAACTAAATGGCAAGACTTAGACGATCAACTAGGAATCAAAGGGAAAATGTGAGATATGCAAAACCCAACAATGAAAATGTTGAACAACAGGGTCTAGCAAATAGAGAAGCAGGGATAGAAGCCCTCATCAATTTGTTGACCGAGCAAAAAGATAAAATAGACTCACTTGAGCTGGTAATTAACAATCTTAAGTTAAGGCAAGAAAATGTAGAAAACATATCGAAACCTAACTTTGATAATCTGCCTAAAGAAATTCTACCACCAATCAATGAAATAGAAGTTGTAGCTCCCATAATTGAACTTCTATTTTATGATCTTAGAAAGGATTTGAAGAAGATTTTACCCCCTAAGTTTGATGGGAAACAGTTAGGTGAAGGAGTTGAGAATTGGCTAAATGAGATGGAGAAGTACTTTGACTTGAGAAACTACAATAATGCAACTAAAGTATTGTGGGGATCCTACCAACTGGTAGGGGAGGTAGCTCGCTGGTGGATTAACACGAAGAAATTAAATGGAATAACTAAAGAAAAGTTGATCTGGGATTAGTTTGACCACCATTTCAGAAAGAGATGGTTACCCCAATTATTCTTTGATGAGAAGACTACTGAATTTCACAACTTAAGGCAGGGAGGCATGTCAATCCAATAGTATTGGGATAGATTCACCAAATTACTTAAGTATGTGCCCATGTACCAGAAGGATGAAAGAGGTTAGACTATAAAGTGCATCCTAAGACTGAATATAAACATAGGAGTGAAAGTAGATATGCACGGCCCTGAGAACATGAATGAAGTGCTAAAAAAATATCTCAAACAGAAACAAAAATTGCAAGCCCTAGCTGTGACAAGACAAAACTTTAACAATGACATAAATAGGGCCTTCAAAAGGAAACCAAATTTTAAGGGAGAACAAGTTGTGGATAAAAACCCAAGAGCAGATCCAACAAGCAGAGCACCCTCAACCAATCAAAATTAGAGAAATACTTTTGGAAGGAACAACAACAAAGGGGGAGATAACAACAATAATGATAAAATGAATTACAATCATCCAATGCATCCTCCATGGATTTCTAACAATGCCCCAAGGAACCCAGTACCAAAAGGCCCGTCAGGAGGATGTTTTGCTTGTGGAGGAAATCACTTTGCTCGAGAGTGCCCAAGGATGAAGGACTTATAAGGGCCAATCGACCTCACAGAGGACATAGAAAAAGATCAATGCAACAGTAAGGAATCACCAAAATAGATACCAAAATGTGTCAGTTGAAGTTATAGGTAAATTAATGGTTAAACCTATTTCAATTCTCATAGATACCAGTTCATCAGAATGTTTCATTTTTCCAGAATTAGTAAGAAAAATGTCTCTTCTAGTGAATCACATGAATGCATCATGGATGGTCCAGTATGGGGATAAGGCAGCAAAGGAAGTGTCTCAATATCTACCCAAGGAAAAAATATAATTTTTAGATTTTGAGACAAGTTTAGCCCTATTTGTAGCACCTTTAGGAGCCTATGATGTAATAATAGGGATGAGTTGGCTCACCAAGCACCAAACTAAAATAGATTGTTATAGGAAGTTGGTTAGGTGTTTCAACGATGAGGGGAGATGGGTCATGATTCAAGGGGGTCATAGGCCCATAAAAGTAGAAACCATATCAGCTATGCAGTTGAAGGAGAGAAGGAAGGGATCTCTAATCTTCATGGTAATGATAGATGATAAGGATGAAAGCAAATACGAACCAAACTTGGAAGGGCATCCATTCCTAAAGGAATTTGGGGATGTATTTCTTGAAGAATTACTTGGAATGCCCCCTAAGAGAGAATTTGATTTCTCAATTGATATTGTACCTAGAGTCAAGCCAGTTTCTAGAGCACCCTATAGAATAAACACCACTGAGTTGATGGAACTTAAAATTCAGCTAAAGGAACTCTCGAGTAAAGGATTGATTAGACCAAGTGTGTCTCCTTGGGGAGCACCAATTTTGTTTGTTAAAAAGAAAGATGAAACTCTAAGATTATGCATTGATTATAGAATTCTGAATAGGGTCACAATTAAAAATAGATATTCCCTACGTTGTATAGAAGACCTTTTTGAATAGATAGAAAGAGCACTGGTTTTTTTGAAGATAGATCTTCAGTCAGGTTATCATCAACTACGAATAAAGGAGGATATTCCAAAACTACTTTCATGACCAAATATGGACACTATGAGTTTATTGTAGTACCATTTGGGGTAACAAACACTCCAACATTTATGAACTTAATGAATAATGTGTTCCATAATTACTTGGATAAGTTCGTCTTGGTGTTCATAGACACTTTGATATACTCCAAAAATGAGGAAGATCACTTAACACATCTTCAATTGGTTCTTTAGAGGTTGAGAGAACTTAAACTATATGGTAAGTTGTCCAAATGTGCGTTCTTTAAGAAGAAAATCCATTATATAGGCCACATCATATCCAAAGAAGGAATGGGAAGGAAAAGTTCCAGAGAAGATAAAGGCAATAATGGAATGGGAAATTTCCAAGAATGTATCAGAAGTAAAGAGTTTCATGGGGTTAGTAGGATATTATAGGAGATTTGTTGAAGGTTTTTCTTGGATCACCAACGCGATTGCAACATTGCAAAAGAAAGGTAAGAAGTTTATATGGTCAGAGCAGTGCGATACATCTTTCCAAATTTTAAAGGAAAAGTTGACAATGACACCCATCTTGAAGGTACCTGATCCAAATGGACATTTCATGGTTGTAATAGATGTGTCCATCAAAGGATTGGGAGGAGTACTCATTCAGAATGATGGCATAATTGCATATGATTCCAGGAAATTGAAAACCCATGAATTAAATTATGCCCCTCATGATTTAGAATTGGCGGCAATTGTTCATGCCTTACAAAAGTGGAGACATTTCCTTATTGGAAAACCTTTTGAACTAAAAATTGACCATCAAGGGCTAAAGTACATATTCACTCAACCCAATCTGAATGCTAAGCAAAAAAGGTGGTTGGAATTCTTAAGTGAGTATGATTTTGAAATTGAGTATATCAAGGGAAAAGAGAACAGGGTTGCTGATGCTTTGAGTAGGAGAAGACAACTGATGAATATAACAATGCTTAGATATATTCTAAAAGGTAAAATACTGGAAGGATAAAAGCAAGATCCTTGATATAATCAAGTGAGAATAATGATAGAATAAAATTCATAAGACTCAAAAACTGAAGGATATACCTTGGATAACGAGGGTTTGCTTTGGTATAAGAATAGGATCTATGTTCTAGACGTGGAAGACTTAAGGAAGATAATTTTGACTGAAGCTCATGGTGCACCCTACTCAGGTCATCCATGGGTAAACAAACTGTATGCCGATCTTAATAAACTATACTTTTGGCAGGGGATGAAAAGAGATATAGTATTATATGTGTCGTGATGCTTAGAATGTCAGAGCGTTAAAGCAGAACACCATCACCTGCAGGACTTTTATATCCACACGACATTCCAAAATATAAATGGCAAGTTGTCAGTATAGATTTCATACAAGGATTACCTATGACACCCTACAAGCATGATGCTATTATGGTGGTAAACGACAAGCTTACTAAGGTAGCACATCTCATACCTGGGAACTTGACTGATGATGCACCAACCTTAGCCAACCAATCTGTGAAGGAAGTGATTAGATTGTATGGAGTTCCAAATAAAGATCATATCAGACAAAGATTCTATATTTAATTTAAGGTTTTGGATGACCCTATAGTCAGCTTGAGGTACACAATTGAACTTTAGCTTTGCATTTCATCATGAGATGGATGGGCAAACAAAAAAGACAAATCAAGTTGTAGAAGACCTCCTAAAGATGTAATGTATGGATCAACATACCAAATAGAAAACTTATCTTCTATTGGTAGAATTTCCTATAATAACTCGTTTCAAACATCTTTATGTATGGCTCCATTTGAGGCTCTATATGGAAGAAGTTCTCAAACACTACTTAGTTGGGATAACCTTGAGGACATAATAGTAATCAGTCTTGAAATGTTGACAGACATGGAGGAACAAGTGAAAGTTATAAGGCAGAGGTTGAAGGAAGCATCAGACAGACAAAAGAGCTACACAGATAGGAAGAGAGCTCAGAGAGACTACCTGATTGGTGACAAGGTGTTTTTAAGGGTCAGACCACACACAAATTCTATAACCTTTGGAAAAAAGGTTAAGTTAGCTGCTCACTTTGTAGGACCTTTTGAGATCCTAAAGAGAATCAACCCAGTAGCCTATCGATTGGCCTTACCCCTGCAGCTGAGTCGCATTCATGATGTCTTCCATGTGTCACTTCTTAAGAAATATGTACCTAATAATAAACACATTTTAAATTGGAATGCTTTGTAGGTCCAAGAACTTGACATAATAACAACAATCATATAGTGCTGCAGAGGCACTGGCACCAATTGTGCAATAAAGACATTGATCAGTGCAATGTACAGTGAGATCAATATGGTGAAGTGCAACTTGGGAGGACATTGAAGAAATGAAAAATATGTTTCCATTTATATTTTAAATTTATGAATTTAATCAAATTTTTGTAGTGCAGTGGGACAATGCACAATTTAAGGGGGGGGGAGGATGTCACGACCTCTCTTTTCGCACTGTGGACTCGTGCTCATACTTTAAGTTATTTTGGACTTTATTTAATATTTATGACATGATGAGTTGATTTTTAAGATAACTTTTGTGTTGATTTCAAAAGTCTATCAGGTTATCGACGAGAAATCATGAAATCAAGGTACAATTTAATTAAAGTTATTTCCTTTCGTAGAAATGTATTTATGCAATGTTGTCATGATTTACAATTGTGAACAAGGAAAAATTTAATGAGATGAATGGATTAATATTAGATAAATTTTTTATCAGTTCGATAATATTAGAAATCGTCAAAAGTTATTTTTATATATAAAGGAATTTTTCTTTTTATTTAAATATTTTAATTTTAGAACTTGCAAAATAAACTATATTTCCTAAATAGTTTAAGAATTCAATTATTTTAAATTAATTATATTTTTCATAAATAATTTTTAATATTATTAATTAATTATTAAAAATAAATAAATTTTAAGTTACTAAGTAATTACATTTACTTTAAAACCTACAAATATTAAAATAAAACCAATCTAACCTAAAGCCCACTCTACGTACTTATCCATGCATGCAAATCTGACAACACTTATTATCTAAACCTTCCACCATGTCACATGGAGGGAACAACAATAAACTCTTAGTTTTAACTAACCTTCTTTCCATTTGAATTAATCCACTCCACCGTCATCCACTCAACTCATGCTTGGCCATGTAAATTGAGGGTTTTCTTAACTGCGACCTAATAATTAGTTTAATCCATTTTAAAGCAGCGTAGTGAGGAAATTTGGGAGGAAGAGCATTATAAATGTAGGAGAAGAGGAGGAAGGCGCGACAATTGGTAGAATTAAAAAGGCAGAGAGAGGAGGGTGTTGACAGTAGAAAAGAGAAGGGAAGGGGTTGACAGTAGCAGAGAAGGAAGAGGGAGAAGAGAAGGGGGTCGATGACAACAGAGGAGGAGGGAGATCAATGCAAGGGGAGAGAAGAGAGACCAACGCAAATGGGAAAGGAGGGCAGTGAATCATTGGCATAAGGAGTAGAATCAATGCCATTAATGTTGTTGCCATATCAAGTTCTGATATGTTCTCTTCTTTAACTCAACCAAGATCAACACCACCACCATTTTCTCAGCTATTTCAATTCAAGTGGATTCACATTCCATTTCAGTCAAGGATTTTCAACGGCATAAGGTGAGCAATTTAGTTTATTTACAATTGTAATGCAAATAATTTTTTTGTTTTATTTAAATTGTAAAATAAATATTTTATTTTATTTAAATTGGAAGTAAATAATTTAATTTACCTAAATGGTAAGATAGATATGTATTATTTTATTTAAATTGTAAAATAAATGATTTATTTTATTTAAATTGGAAGGTAGCTAAATTGTATTATTTAAATTATAAGATAGATATATTATTTTATTTAAAATTGTAAAATAAATAATTTATTTTATTTAAATCAAAAGGTAAATAATTTGTAATATTTAAACTGTAAGATGAATATAATATTCTATTTAAATCGTAAGGAAAATATAATGTATTTATTTTTAGAAGATTAAAATAGAATGATTTTAGTGTCATTAGAAACAAAATGATACCACTACTTGTTAGGGAAAATAAATGATTCTTATGGCAAACAATAATGTAATAAAGTAATCAAATGTTCAAGGGACATAACATATAACAATGAGTTCATCTAATACCAGTTGATATATACAACTTTATAGTATGTACCTATTTACAAACATTAACATGATCTCTATAACCAGTTCGGTGAAAAAGACAAATATAACATTAAATAAATGAGTTTTGTTTTCTATATACTTAGTTATAAATCTATGAAATACATTTGATTTAGTTTGTAAAGATATATGCGTAAACCTAGATTGTGAGAATATTGATTTAGATACATGATATTACTCATAAAACAATAATCCGAGCAAACCCTTTGATTGTTGTTGAGCTTTGATGATAACTCTGATTATCATTAAGATATCATTATAATTGTCTAGAATAAACATGGTTGAAAATTGGCATGATGACTAAATTAGGAGGATATGTTTCTACTTTCCTACTAAAGAATTTGCGTTTGAAATATAATGCGTTAATTTATTTCATGTATTCTTTACTTTTCAAATCTCTAACTTAGATCAAGAATTTAATGTTAAATAAAACTACGTAGCGTTCGATTTTAAGTGGTGTCTCTGGCTCATGTTTATGGGTAATGTCGTTACGCTTGAGCTACTGCATCCATAGCCTAACATAGTTGCAACAATGACATCTGGACATTGTCTTTATATATCATCAATGAGATATAAGGACCATGTCATGTCATTAAGACCAAGGGGTGAGATAATCCCTTTTAGTCAACAACACTATTTAAGATAATGAAACAACTTGAACTACCTCAAACGATTTTGACTTGTGAAACTATGAAACAAAATGGAGAAAGTACATTTCTTGCTCAAAACTCGGTACCATCGAAAAAGAGCAATGAAAACTAGGATTGAAAATGTTAAATAAGTTATTATTAAGAACCACCAACCATATGGCTCTCAGATAACGAAATTTTAGCAACAATAATTATATAGATTATATTGTCTAAAGTAATGATAAAAAAATCTTGTTGATGTAAATAAAAATGGGAAGGGGTTGTAGCTTGCAATGTTCATTTCTATTTCTTGTTAAGATTTAGGGCTAGTTCATTTAAACAAGTATTCAGTCACTTAAACTGATACTTTTACGCTCTCATTTGGGTATCAATCACAGAGAAACTGTCTAGGGAATTACATCTTAGAAAGGGTTGCATATCTAGATTCATAGTTCACATAAAACTTAGAATATAAAATAGAACTACATGCATACTACACTTTGATCATGTTTGGAAGCATGTATGTAGACAGTTTGAGAAGTGAAAGATGCTTCTAGTACGCAGGTGAATAGGATGGAGTTTGGGGTTGTGCGCTAAATAAGATTCAAGTTAAATGAAAAGATAAGACCCTTATAATAAATCCATAGTTTAGATAAACAAAGCGAATATAAGAATTCTATGATATACTCGGAAGGATCCCGATTGGATTGTCATATTTTTTGAGGCTTTAGGACAAATTTCGAAGTGAAATGTGAATTTTTGTTATATGTTTTATATATGTTACTGTCACGATGACCTTGGTGCTTATCTAGTAGAGATGAGCGATGAACAATCAACAACTCAGGATCCAATTGATCTTGATGAGTCAAGTCTCTGGGCATAACATAACCTACTCATGTGTAAATGCCTAACCCATTTCTTTAGACGCTTGCCTATTTGACAAAAGAATGCCTAACTCGTATGGTTAGATTCTTGCCCGTTTGGTAAAGGAATGCCTAACCCGTATGGTTAGATGCTTGTTCGTTTGACAAAAGATATTCGATAAGATAAAGTATACTCGAGTTATATCCACAGACAAATATTAATTAAATAAATAAATAAATTTATGTTTTAGGTAAGAAATTGTGGTCTCTACATTGTGGTATCAGTGTCTAGGTTTGAAAGCTAAGCCTTAAGCATAGTACGACCTACGCTTAGTAAAAGATTGATTATTGATGTTAACTTGTTAAGAAAATTGAAAACTATGAGAAAACTAATTTGGTTAAAACTGGTTGTTTAGACATGGCTCACGAAAAAACTTCAAGGAAAGGAAAAGAAAAAGGAACAAAGAAAAAAGAGAAAATGAAACTTCCCTCCACTTTGAAAGAACCTATTTACATTTTTGACTTAGATACAATCGCTGCAATCTAGAGTAAACTGAAATCCTTGAAAGTGGAGCCAATTAAAATAAGCTATGATTGAACCTTTAGTCAAATGTCTGTTTAAGAGGCCTTCAACAATAAGATATTTTCTATTTGGAACAGGTTCTGATGCACCTTACATAAGCCCTAAAGTGTGTAAGGAATATAACCGATGCCACCAATATGTGGTTCACTTAGAAGATGAAGTTTCTGAAAAAATGAAACTGGATGAAGACCCTGTTTAGAAGAATTTTGAATTAATGTTATACAAAGATCTATATGTTATAGTCATAAAGCTTATTCTCTATAAAGCTAAGAACTCTATGTAATAAGAAAATGAATGAGATTATCAAATGCTTATTTTTTTGTCAATTCTATGTGTGATGGTAATCAATAATAGAATGTATGAGAAATTAGAGTTATCCAAAAAAATGAATTATGCTATCAATTGTCTTGAATAAAAACTTAGAAGATTGTGTTATTTCTATTAGGAAACCAAATGGAAAGACCTAGACAATCAACTAAGAATCGAAGGGAAAATGTAAGATATGTAGAACCCAACAATGAAAATGTTGAACAACAGGGTCCAGAAAATAGAGAATCAGGGATAAAAGCCCTCATCAATTTGATGATCGAGCAAAAAGATAAAATAGACTCACTTGCGCTGGTAATTAACAATCTTAAGTTAAGGCAAGAAAATGTAGAGAATATATTGGAACATAATCTTGATAATTTCCCTGAAGAACTTCTACCAGTAGTCAATGAAATAGAAGTTGTAGCTCCTAGAATTGAAGTTCTATTTTTTGATCTTAGCAAGGATTTGAAGAAGGTTTTACCCCCTAAGTTTGATGGGAAACATTTAGGTGAAGGAGTTGAGAATTGGCTAAACGAGATGGAGAAGTAATTTGACTTGAGAAACTACAATAATGCAACTAAAGTATTGTGGGAATCCTACCAACTAGTAGGGGAGGTAGCTCGCTGGTGGACTAACATGAAGGAATTAAATGGAATAACCAAAGAAAATCTGATCTAGGATCAGTTTGACCACCATTTCAGAAAGAGATGGTTACCCCAATTATTCTTTGACGAGAAGACTACTGAATTTCAAAACTTACGGCAGGTAGGCATGTCAGTCCAATAGTATTGGGATAGATTCACCAAATTACTTAAGTATGTGCCCATGTACCAGAAGGATGAAAGAGGTTAGACTAGAAAGTGCATCCTAAGACTGAATATAAACATAGGAGCGAAAGTAGATATGCACGGCCCTGAGAACATGAATGAAGTGCTAGAAAAATCTCTCAAATAGAAACAAAAATTGCAAGCCCTAGTTGTGACAAGACAAAACTTTAACAATGACAGAAATAGGGCCTTCAAAAGGAAACTAGATTTTAAGGGAGAACAAGTTGTGGATAAAAACCCAAGAGCAAATCCAACAGGCAGAGCACCCCCAACCAATCAAAATTAGATAAATACTTTTGGAAGGAACAACAACAGAGGAGGAGATAACAACAAGAGTGATCAAAGGAATTACAATCGTCCAATGCATCCTCCATGGATGTTTAATGATGTCCCAAGGAACCCAATACCAAAAGGCCCGTCAGGAGGATGTTTTGCTTGTGGAGGAAATCACTTTGCCCGAGAGTGCCCAAGGATGAAGGGACAGATAAGGGCCAATCAGCCTCACAGAGGACCATAGCAAAAGATAAATGCAACAGTAAGGAATCACTAAAATAGATGCCAGAATGTGTCAGTTGAAGCTACAGGTAAATTATTGGTTAAACCTATTTCAATTCTCATAGATACCAGTTCATCAGAATGTTTCATTTCTCCATAATTAGTAAGAAAAATGTCTCTTCCAGTGAATCACATGAATGCATCATGGACGGTCCAGTATGGGGATAAGGCAGCCAAGGAAGTGTCTCAATATCTACCCAAGACAAAAATATATTTTTTAGATTTTGAGACAAGTTTAGCCCTATTTGTAGCACCTTTAGGAACATATGATGTAATAATAGGGATGAGCTGGCTCACCAAGCACCAAACTAAAATAGACTGTTATAGCAAGTTGGTTAGGTGTTTCAACGATGAGGGGAGATGGGTCATGATTCAAGGGGGTCATAGGCCCATAAAAGTAGAAACCATATCAGCTATGCAGTTGAAGGAGAGAAGGAAGGGATCTCTAATATTCATGGTAACGATAAATGATAAGGATGAAAGCAAAGACGAACCAAACTTGGAAGGGTATCCATTCCTAAAGGAATATGAGGACGTATTTCCTGAAGAGTTACTTGGAATGCCCCCTAAGAGAGAATTTGATTTCTCAATTGATATTGTACCCAGAGTCAAGCCAGTTTCTAGAGCACCCTATAGAACAAACACCACTAAGTTGATGGAAATTAAAATTCAGCTAAAGGAACTCTCGAGTAAAGGATTGATTAGACCAAGTGTGTCTCCTTGGGGAGCACCAATTTTGTTTGTTAAAAATAAAGATGAAACTCTAAGATTATGCATTGATTATAGAATGTTGAATAAGGTCACAATTAAAAATAAATATTCCGTAACTCGTATAGAAGACCTTTTTGAGAAGATGAAAGTAGCAATGGTTTGTTTGAAGATAGATCTTCGATCAGGATATCATCAACTAAGAATAAAGGAGGATATTCCAAAACCTACTTTCATGATTAGATATGGACACTATGAGTTTACTGTAGTACCATTTGGGGTAACAAATACTCCAACATTTATGCACTTAATGAATAGTGTGTTCCATAATTACCTAGATAAGTTCGTCTTGGTATTCATAGACACTCTGATATACTCTAAAAATGAGGAAGATCACTTAACACATCTTCAATTGGTTCTTTAGAGGTTGAGAGAACTTAAACTATATGGTAAGTTGTCCAAATGTGCGTTCTTTAAGAAAAAAATCCATTATCTAGGCCACATCATATCCAAAGAAGGAATTGCAGTAGATCCAGAGAAGATAAAGGCAATAATGGAATGGCCAATTCCCAAGAACATATCAGAAGTAAGGAGTTTCATAGGGTTAGCAGGATATTACAGGAGATTTGTTGAAGGTTTTTCTAGGATCACCAACCCGATTGCAACATTGCAAAAGAAAGGTAAGAAGTTTATATGGTCATAACAGTGTTATAAAGCTTTCCAAATTTTAAAGGAAAAGTTGACAATGACACCCATCTTGAAGGTACTCGATCCAAATGGACATTTCGTGGTTGTAATAGATGAATCTATCAAAGGATTGGGAGGAGTACTCATTCAGAATGATGGCATAATTGCATATGAGTCCAAGAAATTGAAAACCCATGAATTAAATTATGCCCCTCATGATTTAGAATTGGCGGAAATTGTTCACGCCTTACAGAAGTGTAGACATTTGCTTATTGGAAAACCTTTTGAACTAAAAATTAACCATCAAGGGATAAAGTACATATTCACTCAACCCAATCTGAATGCTATGCAAAGAAGGTGGTTGGAGTTCTTAAGTGAGTATGATTTTGAAATTGAGTATATCAAGGGAAAAGAGAACAGGGTTGCTGATGCTTTGAGTAGGAGAAGACAACTGATGAATATAACAATGCTTAGATATAATCTAAAAGGTAAAATACTGGAAGGATAAATGCAAGATCCTTGATATAATCAAGTGAGAATAATGATAGAAGAAAATTTAGAAGACTCAAAAACTGAAGGATATACCTTGGATAACGAGGGTTTGCTTTGGTATAAGAATAGGATCGATGTTCTAGACGTGGAAGACTTAAGGAAGATAATTTTGACTGAAGCTCATGGTGCACTCTACTCAAGTCATCCATGGGTAAACAAACTGTATGTCGATCTTAATAAACTATACTTTTGGCAGGGGATGAAAAGAGATATAGTATTATATGTGTCATGATGCTTAGAATGTCAGAGCGTTAAAGCAGAACACCATCATCCTGCAGGACTTTTATATCTGCAGGACATTCCACAATATAAATGGCAAGTTGTCAGTATAGATTTCATACAAGGATTACCTATGACACCCTACAAGCATGCTGCTATTATGGTGGTAATCAACAAGCTTACTAAGGTAGTACATCTCATACCCGGGAACTTGACTAATGATGCACCAACCTTAGCCAACCAATTTATGAAGTGATTAAATTGTATGGAGTTCCAGAAAATATCATATCAGACAGAGATTCTAGATTTATTTTAAGGTTTTGGATGACCCTACAGTCAGCTTGAGGTACACAATTGAACTTTAGCTCTACATTTCATCATGAGATGGATGGGCAAACAGAAAAGACAAATCAGGTTGTAGAAGACCTCCTAAGGATGTAATGTATGGATCAATAAACCAAATAGAAAACTTATATTCCATTGGTAAAATTTTCCTATAATAACTTGTTTCAAACATCTTTAGGTATGGCTCCATTTGAGTCTCTATATGGAAGAATTTGTCGAACACCACTTAGTTGGGATAACCTTGAGGACATAATAGTAATCAATCTTGAAATGTTGAAAGACATGGAGGAACAAGTAGAAGTTATAAGGCAGAGGTTGAAGGAAGCATCAGACAGACAAAAGAGCTACACAAATAGGAAGAGAGCTCAGAGAGACTGCCTGATTGGCGACAAGGTATTTTTAAGGGTCAGACCATACAAAAATTCCATAACCTTTGGAAAAAAGGTGAAGTTAGCTGCTCGCTTTGTAGGACCTTTTGAGATCCTAAAGAGAATCAACCCAGTAGCCTATCGATTGGCCTTACCCCTGCAACTGAGTCGCATTCATGATGTCTTCCATGTGTCACATCTTAAGAAATATGTACCTGATGATAAACACATTTTAAATTGGAATGCTTTGTAGGTCCAAGAACTTGACATAATAACAATAGAGTCATACAGTGTTGCAGAGGCACCAGTACCAATTGCACAATAGAGACGTTGATCAGTGCAAGGTACAGTGAGATCAATATGGTGAAGTGCAACTTGGGAGGACACTGAAGAAATGAAAAATATGGTTCCATTTTTTAAAAAAATTTATGAACTTAATCAAACTTTTGTAGTGCAATGGGACAATGCACAATTTAAAGGGGGGAGGATGTCACGACCTCTATTTCTGTACTGTGGACTCGTGCTCATACTTTAAGTTGTTTTGGACCTTATTTAATATTTGTGACATGATGAGTTGATTTTTAAGATAAGTTAACTTTTGTGTTGATTTCAAAAGTCTATCAGGTTATCGATGAGAAATCACGAAAGCAAGGTACGATTTAATTAAAGTTATTTCCTTTCGTAGAAATGTATTTATGCAATGTTGTCATGATTTACAATTGTGAACAAGGAAAAATTTAATGAGATGAATGGATTAATATTATATGAAAATTTTATCAGTTCGATAATATTGGAAATCGTCAAAAGTTATTTTTATATATAAAGGAACTTTTCTTTTTATTTAAATGTTTTAATTTTAGAACTTACAAAATAAATTATATTTCATAAATAGTTTAAGAGTTCAATTATTTTAAATTAATTATATTTTTCATAAATAATTTTTAAGATTATTAATTAATTATAAAAATTATAAATAATTTTAGGTTATTAATTACATATAATTTAAAACCTACAAATATTAAAATAAAACCAATCTAACCTAAAGCTCACTCTACGTACTTATCCATGCATGCAAATTTGACAACACTTATTAACTAAACCTTCCACCACGTCACATGGAGGGAACTGTAGAGTAGTTTCTTACTCTACACTGTATTCAATTATTTTTGATTCGAGCACTGCAATTTTGGTTCCTGCGCACTTTGAGCAAAGCCACAGAGTTTTGGAGCAGAGGACGGGTTCGTTTTTGCCTAAGTGTCGAAGTGCAGCGGAAGCTACCAAGTGTCATCCTCAGAACACAGTCCTTTTTTGCCTCTCTTGTTCTGTTCATTTTAATTTTGGCCTAAGTATTGGATTCAAGCGGAAGCAACCACATGTCGGCCTCTGAGAGACAACGCTGGGTAGCTGGCGTCCTCTGAACACCTTTTTGTAACTTTTTGGAGAACCACGGAATGTGCCACGTATCCAAGTAGCAGTTAAGTGAAACACACCACATGCCAACATTCGCGTCTCATAAGGGCACCCACATTTTCTTTTTGACAAAGACTTCTAACGAGCTAAGCAATAGAGAGAGCGAAAGGCACCAGGTGGTAGTAGTGGAGGCCCTGAATTTCTTTTTTGAAGAAGCAGTGGAAGCCACCACGTGTCGACTACCAAGAGCCTTTATTTCAATGCCTGGGTCCAATGCTTTGCATTCAACGCATAAAGGCGTCGTTCATTTTGCTAAGTATCGAAGTGCAGCGAACGCTGCCAAGTGTCACCTTTCGGGTCCCTCTCTACTCCATCCCCAAAAAAAGCGGAAGGCACCACATACCCCCAACAGGAGAAGCAAAAGATGCCACATATCTTTCTAGGAGTAGTGGAGGTCGCCATTTATCAACTTTCGAGAGATCATCTTCGAGCCTAATCGCCGAACAAAGATTGTGGTGGGTCTCGGATGATATTTCAAAGTATCGATGAAGCGCCAAGTGTCAACAAATGAAGCCTGCCACGTGCACCCATCCTTTCTTAAGGGTTGTCAAGACAAAGAATGCACTGAGTTTTTTTTCAATAAAGCTGCAAAGTATAGAGGAAGCGGGTTGCGACAGGTGTCGAAGGCACGACGTTCCTCAACGAAATATTAAAAAAGCAAAAGTGGCCAGGTGTCATCCTCTGATGCCTTCTCGATCAAAAGGGGAGGATTTTCATGGATTGACTAAGTGTCTTCTTCCATCTTAACATAACAGAGTGCTTGTCTACCTGTTACAGCAAAATGGAAGGAAATTCAATGGGAGTTACTCTGGGTAGATAGAACAGTGCACTGGGTAGAATTTTGGGGCTCTCAAGCATTGAAAGCGCTGTCTATTTGTCCCCTAGTAGCAGAGGTAAAAGAGACAGTTGAGAGGCCAAAACAGGGATGAAATGAAGAATTTTAGGCGTAAAGAGAGATACTAGACACAGATCACCATGTTGTAGTTAGGGCAATTCTTGATAAGCCCAGAATGCATCTCAGGCATTGAATGCGCCGTCTATTTTGTCCCTTGCGAGTAAAGGACAGAGTGGAATTGTGCGAGAAAAGAAGTAACACCAAGATGCATCCGAAGCTATATAAGTAGAATTGTAAAATCTAAAAGGGGAGGGGGGAATCTCATAGTTTTAGGTTTTCAGAGTTTTTGACTAATAATATCATTTGTTTTTGTTACATTTTCCTGAGTTGAAAGGTTTATATGACTGTGTGTGTTTTTGCATCTTTTGTATGACTGGAAGATTCAATAAGAAAATTAAATACTATGCCCTTGATGTTATCTGTGTCAAGTACAAAGTAGTTTATGCTGTAGATTTTCTAGTGTTGTGATTGGAAATGTTATTTGTTTTTGTTCCATTTTCTGGAGTCCGAAGTTCTACATAATTGTGCGTGACTTCTGCGCCTCTTATGTGATTGGAGGATTCTATTAAGAAGATAGAACACTATGCCTTTGTTGACAATTCTTGTATCTCAACAAAAGACTCCCCTGTTGTGAGCCTCTATTTCTGTTATTCCAATCTTTTACATTGATCATGCACTTGTCTGCTCTTAAATGTAATAGAATCCTATAATAGTCACTCTATGCTCAGGTTAGGATTATGATTACACTCAGGTGCATCGCCATAGTTAGGTTTTAATTCCTGCATTTTGCGTTTCTGTTTAGTCTCCTATCCCTTTTCCCCAACACCATAAAACAGAAGAGACCAGCTTCTTTAAAACCTGGAGTTCAAGTCGCATTGTCCCACAACTTGAAACTTCCCATTGTTGATTGGCTAGGATCTAGTGCAATTTTACACCATCAATAGTTTTTGGCATGCCCGGTGGGATAGATCTTTCAAGGAGTTGAAGAAATTTTGGTGTATTCTTTAGCCAATTAGCCTTTGGAGGTTCTCATCAGCACCAACAACGACTCTGAGTCATTAGCCGATCAAGCAGTATCATCAAGAAATCCCTTTTGGTATGTATAACTTTGTTACTCATAGCTATGAGTCCTATTCTCCTTATATATTTAATCAAGATCAAGTTCCTCCTGAAACATCTCCAAGTAATGAGGATGCACATGGCCACGAGCTATACCAGTTTTATGCCCAGTCTAATCTCATTTTCACCTTTAAGAAAGCATTGCTGGATTTAAAAAATATGTGTTAGAGCTTGACAACAAAAGGGAATATGGCCAAGAGATTTTTTGTCATGTCATCTATCAAGTGAGGGAAGCAATAGACCTGATCAAAAGTGAGTGGGATCCCATTGAAAGGGCAAATTGGCAAGAACTTACACATGAAATGCTGGATGTGTATGGATTGATTGCATTTCTAGAAGAAAGGCTAAGCGTTCATGAGAACCAACTTTACCAAGTCTATCAAATTTCATATCCACCCCCACAAATCCCATATCTAACATATGCCACCCCTGTTCATGAACAAGGTCAGACTTGTCAAGATCGTTTCCCCAATAATACAGAGTCTATGATAGCGGCAAGTCAAGAGGACCCCAAACTCTCATTTTCCCCTCAGGTCCCTTCCACCCTTACTCAAGAAACTTCTTTTTTTCCATCACAACCTTCTTCTTCATTCCCTTTCGAAGAAGAATATATTTTAAAGGAAGCAATTGAGTATGCAAAAGAATATTCTCAATTCATGGCTAGTTAAGAGGATTCCATAAAAATAGATGAGGAAGAAATCACCGTAGATTCCCCTTTTGATGAGCAAGAGGATAAGCTGTAAGCTTTTTCTTTCACTTTAGATGAGGAGGAGATCATTTCTGACTTCTTTCTCACCTTGCAAGAGGATATGGAGGAATATGGATACTCCCTTAACCAAGTCATTGAGACAGATGACACTATCATTCAGGAAGGCTATGGATTGGCTAGATATGAAGAAGACGACTGTGAGGCCCAAGTGAGTATGCAGAAGGAAGACCATCTTTCAGATTCATCTTTTCAAGAGGATATAGTCGCCAAGGAGCATACTGATGCAATAAAGCTAGAATCTGAAGAAGATGAGCCAAAAGAGAATGGATATCAAAAGGCATAGAGTGAAGAACCAATAGCCAATGATTTCTTGATAACACCCAAAAACATGAAGAACCAGTATTCGATGGGCATTCAAGATTAAAAAGAGTTCATAGGTGTCGAATACACGTTTTGCTCAGACTTATTCAAGTGTAGGCAGACCCGTGTGGCTGGTGCAGAGAACATTCCATCAACAATATACCCGTTGTAATCACTGGTATGGCAACACAGGTTGGCTTGTCATAAAGAAGACGTTGAAAAGTTTGTTTTTGATCCCGAAGGAAAATAAAAATTTGTAATTAATGTAGTTAGGTAGTTTCCATTCCCGCATTGCTTTGTTTTGTTTTTTGCTTTCCCGCTTTTCTGTTAAAATAAGCATTTTAAACGCAGAGTCGGCATCTTAGAAGCTTTAAATTTTTTAAATTTTGCCACAATAAATGCTTCCCCAAATCTTTCAAAATCTCCAAGGTACCTTGCGCCACATAATGTGTCTACCTCGCTATTTCCCGAAGATTGAGTAGGATTTTCTAACGGTCACCTTAATTTAATGCTATTTGGGACTTGATAGGCCCATAAATATCCCTTAGAAAATTTTAAAGTTTACAAACTTTGAAGCATTCATGTGAAAATATCTTGCTCATTGTGATTGTGGCGCCTAGTAAAATTTGTTGCAGCAAGCGTGTTTTTATCTTGCAAAAAGTTCATACCACGTTATTATACAAGAGATTTAGAGATGGCGAGAACATCAAAAACACCCAAGAAGAGAAGAAGGGTGCAGTTCTAATTGGACCCAGAAGAGGAAGAAGAGCCTTCACAGCACCCAGTGCAGAGCACTGTAACATCTCCTCAGGTAGGAATTACTCTCCCTCCTCCCTCTCAATTCATTCCTCACCCTATCGGCATGGTGCCTCCACCCAGCCAAATGACACCTCCTGCCACTGCTGCCATTCCCATTTCACAATTCACCTCATCCTTGATGCCTCAAGCCTTAACATTACCTTATTTCTCCCCCTCCGTTTCCAGAAAGATGCCCCCACAACTCACCCCTAGCTAGCCAATGGCTCTCCAATACGGCCTGTCACAAAGATTTTCCTTCACAGGGGGACATATTGCATCCCCTTCCACCTTTCAAACGCAGGCTGATGCCGCTAGGAAGGCAAGAGAAGCCTGATTGGAGAAGAAGAGGATTAAGGAGAATAAAACACCGACTGTTCCACATTTGAGGTCACAATTTGATCCCATCCAACAACAACTAACGCTGACCCATTTGTCACCCAACGTTGCCAGGCTAAGTGAACAAATGCAGCCAAAAGACTACACCATGAACCCAATGGCCATTGATATGTCCTTGTTTAGGCATCAAGATAGAGTCGAGCTGCTGACTGAATCCACTTCTGCAGTCATAGAAGATTACTTGAAGAAATCAAGGAGACTGCAGAAGATGGAGGCCGATTTGGCCCAGGAGAAGGCAAACTATAACAGTTTGGCCGAATAAATAAACAATAAGGATAACGAAATAGTTAGTCTGCAAAAATAGTTACAAGATACTGTTTTCCTCCAAGCTCAACGGGCAATTCAGGCCCAAAATGATTCATTGAAGATGGAGCTTGCACTTGCAAAGGGTGCAGCAACAGTTCTGAGATGAGAAAATGCGGCATTGTAGGGAAGAGTCGAAGGATTTCAACTACAAGTTACCCAATTGTAGTAAGGGCTGCAGGAAGAATAGAATAAGGTTGTGGCTTTTCAAGCCCAGATTCAACTAGAGCAGTAGAGGACCACACAACTGACAATTGAGCTGGCCAATAGGCCAAGAGGTGCAGAGTCACGCAGAAGGTGAAAGAACTCTATGAGTCGACGTGGGTGAGGATCTCTTCTGAGATTATCTAGCTTAGGCCACTCTTCACCTTCTTCCACAACGCACAACAACTATGCAAAAGGGTAGAAAATCTAGTACAGAGCACTCTGGCCATAATCTCTCAGAGAGTTGCAGACTCTCATTCTTTACTGGAGAAGCACTGCAGCTCAAGGGATGCGATATTGGTAGTGCAGAGATCCCTGACAAAATGGCTACAACAAAATAGATCAATGAAGAGCTCAGTTGCAATGCCGCAACCAACAGTTGTAGAAGCTGTCTTGATGTCGTGAAAAAAGGCATCGATGGAATGAGACACCACATTGAAGATTTGGTGAAACTAGGCTTGCCTTCTCCATTTCTAGATGTAAGGATAGTGCTGACAGTGGATCAACTTCAACCATTGTTGACTAGACAAAGGGATCAGACAGTTTTCCAGAGCTTGCAGGATGATTCTTCGGCCCCAGAGGTCGAAACTATTCTGATTCCTATTTTTCAGCTAGAATCCACGCTGAAAGCCACTGCCCAGGTCCTGTAAACCTTCTCGCACAAGGATCTCATTATCTTGGACTTGGCTTTTGATGAGTTGTAGAGCAAGCAAGGATTATTCGACCAGGAGTGGTCTATCTTTCAGACAGCTCTTTTGAAGCTGTAAATTTTGATCTAGCGGGAGTCGGGTTCTTTTTGAGCAGGCTCAAAAGTGCTGGTGGTTGCCAATAATTGTAGAGTAATTTATTACTATACACCGTATTCAATTATTTTTGATTTGAACACTGCAATTTTGGTTCCTGCGCAGTTTGAGCAAAGCCGCAGAGTTTTGGAGCAAAAGACGGGTTCATTTTTGCCTAAGTGTCGAACTACAACAGAAGCTGCCAAGTGTTGTCCTCAGAACACGGTCCCTTTTTGCTTCTCTTGTTTTGTTCATTTCAATTTTGGCCGAAGTATTGGATTCAAGTGGAAGCAACCACGTGTTAGCCTCCGAGAGACGAAGCTGGGCATCTGGCATCCTCCGAACACCTTTTTGTAACTTTTTGGAGAACCACAAAATGTGCCATGTATCTAAGTAGCAGTTAAGTGGAACACACCATGTGCCAGCATCCACATCTCATAAGGGCACTCACATTTTCTTTTTGAAAAAGACTTCTAACGAGCTAAGCAACAGAGAGAGCAAAAGGTGCCAAGTGGCAGTAGCGGAGGCCCTGAATTTCCTTTTTGAAGAAGCAGTGGAAGCCACCACGTGTCGACTACCAAGAGCCTTTGTTTCAATGCCTGGGTCCAATGCTTTCCATTCAATGCATAAAGACGTCATTCATTTTGCTAAGTATCAAAATGCAACAGAGGCTGCCAAGTGTCACCTTTTGGG
The DNA here is from genome assembly GCA_037957365.1 of Torreya grandis. NCBI lineage: Eukaryota > Viridiplantae > Streptophyta > Pinopsida > Cupressales > Taxaceae > Torreya > Torreya grandis. The sequence goes on from JARHVA010000135.1 coordinate 5,503,368, forward strand.
TCCCTCTCTACTCCATCCCCAAAGAAAGCGGAAGGCACCACATACCCCCGACAGGAGAAGCGGAAGATGCCACGTATCTTCTCAGGAGCAGCGGAGGTTGCCACGTATCAACTTTTGAGAGATCACCTTCGAGCCTAATCATCGAACGAAGATTGTGGTGGGTTCTGGATGATATTTCAAAGTACCAATGAAGCACCGAGTGTCAAAAAATGAAGCCTGCCACGTGCACCCATACTTTCTTAAGGGTTGTCAAGACAAAGAATGCACTGAGTTTTGTTTCAATAAAGCTGTAAAGTATAGAGGAAGCGGGCTGCGACAGGTGTCGAAGGTGGGGTGTTCCTCAACGAAATATAAAGAAAGCAGAAGCGGTGAGGTGTCATCCTCTAGCGCCTTCTCAATCAAAAGAGGAGGATTTTCATGGATTGACTAAGTGTCCTCTTCTGTCTAAACAGAATAGAGTGCGCATCTACCTGTTACAACAAAATGGAAGGAAATTCAATGGGAGTTACTTTGGGTAGATATAACAGTGCACCGGGTAGATTTTTGGGGCTCTCAAGCATTGAAAGCTCCGTCTGTTTGTCCCCTAAAAGCAGAGGCAGAAGAGACAGTTGAGCGGCCAAAATAGGGACAAAATGAAGAATTTCAGGCGCAAAGAGAGATACTAGACACATATCGCCATGCTGTAGTCAGGGCGATTCCTGATAAGACCAAAATGCATCTCAGGCATTGAATGCACCATCTATTTTGTCCCTTGTGAGTAAAGGATGGAGTGAAATTGTGTGGGAAAGGAAGTAACACCAAGATGCATCCGAAGCTATATAATTTGAATTGTAAAATCTAAAAGGGGAGGGGGAATTCTCATAGTTTTAGACTTTCAGAGTTTTTGACCAATAATATCATTTGCTTTTGTTACATTTTCCTGAGTTGAAAGGTTTATATGACTGTGTGTGTTTCTGCATCTTTTATATGACTGGAAGATTCAATAAGAAAATTGAATACTATGCCCTTGTTGATGTTATCTGTGTCAATTACAAAGTAGTTTATGCTGTAGATTTTCTAGTGTTGTGATTATAAATGTTATTTACTTTTGTCTCATTTTCTGGAGTCCGAAGTTCTACATAACTGTGCATGACTTTTGTGCCTCTTATGTGATTGGAGGATTCTATTAAGAAGATAGAACACTATGCCTTTGTTGACAATTCCTGTATCTTAGCAAAAGACTCCCCTGTTGTGAGCCTCTGTTTCTATTATTCCAATCTTTTACATTGATCATGCACTTGTCTGCTCTTAAATGTAATAAAATCCTATAATAGTCACTCTGTGCTCAGGTTAGGATTAGGATTACACTCAGGCGCATCGCCATAATTAGGATTTAATTCCTACATTTTGCGTTTCTGTTTAGTCTCCTATCCCTTTTCCCCAACACCATAAAATAGAAGAGACCAGCTTCTTTAAAACCTGGAGGTTGTTTCAAGTCGCATTGTCCCACAACTTGAAACTTCTCATTGTTGATTGGCCAGGATCTAGCGCAATTTTACACCATCAACAATTTTTGGCATGCCCAGTGGGATAGATTTTTCAAGGAGTTGAAGAAATTTTGGTGTATTCTTTAGCCAATTAGCCTTTTGAGGTTCTCATCAACACTAACAACGACTCTGAGTCATCAGCGGTTCAAGCAGTATCATCAAGAAATCCCTTTTGGTATGTATAACTCTGTTACTCATAGCTATGAGTCCTATTCTCCTTATATATTTAATCAAGATCAAGTTCCTCCTAAAACATCTCCAAGTAATGAGGATGCACATGGCCACGAGCTATACCAATTTTATGCCCAGTCTAATCTCATTTTCACCTTCAAGAAAGCATTGCTGGGATTTAAAAAATATGTGTTAGAGCTTGACAACAAAAGGGAATATGGCTAAGATCCTTGTCATGTCATCTATCAAGTGAGGGAAGCAATAGACCTGATTGAAAGTGAGTGGGATCCCATTGAAAGGGCAAATTGGCAAGAACTTACATATGAAATGCTGGATGTGTGTGGATTGATTGCATTTCTAGAAGAAAGGCTAAGCGTTCATGAGAACCAGCCTTACCAAGTCTACCAAACTTCATATCCACCACCACAAATCTCATATCAAACATATGCCACCCCTGTTCATGAACAAGGTCAGACTTGTCAAGATCGTTTCCCCAATAATACAGAGTCTATGATAGCGGCAAGTCAAGAGGACCCCAAAATCTCATTTTTCCCTCAGGTCCCTTCCACCCTTACTCAAGAAGCTTCTTGTTTTCCATCACAGCCTTCTTCTTCATCCCCTTTCAAAGAAGAATATATTTTGAAGGAAGCAATTGAGTATGCAAAAGAATATTCTCAATTCATGGCTAGTCAAGAGGATTCCATAAGAATAGATGAGGAGGAAATCACCATAGATTCCCCTTTTGATGAGCAAGAGGATAAGCCGTAAGCTTTTTCCTTCACTTCAGATGAGGAGAAGATCATTTCTGACTTCTTTCTCACCTTGCAAGAGGATATGGAGGAATATAGATACTCCCTTGACCAAGTCATTGAGACAGATGACACTATCATTCAGGAAGGCTATGGATTGGCTAGATATGAAGAAGACGACTGTGAGGCCCAAGTGAGTATGCAGAAGGAAGGCCATCTTTCAGATTCATCTTTTCAAGAGGATATAGTCGTCAAGGAGCATACTGATGCAATAAAGCTGGAATCTGAAGAAGATGAGCCAAAAGAGAATGGGTATCAAAAGGCACAGAGTGAAGAACCAATAGCCAATGATTTCTTGATGACACCCGACAACATGAAGAACCAGTATTCGATGGGCATTCAAGGATAAGAAGAGTTCATAGGTGTCAAATACATGTTTTGCTCAAACTTATTTGAGTGCAAGTAGACCCGTGTGGCTGGTGTAGAGAACATTCCATCAACAGTATACTCATTGCAATCACTGGTATGGCAACACAAGTTGGCTTGTCATAAAGAAGACGTTGGAAAGTTCATTTTTGATCCCGAAGGAAAATCATAATTTGTAATTAATGTAGTTAGGTAGTTTCCATTCCCGCATTTCTTTGTTTTGTTTTTTGCTTTCCCGCTTTTCTTTTAAAATAAACATTTTAAACGTAGAGTCGACGTCTTAGAAGCTTTAAATTCTTTAAATTTTGTCACAATAATTGCTTCCCCAAATCTTTTGAAATCTCCAAGGTACCTTGTGCCGCATAATGTGTCTGCCTCACTGTTTCCCAAAGATTGAGTAGGATTTGCTAACGGTTGCCTTAATTTAATGCTATTTGGGACTTGATAGGCCCATAAATATCCCTTAGAAAATTTTAAAGTTTACAAACTCTCAAGCATTCATGAGAAAATATCATGCTTATTGTGATTGTGGCACCTAGTGAAATTTGTTGCGGCAAACATGTTTTTATCTTGTAAAAGGTTCATACTTGGTTATTATACAAGAGCTTTAGAGATGGCGAGAACATCAGAAACACCCAAGAAGAGAAGAAGGGTGCAGTTCCAATTGGACCCAGAAGAGGAAGAAGAGCCTTCACAACACCCAGTGCAGAGCATTATAACTTCTCCTCAGGTAGGAATTACTCCCCCTCCTCCCTCTCAATCCATTCCTCACCTTGCCGACGTGGTGCCTCCACCCAGCCAAATGACACCTCCCACCACTGCTGCCATTCCCATTTCGCAATTCACCTCATCCTTGATGCCTCAAGCCTTAACATTACCCTATTTCTCCCCCTCCATTCCTAGAAAGATGCCCCTACAACTCACCTCTAGCTAGCCAATGGCTCTCCAATATGGCCTGCCACAAAGATTTTCCTTCATAGGGGGACATATTGCATCCCCTTCCACCTTCCAGACGCAGACTGATGCCGCTAGGAAGGCAAGAGAAGCCCGATTGGAGAAGAAGAGGATTAAGGAGAATAAAACTTCGGCTGTTTCACATTTGAGGTCACAATTTGACCCCATCCAACAACAACTGGCGGTGACCCATTTGTCGCCCAACATTGCCAGGCCGAGTGAACAAATGTAGATGAAAGACTACACCATGAACCCAGTGGCCATTGATATGTCCCTGTTCAGGCCTCAAGATAGAGTCGAGCTGTTGACCGAATCCACTTCTGTAGTCACAGAAGATTACTTGAAGAAATCAAGGAGACTACAGAAGATGGAGGCTGATTTGGCCTAGGATAAGGCAAACTATAACAGTTTGGTCGAACAAATAAACAAAAAAGACAATTAAATAACTAGTCTGTAGAAACAGTTGCAAGATACTATTTCCCTCCAGGCTCAATGGGCAATTCAAGCCCAAAATGATTCATTAAAGACAGAGCTTGCACTTGCAAAGGGTGCAGTAACAACTCTGAGATGGGAAAATGCGACATTACAGGGAAGAGTCGAAGGACTCTAACTATAGGTTACCCAATCACAACAAGGGCTACCGGAAGAACAGAATAAGGCTACGGATTTTCAAGCCCAGATTCAAGCAGAGCAACAGAGGACCGCACAACTGACAATTGAGCTGGCCAATAGGCCAAGAGGTGTCAGAGTTATGCAGAGGGTGAAGGAACTCTACGAGTCGGTGTGGGCGAGGATCTCTTCTGAGATTATCCAGCTCAGGCCACTCTTCACCTTCCTCCACAACGCACAACAGCTGTGCAAAAGGGTAGAAAATCCAGTACAGAACACTTTGGCCATGATCTCCTAGAGAGTCACAGACTCTCATTCTTTACTGGAGAAGCTCTGCAGCTCAAGGGATGTGATATTGGTAGCCGCGGGGATCCCTAATAGAATGGCTACCACAAAATGGATCAATGAAGAGCTCAATCACAATGCTGCAACTAATAGTTGCAGAAGCTGTCTCGATGTCATGAAAGAAGGCATCGGTGGAATGAGACACCACATTGAAGATTTGGTGTAACTAGGCTTGCCTTCCCCATTTCCAGATGTAAGGACAATGTTGACGGTGGATCAACTTCAACCATCACTATTGACTAGACAAAGGGATCAGACAATTTTCCAAAGTTTGCAGGATGATTCCTCGGCCCCTGAGGTTGAAACTATTTTGATTCCTATTTTTCAGCTAGAATCCATGCTAAAAGCCACTGCCTAGGTCCTGCAAACCTTCTCGTACAAGGATCTCATTATCTTGGACCTGGATTTTGATGAGTTGCAGAGCAAGTAAGGATTATCCAACTAGGAGTGGTCTATCTTCTAGATAACTCTTTTGAAGCTGTAAATTTTAAAATTTTGATCGAGCAGGAGTCGGGTTCTTTTTGAGCAGGCTCAAAAGTCCTGGTGGTCGCCAATAACTGTAGAGTAATTTCTTACTCTACACCGTATTCAATTATTTTTGATTCAAACACTACAATTTTAGTTCCTGTGCACTTTGAGCAAAGCCACAGAGTTTTAGAGCAGATGATGGGTTCAATTTTGCGTAAGTGTCAAAGTGCAACGAAAGCTGCCAAGTGTCGTCCTCAGAACACGGTCCCTTTTTGCCTCTCTTATTCTGTTCATTTCAATTTTGGCCTAAGTATTGGATTCAAGCAGAAGCAACCACGTGTCGGCCTCCGAGAGTTGAAGCTGGGCAGCTGGCGACCTCTGAACACCTTTTTGTAACTTTTTGGAGAACCATGGAATGTGCCACATATCCAAGTAGCAGTTAAGCAGATTGCACCACGTGCCAACATTCGCATTTCATAAGGGCACCCACGTTTTCTTTTTGACAAAGACTTCTAACGAGCTAAGCAACAGAGAGAGTGAAATGTGCTAGGTGGCATTAGCAGAGGCCCTGAATTTCCTTTTTGAAGAAGTAGTGGAAGCCACCACGTGTCAACTACCAAGAGCCTTTGTTTCAATGCCTGGGTCCAATGCTTTCCATTCAATGCATAAAGGCGTCGTTCATTTTGCTAAGTATCAAAGTGCAGCGGAGGCTACCAAGTGTCACCTTACGGGTCCCTCTATACTCCATCCCCAAAGAAAGTGAAAGGCACCACATACCCCCAGCAGGAGAAGCAGAAGATGCCATGTATCTTCCCAGGAGTAGTGGAGGTCGCCACGTATCAACTTCTGAGAGATCACCTTCGAGCCTAATCACCAAAAAAAGATTGTGGTGGGTCCTGGATGATATTTCAAAGTACCGATGAAGCGTCGAGTGTCAACAAATGAAGCCTACCACATGCACCCATCCTTTCTTAAGGGTTGTCAAGACAAAGAATGCACTTAGTTTTGTTTTAATAAAGCTGCAAAGTATAGAGGAAGCAGGCTGCGACAGGTGTCGAAGGCGAGGCATTCCTTAATGAAATATAAAGAAAGTGGAAGCGGCCAGGTGTCATCTTTTGGTGCCTTCTCAATCAAAAGGGGAGGATTTTCATGGATTGACTAAGTGTCCTCTTCCGTCTTAATAGAATAGAGTGCCCGTCTACCTGTTACAGCAAAATGGAAGGAAATTCAGCAAGAGTTACTCCAAGTAGATAGAACAGTGCACCGAGTAGATTTTTGGGGCTCTCAAGCATTGAAAGTGCCATCTATTTGTCCCCTAGAAGTAGAGGCAAAAGAGACAGTTGAGTGGCCAAAACAGGGACGAAACAAAGAATTTTAAGTGCAAAGAGAGATACTTGACACAGATCGCCATCCTGCAGTCAGGGTGATTCCTGATAAGACCAGAATGCATCTCAGGCATTGAATGCGCCATCTATCTTGTCCCTTGCGAGTAAAGGATGGAGTGGAATTGCGCGGGAAAGGAAGTAACACCAAGATGCATCCGAAGCTATATGAGCAAAATTGTAAAATCTAAAAGGGGAGGGGGAATTCTCATAGTTTTAGACTTTCAGAGTTTTTGACCAATAATATCATTTGCTTTTGTTACATTTTCCTGAGTTGAAAGGTTTATATGACTGTGTGTGTTTCTACATCTTTTGTATGACTGGAAGATTCATTAAGAAAATTGAATACTATGCCCTTGTTGATGTTATCTGTGTCAATTACAAAGTAGTTTATGCTGTAGATTTTCTAGTGTTGTGATTGGAAATGTTATTTGCTTTTGTCTCATTTTTTGGAGTCTGAAGTTCTACATAACTGTGCGTGACTTCTACGCCTCTTATGTGATTGGAGGATTCTATTAAGAAGATAAAACACTATGCCTTTGTTGACAATTCCTGTATCTCAATAAAAGACTCCCCTGTTGTGAGCCTCTGTTTCTATTATTCCAATCTTTTACATTGATCATGCACTTGTCTGCTCTTAAATGTAATAGAATCCTATAATAGTCACTCTGTGCTTAGGTTAGGATTAGGATTACACTCAGGGGCATCACCATAGTTAGGTTTTAATTCCTGCATTTTGCGTTTCTGTTTAGTCTTCTATCCCTTTTCTCCAACACCATAAAATAGAAGATACTAGCTTCTTTAAAACCTGGAGGTTGTTTCAAGTTGCATTGTCCCACAACTTGAAACTTCCCATTGTTGATTGGCTAGGATTTAGCGCAATTTTATGCTAGAAACTGTTGATGGTGTAAAATTGTGCTAGATCCTAGCCAATCAATAGGAACAACAATAAACTCTTATTTTTAACTTTCTTTCTGTTTGAATTAATCCACTCCACTGTCGCCCACTCAACTCATTCCTGGTCATGTAAACTGAGGGTTTTTTTCCACTTAACTGCCACATAAGAATTAGTTTAAGCCATTTTAAAGCAGCGTAGTAAGGAGGAAATTTGGGAGGAAGAGCATTATAAATATAAGAGAGAGAAGAGGATGAAGGCATGGCAGCTGAAAGAATTAAAAAGGTAGAGAAGGGAAGGGGTCGACGACAAAAAAGAGAAGGAAAGGGGTCGATGGTAGCAGAGAAGGAGGGAGAAGAGAAGCGGTCGATGACAATAGAGGAAGGAGATCACTGCAAGGGGAGAGGAGAGAGACCGATAAAAATGGGAAAGGAGGTTAGTGAATCACTGGCATAAGGAGTAGAATCAATGCCATTAACGTTGTTTCCATATCAAGTTCTGATCTGTTCTCTTCTTTAACTCAACCAAGATCAACACCACCACCATTTTCTCAGTTATTTCAATTTAAGAGGATTCACATTCCATTTCAGTCAAGGATTTTCAATGGCATAAGGTAAGTAATTTAGTTTATTTAAAATTGTAAGGTAAATAATTTTTTTGTTTTATTTAAATTGTAAAATAGATATTTTATTTTATTTAAATTGGAATTAAATAATTTAATTTACCTAAATGGTAAGATATATATATATTATTTTATTTAAATTGTAAAATAAATAATTTATTTTATTTAAATCGAAAGGTAAATAAATTGTAAGATAGATATATTATTTTATGTAAAATTGTAAAATAAATAATTTATTTTATTTAAATTAGAAAGTAAATAATTTGTATTATTTAAACTATAAGATGAATATAATATTCTATTTAAATCGTAAGAAAAATATAATGTAATTATTTTTAGAAGACTAAAATAGAATGATTTTAGTGTCACTAGAAACAAAATGATATCACTGCTTGTTGTTAGGGAAAGTAAATGATTCTTATAGCAAACAATAATGTAATGAAGTAATTAGATATTCAAGGGACATAACATATAGCAATATAAGTTCATCTAATACTATTTGATATATACAACTTTATATTATGTACCTATTTACAAACATTAACATGATCTGTATACCCGGTTCGGTGAAAAAGAAGAATATAACATTAAATAAATGAGTTTTGTTTTCTATATACTTAGTTATAAATCTATGGAATATATTTGATTTAGTTTGTAAAGATATATGTGTAAACCTAGATTGTGAGAATATTGATTTAGATACATGAAATTACCATAAAACAATCTAAGTTATCATAAAACAATAATATGAGTGAACCCGTACTTTGATTGTTGTTGAGATTTGATGATGAATTTGATTATCATTAATATTATCCTTCATTCTAGGGTTGAACCCTTAATTTTCAGAACCCTTCTTTCAAATGTCTAAAGGACTATTTAAATTCAAGTTCAATAAAATCCTTGTGTATAAGTTATTGTTTTTGAAAAAGTTTACCTAAATAGACTAAATATATAATTGTCCAGAATTAACATGGTTGAAAATCGATATGATGACTAAATTAGGAGATTATGTTTCTACTTTCCTTCTAAAGAATTTTCTTTTGAAATATAATGCGTCAATTTATTTCAAGTATTCTTTAATTTTCAAATCTCAAACTTAGATAAATTTTTTAAGGTTAAATAAAACTACGTAGTGTTCAATTTTAAGCGGTGCCTCTGGCTCATGTTTATGGGTAATGTCATCGTGCTTGAGCTACTGCATCCATAGCCTAACACTGTTGCAACAACGATGTCTCGACATCATTCTTATAAACCATCGAGAAGAAATAAGGACCATGCCGTGTTATTAAGACAAAGGGGTGGGATAATCCCTCTTCGTCAACAACACTATTTAAGATAAGAAAACAACTTGAACTACCTTAGCTGATTATGACTTGTGAAACTATGAAACAAAATGGAGAAAGTATATTTCTTGTTCAAAACTCGGTACCACCAAAAAGGAGCAATGAAAACCATGATTGAGAATGTTAAACCAGTTATTATCAAGAAACCACTAACTATATGGTCTCAGATAATGAAACTTTAGTGATAGTAATTATATGGATTAGGTTATCTAAAACAAGGATAAAAAATATTGTTGATGTTAATAAAAGTGGGAAGGGGTTTTAGCTTGCAATGTTTATTTCTATTTCTTGTTAAAATTTAAGGCTAGTTTAGTTAAATAAGTATTCAGTCACTTAAACTGATACTTTTATGCTCCTATTTGGGTAGCAATCATAGAGGAGCTGTCTCAGGAACTAGGCCTTAGAAAGGCCTGCATACCCAGATTCATAGTTCACATGAAACTTAGAATAAAAAATAGAATTACATGCATACTACAACTTGATCTTATTCGGAAGCAGATATGTAGGTAGTCTAAAAAATGAAAGATGCTTCCAGTACGCAGGTGAATAGGATGGGGTTTGGGTTTGTGTGCTAAACAAAATTCAAGTTAAATGAAAAGGCAAAACCATTATAATAAAGCCCTAGTTTAGATAAATAAAGTGAATATAAGAATTTTGTGATATACTTGGAAGGATCTTGGTTGGATCGTTGTATTTTTTGAGGCTTTAAGCCAAATTTTGAGGCAGAATGTGACTTTTTGTTATATATTTTATACATGCTACTGTCACAACCTTAGTGCTTATCTAGTAGAGATGAGTGGTGAATAGTGAGCGACTCAGGATCCGGTTGATCTCGATGAGTCAAGTCTCTGGCCAGAGCATAACCTATTCATGTGCAGATACCTAACCCATTTGGTTATATGCTTATCCATTTGACAAAAGAATGCCTAAACCATATAGTTAGATGCTTACTGGTTTGGCAAAGAAATGCCTAACCCATATGGTTAGATGCTTGTCCGTTTGACAAAGGATATTCGATAGGATAAAGTATATCCAAGTTATATCCACAGACAAACATTAATTAAATAATTTTTTTTTAATGTTTTAGGTAAGGAATTGTGGTCTCTACACCACCACATTCGCACCCCCACCATGAAGCCAGCATGTGAAAACATGAGAGTTTGGGAAGCAGGTGAACCCATTTAAGATCAATAACTCATGAGATTCACCCAACAGTAAAAGTTGCCGACCTTAGGCCGTGGAAGGCCTCAAATCATCATCTAACATCCTATGAAGTCCCATTAACTTTGAATCTATCTCTTGGGTGCATAACATGTCTGCTGCACGATCGTAGAGAGGGTTTTGAAGGGCTCTAGAGGGCTCTTATTGAGGCCTTCAAGGACATAAACATTAATCAAGAGTATCCTAAAACTTGCAATTTCTTGTAGTGTGGATCACTTGCTTTTTAAACAAATTTAATTGATGTCCACAACTTGTGCGGTCTTCTTCTATCTAACAATTCAGTCTTTACTATGTTAGTAAACATCTGGATGAATTTCCTTTAATACATTCCTTCCTTAAACCTTCAAATATTCATTTATATAGCTTTTGACTTTATAAGTCACCTCCTAATTAGCACAAGGCTTCCCAAGGCTTGCAAAGAGATAACACACCTGTGATGACCCAAATGCTTCAAGGAAAAGGTGCACAGGTGCTTCCCATTTGTGCTCAAGCCCAAGATAGAGGTGCAGGTCTATGCAGGAGTAAGAGGATGGTTCATGCTCACTAAAGGTTCTTGATTTGCAATCGCATGTAAGATTTTGTGGTATGTAGGTTAAAAGGTGCACATGTTTAAGGATGTAGGACCCTTGAGTTCTAAAAGGCCAAAGCAGAGGAAACACATGAGGAGCAGTTACGGGTTGTAAAGAATGCACCGAAGACATTCTAATTTTGTGCACAATATTATTCAAGGACCTTTTTGAAGTGATGCATGACATTCTTATAGTGCCACACCCAAGATCAATCAAGAAGTGCCATGTGCCGAGTAGCTGTCGAATATAATGAATATTGTTAGAGGTGGTTGAGAAAAGCTTGAGGTGTTGTTAGAATGATTAAATAGGCAAGAGACTATCATACATCGGCACTTGAGTGCATGCCGCTCTCTAAATTTGTTAGGGAAATATTTTATTCCCCTATGCACTTGTATCCCAAGAGGATCCTGCCACCAACTCTAGTTCCAATCAGCCTACCAAATTTTAGGGATTAGCAGCGAAGCATCACAAGTGAATTTAAAGTTATAGCCACCACCCCAAATGGTGCATTTATTATAAAATAGGTTTGATTCACTATAAAACCTTGAATTTCCATTGTAAAAGGGTCGACACATTTTAGCAACCTTACACTACTGAAATTGGCCTCCATAAGTACTTGTATTGGCTAGACCTTGCATGTTAATGAGAATTAAGTTTGCCTCCTTTTGTTATTCTGATTATCTATGTGTTATTTGTGTTTGTTGATTTCTGTCTGTGGGTAATGTTTTCCCCTCTCATTTGTCATTCATCTCCAACACCTCTTCATTGAAATTGGAACTCATTTATAGGTCATATCTTATGCACATTAGGGTCTACGTAGGCTGTCTATGGATAATCTTTGTCCCTCTCAACGCTATGTTGCATTCCCACACCTCTATATGAAACACTTATGTATTTAGAGTGAATTGGTGGAAATTATGTGATATTGTATTGTTCTTAAGAGTTTGCATTGTGTTTACGATAATATGAGTGCTCACTATATTTTGGGTGCATTGCATTTTACTTTCAACATCTCTTACCTTCTCCTTCCCTTTTCCTCCCAAAGATCCTAGGTTTATATTAGCGATAGTTTACCTTTTTGCTCTTTAGGCATACACGTTAATCTTAAACTAGGTGCACTTAGAATAGAAGGAATATGACCTATTTTGGAGGCTCATCCCAAGAAGTGCAAGGGTCCCATGCCTTGGGGATGTTCCCATTGTTGCAATGAGACAACTGATGCTTGTGCACGCAACTATGTTATAATACTGTGCCCAATGCCTTAGACTCTTACACCCCATGCAAGGCCTTCACACTTAATACCCCACCGTAAAGCTTCCTCATACAACAAAACATTCTATGAGTACACATTTTGAATGATAATAGTTTATGGCATGCCCAATGGGACCAAGTTGAATAAAAACTAAGGAATCGATGCTACCCTTAGCTATCAAGTGTTAAAGACACCCCATAGAGCACCTGGTGACTTCGAATGATCAAAATATTATGGTTTTAGAAGTTCTAGCATTTAAAGATATGTCTTTCCACCCCCATTCCATGAAAATGCTACGTTTCCACCTTCCCATTTCTCATATCAAGCTCATGCGAGCACCTATAGACTTTCCATAGTTTAGTGCCTATGGCAACCCCCTTATACTTCTAATCAACCCTGAACAACCTACCTTGCTCCCAATCAACATTACTACCCTCCTAATAAGTCTCAAAAGAGCGTCAGTGATATACACCTTGATTTCCAAATTTAGATGAGGGAGATCGAAAGAGAGCAAGAGTATGATAAAGTATGAGAGGAGCTTGCTCATCAAGCTTACACTTAGCAGGAGGTGATGAAGTAGTGCAAATATGAAGAAGAGTGCTTGGATAGGTAAATCATAGATAAAAAAGAGCAGATGTACCAGTTGCTTATGCAGATGTAAAAAATTGAAGCGCAACCAGATGCCCTTGCTCCTTCCTTTCCTAGCTTCAATCAGGCTCCTACACTTGCAAACCAATTTATGGGACATAAAGCTTTCATGCTCAAAGTCCCTAGATTTAGGTAGGATAGATTCGTTGCACCTTCAAGTAAATCCCTTGCTTTCTAAGTACCAAGCTTCAAAAGGCCTACACCTGTGCCAATTCAAGAGCCTACGCCTGTGCCAACTCAAGAACCCATCCTTCCTCAGGAGCCTCAAGTGCAGTCATGGTAACCTTCTTGAACCATGCATCCCAAATTCACAATGCCCAACTTTATAAATCCCCCACACTCTGTGCCAATTGAATCTTCTTGCCCTTCTACCATCTCCATTTTCAAAGGAGGACCATTTCTATGGAAGGCAAGTGCAGACCATTCAGATGAGGAGGATAATTTAAGTGAATATGACAAGGAGATCATCATTGGCACTCCCTTTTGCACTACCACACTAGAAGATCAACCCTATTGTGAGAAGAAGATAGGTACATTCAGATGGAGAAATAGATTGATGAGGAGATGATTAGAGTGGTGATAGAAGGGGAGGATCTTAATGAGAAAGAGTCGATTTGTGCCACTCCAAAGTACATTCAAAATCCTGGGCCCAACCTCTCTTAGGTGAATGCTTTACTATTTGGAACTATGAAGGAAGAACTCGAAGAAGAAGCTAACCTTTGAAAGGAGTTGCGATCAAAGAAAGTGATTGTGATCACCCCAAGGTGAGCCCATAGGTGCAATCGCAAATGCAGGAAGACTCTTTCTGGGACAAGTTGGAGGAATTTTGCATAGGCCTATTTGACAAACCAACATCCCCTAAGGAGCAAACCCATGCCCAACTCTACGTCGATGGCCATATTCAATCACATATCATAAATAGGTAGGGTGCATATATAGAGGAGGTTACAACTACCCAGATATTAGAGACCCATAGGGAACAAAACACATATCTAGGTTCAGACGAGTCATCTTAGGACTTATTCAAACTAAAGGAGTAATGTCAGCTAGTCAAGCTTGAAGTGCCATGAGAAAATGCAGAAGAGGCTATGGTGATGAGCGTTATCAATCCTTTTTCACCCAAGCATGTCACATAATGGTTTCCAAGAGTCACATTGGACTTAGAGTAGTAACTATGAGATGATCAAAGGCAACCCCTTGGAGCCATGAGCTACTTGATCACCATGTACAAGCCTCCCATGCTTCAGAAGGCTCTATCCGAGCAAATAATGTAAATAAGTGCTGAGAAATTTGGGAAGGATTGGTTCGACACTAAAGACATCAACCATATATGGGAAAGGATCCTACACAACATGATGGAGTCATTCATCAAAAGGGAGCCTAGGTAGATGAAATTCCTTGAGCACCTCCTTTATGGTAAACAGATGCCACCACACCTCCACTCGTCACATATCAACAACAAGATGGTGTGCAATGCAAAGGACTTAAGAGGTTTCTATTTTGATCTAGGAGGCGAAGGCCCATGTTTGTAGTTTGTATATAGTAGATCATATTAGCTTGAATTACATTTCTCTAAGTGCCTGTGTGCACATTGTATAGTCTTAGTTTAGTTTTGTTTTCCCCTGAGTACATTTTGCACATCTATTGAATGTCCTTTTCCTTTTTGTTTTGATGAGGGTAGAACTCAATTCAATCTATTCAAGCATAAGCCAAGTAGGTTGTAGCTTTAACGACTCTGTACCCAATAGATCACTTCAAAGGCCACTGAATTCTCGCTTAGTAGGCAAGTGACCCGTAGAATCCACCAAAAGTGTTGACTTTTTAAGTCACCCCCAATTGACGCAAGGCTTCCCAAGGTTTACAAAGAGATAATGCACCTACAATGACCCAAATGCTTCAAGCAAAAGGTGTGCAGGTGCTTCTTGTCTGTGATCAAGCTTGAGATAGAGGTGCAAGTCTCTACAGGAGTAAGAGGATGGTTCACGCTCACTAAAGCTTCCTGGTGCACACTTGCACGTAAGATTTTGTGACATGTAGGTCGAAAGGTGAACATGTTTAAGGATGCAGGACCCCCAACTTCTAAAAGGCCAAAGTAGAGGAAATACATGAAGATCAGTTATGGGTCACAAAAAATGCATTAAAGACATTCAACTTTCATGCACAATCTTCTTCAAGGAGCTCCCTATGCCAATCCAATGTAGTTTCATGCTCGTGCATAGGATCCTGCATCTATGCCCTTCCATTATGCAAGATGCAACCTTATTTTTACCGTTACCACTGGTGTCCAGATGCTCATTCTACACAATGAGATTCTTGGTTCACTGATGACAAGCGTTAGCCTTCCATGTGTCACAACTACACTTCCTCCATCCAAAATCTTCAAAAGACTCCTTTGAGATCCCACCAAAGTGATGCATGAAATTCCTATAGTGCCACATGCAAGATCAATTAGGAAGCACCACATGCTGAGTAGCTATTGGATATAATGAAGATTGTTGGAGGTGGTTGAGAAAATCTCAAGGTGCTATTAGAATGATTAAATATAGAAGTGGCTACTAGACATCGAGACTTGAGTGCACACCACTCTCTGATTTTGTCAGGGAAATATTTCTTTCCCCTATGCACATGTATCCTAAGAGGATCCTGCCATCAACTCCAGATCCAATCAACCTCATAGAATTTAGGAATTAGTAGTGAAGCACCACAAGTGAATTTAAAGTTATACCTACTGCCCCAAATGGTACATTTATTATAAAATAGGCTAGATTCACTATAAAACCTTGGTTTTCCATTGTAAAAGGGTCAACACATTTTAACAACCTTACACTATTGAAATTACCCTCCATGAGCACTTGTATTGGCTAGACCTTGCATGTTAATGAGAATTAAGTTCACCTCTTGTTATTGTGATGATCTATGTGCTATTTGTGTTTATTGATTTTTGTCTGTGGGTAATGTTTGCCCCTCTCATTTGTCATTCAACCCTAACACCTCTTCATTAAACTCAAAACTCACTTGTAGGTCGTATCTTGTGTGCACTAGGGTCTGTGTAGGATTTATCTATGGATAATCTTTGTCCCTCTCAATGCTGCATTGCCTTCCCACACCTCTATACAAAACACTTATGCATTGGGAGTGACTTGGTGGAAATTATGTGATATTATCTTGTTCTCAAGAGTTTACATTGTGTTTATAGCAGTAGGAGCATTCACTCTATTCGGGGTCCATCATCTTTTACTTTCAACATCTCTTACCTTCTCCCTCCCTTTTCCTCTCAAAGATCCTAGGTTTAGATTAGCAGTAGTTTACCTTTTTGCTCTTTAGGCCTACATGCTGGTCTCAAACTAGGTGCGCTTAGAATCGAAGGAATCCGGCTTACTCTGAAGGTTCATCCTAATAAGCACAAGGGTCCCATGCCTTGGGGATGTTTCCATCATTACGATGAGACAACCGATGCTCTTACGCATAGATGCACAATAATACTTCCGCGCCTGGTGCCTTATACTCTTACACACCGTGCAAGGCCTTCATACTCAATGACCCATCATAAATATTCCTTGTGTCATAAAGCATTCCATGGGTACACGTTTCAAGTGAAAAAAATAGACATCACATGTCTAAGGCTTGAACATGAAGCCTAAATCTAAAAGAAGTAGAAGCGACACTGTTTATAGCCATTACTCTTATTTGTTTGACACAGTCATCTTGGAGAGTGACCATGTCTTATGGTTACTTGGAGAGTGACCATACCTTATGGTCACCATGGGGAGTGACCATGTTGAAAAAAATTGGCTTAAGACCACCTTTGGGGCCAACCATGTCAATAATAAATTGCTTATGGTCACCTAGGAAGTGACCATGTCAACAATAATTTGCTTATGGGCACACTGGGGAGTGACCACATCAACAATTATTGTGTCATTGAGAAAAAAATATTCTTTATTTCTACAATGTTTCTCAAAACCCTTCTTTTGGTGACTCCAAGGTGTTTGAAGTACCTCACAACTATTTTCAACTTCTATATCCTGAGGTCCAAACATGCATACTTTATTCTTTATTGTAACTCATTGTGTTAGGAGTTTTCTGAAGTCATGTACGTAGTCAATTTGACTAGTGAATGAGAATAGTGACTTAGTTGAGTTTTACTAATTTTTATGATCCAATTTGAGTCATATATTCCCATTTGGAAGAACTTTGGTCCCACAAAATATTTTTAATTAAAACATAATGATATACCTTCTATCTTATAAAATGGGATGTATCTTCTTCATCATTTATCTTTGAAGTGACATTGTTTCCTCTCCTGGAGTTCATTGTTCCAATTTGCAACTCTACAAAAACCATATTATTTTTGGAGTTCATGATTTATTTAAATGTTTGTCAATTGACTTTGTTGCACTATTAGGTGTCTTGGTCTTTTCTACTAGCTTGCTCTATGCACTTTTGGTGCCTTGACTTTACTCTTACACTCTTTTGGTGCCTTGGTCTTTTCTCTTATGGTTGATCCTCATAGTCCCTTTGGTGCAACATACATGCTTGTAGGCTAGGTTAAAGCTCTCTCTTGGGAGATTCATGCTACAACTTCCTTGTTCATGTTATTTAAACAAGTGAATAATTCATTTATCATCATGTAAGTGGCCTAAAACACCACCACTTTTATAAAATTTACCCTATCTTTGGATCTTACAATTCAAAGTTTGCATTAACAACAAATGCACTATGTATAGTGAAATGTCTTAAATGAAGGAAACATGGATGCCAAATCACACATCCATAAAATCAACAGATTTTTTGTGGAGGGCTGCATGCCATGAGTACTCTTCTCACCTTCCTATCAATGATAAAATGTCATGCCACATCTTCTACCACCATGAAAGAACCTTTAGGCTCTTAATAATTCTTTTAGATGCCGCTCATTGAGATATTACAACTATTTTCATACCAAAATTGATTTGAATAACCTACCAAAATCATATCTTATGTGCATAAAACAACAAAGTACATGCTATAATATTGCTATAGTTATACAACTTGTGTGCATACCAAAATCACCATAGACATGCTACAACTCTAATTATGAAATCATACATATACCTCCATGCTACAGTCATTGTAGTGACCACATGCATGTTACAATAATAATGAGTAAATATACATGCTAAAATTGATGTTATTTAAAATATACTTTGCACTTGTATGGAAAAAAAGAAAACCAACTTGCTATCATGTTTGTGATGCTCAAGCTTCAATATTTTCTTTGAGTTTTTAATTTAGAGTGCCTCTTTTAACCTATCTTGTCATGCGCTAGAATAGCTGGGGAAGAAATCATACATAACGTGCATATCAACATGAACATGTGAGAATGTGGAAAATGATACAACCTCTCTGATGCAATGAGATGCACATATTTTTTCTTTTCATATAAATTAATGGATGGTTGCTCCATTTCACTCTCGATGAGTGAAATTCCTCCTTGTTTATACAAATAGAATTGGTTCCCTTCTTTCTTTTATTAACAAAGAACACAATAATCTGGAGGTGCTACTCAAATGGACACAAATCAACCTCTTAGCTTTGCACATATCCTTCAAGGATTGATTTATTACCACATATACCTCTTTGGAAAGGCGATGAAGACTCATATATAGGTTCCCACTTGACATCGTCTTCTTTAAATAATATTTCTTATTCATGTGCTACCTCTTGACTTAGAGGTGCTTGAACTTCCTTCATGCTTCTAGATGATTTGTCCTTCTTGGAATACCCCTTGCAATTCCTTGTGTGTATTTGTAAATGAAGTTTCCAAAAGTTTGTATATTAATACTCGTTCATGTTGCAATGAATGCGATAATTCTTGCCCATGCATTTGGATATCATTTTATTCTTCTTTTCCTTTTCATGTTGAGTTGGAGGTGGTCTTCACAACTTGTATCCTTCTTGATTTTAACACCTCGATCTTTTCTTTGGCTTGGAGAGCAGCATAAACAATTTGCCTTCTTTTTGAAGTACTTAGGATTCTAAGTGATGGATTTTTATTCCAACACATGGCCACACAATGATTACTCATTCCAAAAAATATATATGAAGAGGTATACCAACATTCCTGTACTAGAAGGCCTCTCTTTCTACAATTGAAGAAAACGATGGAAGAATTATCTCTTGCATACCTTCTTGGGTTGCCCTTATGCTTACTTAGGTAGGTTTGATGAAGTGACAATACTCTAAATACTTTAAGGTTTTTTCATCTCTTTTGAAATTCTTTACATTCTTTATTCTTTTGCCTTTAGTGAAAGGTTGTCCTCTTCTTGGAGTCAAGTTGCTTTTTCAAATGTATTCATGAATGATGATGTCTACTCTTCTTCTTTATGGAGTTTTTGTCCTTCTCTTGGACACTCTTCTATGGACCTTTGAGGTGGTGTAATGCTTCCTTCCACTTTATTAAAAATTTATCCGTTATTTAGACTTCAAATCCTCATCATATTTAACTAAACGAATGATTCTATTACCTTACATGGGTTGTCTTTGTTGAGTTAGTGGCTTAAGATCTTTATCATTGCAAGCTTGTCTTGTTTAACTGATTTGAGAGAATTATTTGGATTACCTTTTATTTATGATAATTTATTTTATCTTAAGTTCTCTTTATGTATGTGTAATTTTTATTTTATGTGAATTATAAATTCACACAAATCCATATTCCATTAAGTGTTACTCGCTTCTTTGTTTTCCTTTAGGATTTGAGAGTTCCCTGTATAAGTAATCCATTCTCTCACTTGACACACACATTCTTACATTTTTTAAGGGATTAGGTCACAAGTGGCATACACAAAGAAGGCTTGTAAAGTAATCATGAGATTCCTTGTAACTCTAATTCTTTTCCTTTAGCTCTATAAAATAGCCTTCCTCTCCTCATTTTCTCACTAGAAACTCATAGTTTTATCTTTTCTTCTCAATTTACTCTTGCTTCTACATTGTACCTATGGAGATTTTGGTGACAAGCCTTATAAAATTACGTGAGTTTTTCTCCGATACGTTTGGTTTCTCAATTTAAAATTCTTGTCTCATTTGTGGTTTGCACATTAAGAGGTGACAATACTATGTACTTTCTTTATTTGCACACTTTCATTTGTCATTGATGAATATTTTTGAGATAATTCCTTTATAGTATTAGAGTTAAGTTTATCTTATTGACATTTTTTTGAAAATGTGTAGTTTTTGGGAGATATTTCAATTTTTCTTGCAAGGGCTCCACCCTTGCTCTCCATTCAAACCTATTTATTTATTTATTTTTAATTCTCTGCTCTTTAACTGGTTGTTACAGAGTATTCTAATAGAACATTTTTTGAGGGCCCTCCAAATAAGTCTTTCTCTTTTATTCTTTAAGCTAATACAAGCAAGAAAAAAAAATACTAAAATTAATTTATGTTCTCGTTTTTACTCAGTATTTCTTTTATCAATCTTATTCTTTAAATTGTATAAATATTTAACTCAAATTTCTATTGTTTTGATTCTCAACATCTTATTTTCTGCTCTTTCAAAGAATATATATCAGAATTTGTTTATTGGAAAAACACAAAATATAATAATTTAACTCAATCACTCATTTTGGGTATATTTCTTATAGTTCTTTTTCGAATTCTTTTATTAGATATAAATTCTTTATACTTCAATTTTTTTAATTTCAGAGTTTCTTGCTCACTTTATTTTACCTGAATAAGCCTTGTCTTTTTCTAAGCATTTTTCTTATTTTCCTGTTCAAGGATTTAAATCTCTATAAGTTTTTTTTTTCCAATAAGACTTGTCTTATTTTTTTGGCTTTTTTCTTGAATGGTATGACACCTATTTCTCTTGCAACATCTTTTGCACCTTTTTTAATTCCCTTTCTGTTGCAATTCTCTCTTATGTTTTTTGCCATGCAGTGTTTGGCATATGCGTTTGATTTTTTCCTAATCTCTCAGTTGTGCAATATGCTTTTCTTGCCTTGTTTTTATCCTCAAGCAAGTCATTTTTTTAAATCTTTTTATAATCAAATTCAAAAAAAAACTTAAACTTTTTCTTTACTTGTACATTAAAACTTCATTCTCCTTTTTAAGAATTAAGTGATTTTAATATATTTATATATATACCACATCACAAAAATAACAAATCAATTAAAGACTTTCCAATATAACAAAAAGGAGCATTCATTTTTTTATTATTGATTACAACAACAAACCAAAAAAAAAGAGAGCATTCATCATTTTATTATTGTTATTTTATCCATATGGTTATATGTTAAATATAATTTTTTAAATCCATTCAAATATATTCATTTGATGTTTTGATGTGGACTCAAAAACAAAAGTTTTTTGCTTAAGTTTGTTTACAACTAAAATTTTCAATACCGTTATTATTTTTTCCATTACAATTTGGAAGATTCTTATAGTTATCTTGTTGTTAAACTTTTGTGCAATCTTTAAATCTATCGGCTCCTTTTTATTTCTTGATATTATTTTACATTTTGGTTAAGTCTCATTTGTTGGCCTTCTTGTCTCTACTACGTGCCTATTTTGTTTTAAGTGATTTTCCCTTATTCATTTTTTAGGTATTGGGTGAGCTTTTACAACACAATGACTCAATTATTGCTTGAATTTAAAATTATATTCATCAATTACTATTTATAGAAATCACATATGCAATATATATTCACTTTTAAGCACTTGATGCGCGTAGTAAATAATGTAGACCCCAAACTTGATGAAAAGATACAACCAATGAAATTCAAGAAAAATAATAAGTAAAAATTGACGAGGCCTTAGGATTGATTGGCATGCCCATGACCTTCGAATTGCATGTGCATATTGATGGTATCTTCTTGCATCTAATGCATGGTCTAAGCTTAAATTTGTTTATAACATTGTGAATAAATATCATAAAATTCAAATTTAAGATCAACTCTCTGATTTAAAGTACACTGACTTCAAAATTATGGATAATTTCTTGATTAAAGTTCACTGTTTGTATTCTTAGCTCACTGGTTTAGGCATTAAACTTTTAGATTTAAATTTAGTT
This sequence comes from Torreya grandis, assembly GCA_037957365.1. Taxonomy (NCBI): domain Eukaryota; kingdom Viridiplantae; phylum Streptophyta; class Pinopsida; order Cupressales; family Taxaceae; genus Torreya; species Torreya grandis. The sequence goes on from JARHVA010000135.1 coordinate 5,525,596, forward strand.
CATATTATCATGAGAAAATATTTGTCTCGACCTTTTCAACAATTTATTACAAATGTTTATTTACAACTAGGTTTTCCTACTTTATTTGCTTAGTTGATATTTTATTTATTTTGTACTTTGTTGCATCAAGAACAAACATTAATTCAATTTAATAGTCTTAAGACTAATAAACATGATTTTGTTTCTGACCACTAACACACGAATGATAAAAAATATGCTAAGTTCAATGATATATATGGCAAAAAATATAAAAAATCCAACTCAAAATTTAAGAAAAGATTAAAGTGTAATTATTGTGACAAATATTCATGATGAAGATCATTGCTTTAAGAAGAAATGTGATATTAAAAATGGAAAGCTTAAGGTCAAAGATAATGCAAGCACTAGTAACACTAAGACTCAATCTAAATGGAAGTCTAATAATATAACTCCTTTTATTTGTGCTATAGATGATTCTCCTGTTAAATGGATTGTTGATTCTGGTACTACTCAACATATGGCATATCTTTTTTTTGCCACCAACATATCCTAAAGTTGCATGTTGAGTCATTTCCTCAACCTTTATGAGATTTTTTATTCCTTGGAGATTCTCATCAATACCTTTTCCATTATAAACCATCTTGGATAACAACTTAGAGACAAATCCCTTTGTATGCTTCTCAAAACTACCAAAGGACTTATGTAGATCTCGATTGGAAGAAAGAGCATGTAGAAGATCTTAATCTACATACCTCAATAATGGTTTGTACATTTTTTGTATAGGAAGATATCTTTTGCATGGTAAACCTTTCTCTCTTTACTCCTTCACCATCATATTTTTTTTCATTTGCAACTCTTGTTGTAACTTCTCAACGATGCCCATGAGGAAAATATAGCTTGTCAATAAAACTTAACTTACAACTCTTGATTCTCATCTTCTAAGTGATGAAATGTATTTAGAAACTCCTCATTTCCCATTTTGATTTCTTGGTTTATCTCTTAGATCTCTTAAAGTCTTTCCCTCTTTAGTTATTATCCCATCATTGAACTATGCAACCAAAATCCTACACACCCTAGTCAATAAACAAATATGAAAGTATACACACACAAAATTTTGAAAATGTGTAAGAAAAACCTTTTAAACACCAAGAAAAACCTACTCTAATAACGTCTAGTCCTTAATCAGTATGGATATTATATTGCATGATTCACCAACACAAATTCACTTTTCCTACTATGTTGTTGCCAAGTTCTATGTTATTAAAAAACACTTAAAATAATGGAAGTTTATGTTTTCAACTCTATGGCTTCCATATACATCATAAATTTAACTATGAAATAATACACATGATTACATTTATGATCCATAAATTGCATATCATGTTTTAGATCCCAATTGTGCCACTATCAAATATGTGATTCTTCTTACAATTCTAAAAAATAATAGTGCACAAAAAATGTGGTGTTCTTTATATTTATGTGAGACTAAATTCAATTATTTACTATTATTATGAAAAATTTCTATGCTTAAACTCATACATTTAAATGATACCTTATGCTCTCTTAGGTTTTTGAGATAGTGAATTAGCTATAAGGTATAGCAGTATGCAAAATAATGAATCAAACATGCCAATAAAATCAAGTGAATTAACTACAAGGTATAGAAGTATGCAGAATAATGAATCAAACATGCCGACAAAATAAATATAGAATTTACCATAGAGAAACCCAAAATAGAAAAACTATAGGAGAGTGAAGCTATGATTTTTCATCTCAAATATATTCTTTATATTTTTACAAGCTTATTTCTTTCTCGAGGCCTTCAATGACACCAAAATCATACAAAATTATCTTAACACTTGTAAATATTCTATGTAATCTATCTTATATCACATGCTTCCTCAATGAACTTGATTGTTGTCCTTGTAGTCATCTAAAATGTCATTTCAATGCAATGAGTGTCATTTAAGACCACCTTGTTCTAGCTTAGCCCTAAACCTATATTAAGATCTTTTTTGATCATTCTCTAGCTTTTGTACAAGTCTAGCCTATTTCTAGATACACCAAAAGCAATATTAAGCCACCTCCTAGGCATCCAAGCCCCCAATTCACCATATTATACCACTTGGACACTACCAGAACCCTTTATACACTAGTGCACTATGCTAATGTCATAGGGACCGTGCTAGTGTCCATTAGCTCTTTACTCTTCCAACATATATCTTTTCATCCCTCAATACAATATAGGACCGGCTTAGACTTATTTCACATTTTGAAAAGTAATAGAATGCTATATATAAAACTCTTTCATTCACTTATATACTAGAGGGAAATCATATATAAATACTCATTAACAAACTTAGAAATAGTTATGCTAATCAAGGTCATTGATATTTATTCTACCCTACTTCTATATACACCCATCTACAACAACTCAAATCTTATATTACTCATATTTTCAATCTCAAGTCACACTTATATAATTCAATCCAATACTCATATTAGCATTCACTTGCACTTGAACCAAGCACTTGGGTGGGACAACTACATTGAGCTTGATCCCTCCTCGAAGTATTGGAATGTAGGTAACACTCAACACATGACATGTTGAGGTCACATCTAACCTACTCTACTAATGCCACTCTTTTCTAATTATGGTTCTCAAATACCTTAAAAAATATGGAGGCCTAGGGTTTTGCATATAAATCAATCAAAATAGGCTATAGACAGTGAATCAACATTCATCTAAACAATTATAGGCATCTTAGGTCCAACCAAAGGTATACCTAGAAGTTCTTTGCCCTTGTTGCAAGAGGACACTACCACGCCCCTAAGGACACTACCATGGTGTGGTACTATTTGAAGGACCATAGTTTTATCCAAGGGAGTTTATGACTGCTGATTCTAACTTGTGATGCTCTACATAACTCCTATGCCAAGTTTTAGCCTGTCACCCATCTACCTCAGTGTATTTCTAGCTAAGTACAATCCATTCTAGTTCATTATTATTTATAAAATTATTAGCTAAGTAAATTATTATATAAATAAGTAGCTGTAATTATTGTTATATTTATTCCTTGATTTATTAATCCAAAATCTTAGTAACCTAAGGTTTTACATTTCATAATCCCATTGAAAGCTAAATCATTTGGTGAACCTGACTTACTTCAAATAGTGCAAAAACCCTAGCCATACATGCTCTTATGGTTTGTATATATTTTTTTTCTATGCTCAATAGTTAATTTTAAAATATTAGATTTGATTCATTATTCTATTCTTGTAATCTATCATATATTTATTTTTAAAAAAAGTTTAAATCTTTGTTTTCCTACTTTCCAACCTAGAATGGTATAATTCAATAACCGATTTAATGAGACTGATAAGAGATATTTATAAGATTTTGCTTCTAGACATCTTGATATGCAAGATGACCTTATCTATATTGTTTAAAGAGAACACCTGAAATCCACTATAGGTCAATCTTCTAACCCCACAAACATTGATATTATTACACCTACTACAAGGTGTTGGCTCAAAAATTTATCAGGAGGACAAATTGATGACTTTGAGTTAGTAGTGTGAGAACTGAGTCCTTACATTAGTCAACAATGCAGGATAATGTCTCTCCTATTAACATATGGAGCTAGCTTTAGTGAATATAAAAAATAAAAAAAAACAAGGGAAAAACTATTCACAATTATTTATAGCAAAAATGTTTTCTATATTGGGGGTTTCGTACTTTTAATCTAAAAGTACATAAAAAAGATAGAAAAGAAATGAGGGGAAAGAAAAGAATAATGGAAATAAGAAAAGAATAGATAAAGGAAAGGAATAATGGAGAATAAGGTTATTATAATTAGTTAAACACATAAACTACTTTGATAATCCTATAAAAAATTGAAGACAACTCTAGGTAGCTAAATGTAAAAACTCATTAGAATTGTCTAAGAAGGGGAAAACACTATGTTCATGGAAATATCTCTCATTCAGCAGGTGGTAAAGACATAATTACACCCTTAAGAGTGCAAAATATACACTGAGATAATTTTATAATATTGATAGCAAATCAAAGACAACCATCCCATATTTACCTATAAAAGACAACCAAAACATTGCTTAAACCCCATAGAGATTGCACATTCATAGAAATAACATGAAGATTTAAAAAAAAAAAATTGATGTGAAATTCTTAGTATTAGATAATTTAGTAATGATTATGAAGATAAATTAAAAGTACATATATAGAAACAAGTGAATCACATACAAAGATATAATTGATGAAGAAATTTTGAATACAAAGCTTGCAAAATATCATAGTTTTAATTTTTATTGAGTTGATAACAAAGCTTAGCTTTTCAAATAAAATCTACGCATAATTTCACTACCAAAAAATCACATTTTCCTCCACAATGAATCTAAAACTCATATTAATAGTGCAAGAAAGTGGTTATGATGCATAACCACCTTTTTTTGCATTATAGATGGTGCAAAAGTGATTTGGTGTAATTACACCACGTGTAAATGTGAAATTACAACATTGTACCACTTAAGTGATATAAAGATGCATTGGTACAATTTCACTTCATGCAAAAATAAAATTACAAAATTGCACCACTTGAATGGTGCAAAAATGTTTTGGTGTTTTTACACCACTTGAAATGTGTAAATCAAAATTACACAATTTGAGACTTACAAAGTGACATAGTGCATTTGAACGAATTGTATTTACAAAGTTGCAATTACACAAAATTTGTAATTGGAATTTAAAAAATGAGATCCAACATTAATATGAAAAAATCAAAAGTTTTTGATGGAGCCTAGTCATCTTTACTTTCAATGAAGACAATTCCAGCTTTCTCTAGCAACTGATTCTCTTTGCACTTGTAGCATGCTTTGAATCTTTGCTCTTGAGCCTTCTTAGTTGCGACCTTAGAGGGGCAATTTACATGTATAAAGGCATTGTGAATCCCACACAATGTAAAATATATTTGAAACCTTTGCATTAGATAAAGTTTAATAATTTTTTTTAATCCCAAAGAATAGCTTGCGGGTTTGGTAAAGCCATTTTACACTGCTAGTGGGCTTGCAAGACATGAAAAAGAATCCTCAAAAAGCTGTATAATTAAAACCATGAGTTTTTTATGGAAACCATCTTTCAAAAATTGAAAACTATGAAATTTTCTACCAAAACCACCCTCCATTCTCCAAATACGACAAATTTGTTCATAAGCCACCTTTTAAAAGCCAAAAACCACAATTATAGGTGGAAATAAAGTTATTTTGAATGGTCTTTTATAAAGGTAATACCATGAATTATGTAGCCAAACCACTTTCCAAATTGAATACCATGAATTTATTTTTGAAACCACTACCATTCTCTATTTACCATGAATTTGGAGAAGTGCAAAACAAAATTACACGACTAAGGAAAATGTAATTTCAATTTGCATAGTCAAGAAAAATAAAATTTGAAATTGCGTGATTATAGAAAAGAAAAATTTAATTTGCATGGGAAGGGAAAATGTAAAAAGAATTTACAAATTACACGTAGTGAAAAAAAGAATTTGCAAATTTCATGGGGTGGAAAAAAAATTTGCAAATTGCACGGAGTGGAAAAAAATTGTAAATTACATGAAATGAAATTTTTATTTTACAAATTTCATGAGTGTAAAAAATAATTTGTAAATTACACGGAGTGGAAAAAAGAAATTACAAATTGCATGAAATGGAAAAAACAATTTGTAAATTGCACAAAATGATTTTTTTTTTGCAAATTGTACAGAATGGAAAAAAGAATTTATAAATTGCACCGAGTGGATTTTTTTTTGTAAATTGCACCAAGTGAAAAAAATAATTTGTAAATTGCACCAAGTGAAAAAAAGAATTTACATATTCCAATACTTAGAAAAGTGTGTTGGTGTTTTTTCATGAGTTGAAACATGCAACGGTGATTCTTCCCCTTGATTTTTGAAGTTCAAAATGAAGTTTTTTATACCAAGTGTTTATAGTTAAAATTTATTTCTCAAATCTCATCTCCACATTGGGACAAAAATTAAGAACTTTCAGATAAATTTGATTTTACCTTAAATTTTCACTCTGGTGCTGATAAGGTCAAATGAATTCCCAACTTCTCTCATCTCTCTATCATAGTTGATTTCTATTATGACAAAAATTTTGTTGTACAATTTTTTTTTTATTGATATATCTTCAACACACTATTTGGAAGCTTGAAAGATAGGTAGATTTCATTATTCTATCCAAACTTTGTGTATTAGGCTATAGAGTTGATGTCTTATATTGTAAATTTTTTTACCATCCATGTCTTTAAAACACTTATATTTTCTTGTATAAGCACAATTAGAGGTGTTGTCATGAAATGTAAAATTTCAAGACAACATTTGAGCAACTCAGACTCTGCAACAACTAGATACAATTAGCCAGATATCACTAATGGCACCACCTCTTATAGCTAGTACACATCCCTCTTATTCAGATGTATAATCTCTTTGGTAGAGGATTAATTCTCTATAGTCTAATGTGTTACATCTTCAACAGGGTGTTACTATATTTTTACATTCCCATTCTTCATTAAACAAACTTACTCGATTATCCATTGATATTTATAGTAGATAATTTGATTTAGTTATTATTAACTAAACTATGAGTTATATGTTATTATGATAAAGTTGAATATTGCATAGATTATAAAATTACATTGCTATGAGTTAGCTGTAATATATAATCTTTAAATTGTGATCATGTTGAATCGTTATTTCAGTAATATATATATAATCTTTAAATTGTGATCATAATCTAAGGGATGAATTTATCTTGCATCCAACTCATAACAAACAGATAGTTAGTCTATATATATATATATATATATATATATATATATCTGCTTGTTATGAGTTGGATGCAAGATAAATTCATCCCTTAGATTATGATAAAGGGAGAGCATCATCAGAGAGAGTGATATAGATGGAGGTGTTGAGGGATGACATAGGAATGACTATAACCCTGCACACATCATAATAGTTAGTACATGTTATAAACATAGTTGAATGATTAACATTAGTACATTGTGATGATTATCTACATTTAGATAATTGATTATGCATACTAATTATGTATTAGATTAGTTTAAGATTATGTGGAATTAATTTTATATGGTTGTGTTATGGTGCTATGTGATTATGTCATGTTATGAAATTAGATATTGAATATAGATTTGCATGATTTGGTTATAATTGCATATAGCCTAAGCATCGTGTGTAGTTATAATATTTATGATTTATCATTTTTAATAAGGAAATATAATTGACTCATATTAGTCATATTGATAATGACTTACCTATGCTAAGTTAGTAGCAATAAAATGATTTTATTATAATTAATGAATTAATTGTTACTATAAAATAGAAAATAAAGAGAATAAAATGTAATTAGATAAGAATGAAGTTAATTATTATTAAACTTAGAAAAATATATTAATAAAAAAACTGTATAAAACAAAATAAAAACATAAATAAGGAGAAACATTAAATTAAAAAAAAAGGTAGATTAAAAAAAAAACCAACACTCATACAAGAAAAGAAAAAGATTAAAAGAGGGCACAAGGGAAACAAGAAAAGAAGAGAAGAAAAAGGACGTAGGAGATAGAGGAGAAAGAGAAAAGAAGAGAGTGAAGTGAAAAAGAGAAGGCGATGCTAAGAGTAGAAGGGATATCAGACCAAGCTCAGTAAAAGGATTTCGAGTCGAGCCGTTTCAGTTAGAGCGGGTATAAGGTAGGCACAATTTTATAATTTTGTGTAAATTAGTAAAATTCTATGTGAGATGTACTTTATAAATATCATACTTGTGCTATTGAATTTTATTAAATAACAACTTCAGTGAATAAATAAATTTATATCAATTTTATAAAATAGTTGGTATATCAGCATTATAAAACAATGACCTAGATGACTTAGAGAAAAATTGAAACATAGCTGTGAGATTGACCTGGATGACTTAGACAAATATATAGTTTTGCTAGACCATGTGTATAAAAAGCATATAGATGTATATATACCTATTATTAAGAGTGGAGACAGAGATAACAGTTACGTCGGTCTTAAGAGAATGTCACATATAGTATAAACTGCATTAAATTCTATATATAACTTAATAACATTGCATCTTAAATTATGCATTTAAGTTATATGCATATAAAACCTATGCATGATATTAAGTCATATTGTTAATCATCCCTAATATACATATATTTTGTATATTATGCATTTAGTCATAAATACCATTTATACATTTAATGTGCGATCTGTAAGTGATCAAATTATGAATAATACAACATCATATTGCTCAAACTAATCAAACCCAACAATCTAGTTATTATTATTATAAAATGACTTGCAAGTTTGACTTAAGGCAAGTTGAGTGCTGTAACTATGAGATTGAGCATAAACGACGCTTTGTTATGCAAATAAGTCCACACACACACACATAACATCCTAGTTTTATTTTGTCTAATATGTAGAAACCTATATATATATTATTAAGTTGCTATTTCTAGATTTAACAAGATATTTTACTTCTACAGGATACTTGACCAATCACTCATACCAAATAATGCTTAGTATAGGCAATATGGGATTCATGTAATTTACTTATAATAATTTAATAAATTCCTAGTGATAGAGGAATTGGATTGATATGAGTTATGTCAAATTTAGTGATTTACTCTCATAGTATACAAGATACATAAATAAGATATTTTATTTTGTCCTTCTTATACTCTTCATTCTCTTGATTTGGATATTTGTGTTATTTATTATCAGATATTCAATATTGATCTCATAAAATATAAAATAAGGCATTTATATATATGAATATATAAATACATGGTTGAGTATGTGTAAATATTTCATGAAATTATGAAAACATAGAGGTGAACGAGTTAACATCATATGTCGTAAACACTATGATCTTGTATAAGCAAACTATGCATAATTATTTATAAACTATGATTTTTTTATATACATACATAAATATATTATGTATATTTGCCTTTTCTAATAGTGAATTAAATCCTTTATGTAGGATAAAGTGAGTCAAAGTTAAGGTTTATGGAAGCGTATAAAACCCTATATATACTTGATGTCTTTTTAAGTTAAATATTTATTAAAATCACAAGAGTTTACTTTCAAAAAAATGAAGAATATTGTTAGCTTAGTAAAATAGTAATTGTGTATTAAAACATATGCTTTATGTAGTGTGTGTTATGTAAAGTGCATAATATGAGAATATAGGTACTCCTATACATATATAGTTTATATATGTATCTTAGGATGTATACCTATAATTTTAAATCTTTTGATTGTTTAAATTTAAGTCAAAAATTCCTGAAGGATAGGACACTATCCACATATGCATACTAGGTTTCTAATACAATAAAATGTTTAAATGAAAGATAATGTTCTTGTGGGAATATGACTTTCTTATTATGACTGACTGGGTGAAATTGAGTAGTGTGTACGTAAATATGGTGAACTATGATATTAGTGATTTTTATAGAATATATTGTATTTATATTTACTTACAAAAATTTGAACATATAGTCTAAATATAGGCTATACCTAGTTGGTATAAACTATAATAATAATAATTATCTATGTGATAAATAATATTGAGGAGATTCATTCATACATTTGACAAATTAAATGTATGTACTTCGATTATTCTTGTGCTTGGCATATTTTATGATTGCTAGTAGAAAAAAATCTGTATTAATATATTGATTATACTTATGTTAACCAAATCTTATATTGATGGTACTAGGTAAGAAGTGAGATGAACTATAGTAGCATATTAGTGTCACCAATACAAAATAAAAGTAATTTGATCAAGTGATGTGTGTAAATTTGACTGATCCTAGAGATCAATAATTATTGAAAACTTTGAACAAAGTAATGTTAGTTAGACATTGTCATTCCATATGTATGAGATATCATGTTACAATGAATTTATTTATGGTACATTGCATATTCTTAAAAATCATACAACACATGGGTACTAGCTTGTCTCTCTATATTCTTGTATTATCACTATCTACTCATCCGTGAAGGGAAGGACATTCCTTACTAGAGGATTGTGTAGGGGATTAGTGGTCAATAGTTGGTATAAAAAAACATTTGGATGATGCTCTCCCTCCCCATAATAGTACTTATTTTAAGATGACATTTGAGATTATCATATATACTGGATGCTCCATGAATCCTTGTATCTTATACATTGTATTGTAGTTATTATTATTAGAATATTATACCTAATATGATGTAATTATTTATTTATTTTACTAGGACAATAGTGGTTATATATTTGCATCAATCATGATTGAAAATCTGTAGTTACTCTTTATATTTAGTTATATTGTGTTTCATATGATGATAGTGATCAATGATGGATAAATGTCATATGATTATTTTATAACTATCGTACTTAGAGTATTTTATCTAGATCACTAATTAGATTCTTGTGGTATAGTATAATAAAAGAATGCATTGATTAAATTAAAAAAAATTCATATTATTCTAGGTAGATCTCAATGGGGATGCTATATGTGGTATCAGAGCTATGACTCAAACTCTAAGACTAAATGAGTCTGTTAATATTTTCATATCTTTCTATTTACCATAAAGGAGATGGTGAAAGATAGAGTATTTGAATAGGGTCCATCAAATGTTAATTATAATAACCCTCTATTTGATTCCAATCAATTTTCTGCTAAACAAACAACAAAGTTGGATTAGATTCTCACAACCACGAATAAGATCAGGAATCAGACTACAACCTTGAAGCAAGAAGTTCATGGCCATGAAGAGGAAGAATATCAGGATGAACTTAAAAAGCATATCATTGAGTAGGAAAACCCTTAGGGTGTGAGAGCATAGGTAGTTATAGAGTTGGCTAGAGATATGAAAAAGGTGAATCCACATAAGTTTGATGGAATAATTTTGAGTGATGTAGCTAAAGCATAGTTGACTAAAATGTAGAAGTATTTTAAGATTTGAAACTAATTCAATGCCACTAAATTAGTATGAGGAGCATACCAACTTACTGGTTAAGTAGCTACATGGTGGGCCAATAAGAATTTGAAAATAAATTTTAACTCGACCACCACTACATGGGAGCAATTTGTGACATTGTTTAGATAATGGTGGTTTTCATAATTATACTTTGACTAAAAACTTACAGATTTACAAAATTTTAAGCAAAAGTATTTATTGATGAATGAGTACTAGGAGCAGTTCACCAAATTTTTGAAGTATGTACCTCAGTGCCAAGAAAATGAGAGGTTCATAATCATGAAGTTCATTATGGGATTGAAACCCCAAATTGGTGGAGAGGTGGACATTCATGGAGCTTTTACCATAGACTAATCTTTGAGAAGGTAGTCAAACATGAACAAAATTTGAAGTATCTTGCATAGACCAGGGATAAGTTTAAGACTTTTTTTTGGAAGTTATAAACTAACTTTCAAAAATAAGAAGTAGAAGTAGAGGAGTGGAGACTCCATGAGGAATTTTAAAAATTAGAATGCCAAATTCAATAATAGTTTAGGTAACAAAAAACTGGGTAATGGTTTCAAAGGTGGTTTTAAAGGAAACCAACAGGATGATAGGAAAGGACCACTTGGAGGTTAATTCATTTGTGGAGATGACCATTATGCTCATGAGTATAGTTAAGACAAGTCAAAAAACAAAGGTCACACTCCTCAGTAGGAAAATTTTTAGCAATGTTTTCATGTGATAATTGATAATCGACAAGTCAAAATTCAAACTTAACCCATAGAACTGTCAGGTATTTTGTTTGAACATCCAATTTTTATTTTGATATATACAGGAGTTAAAAAATATTTTATATCTATTAAAATTCTTAATAATTTATCTAAAAGAGATAGAGTAATGACAAATGTATGGTTGATACAATATGAGAATGATTCTAAAGTTATGGTTAAGAAGTGTCTAGTTCAAGCAGAGATTGGGTTGCCTGAATTTTCAATAATAATAGATTTATATATAACACCACTAGGGTCATATGATGTGATCTTAGGATTCAATTTAATTGAAAAATATAAGGCCAAGGTTGAATACTACTTGAATAAATTTGAGTGTCTAGATGATTTTGGAAATCAAACATAACTTCAAGGTGAGAAAAAAAGAGTTGAAGCTTAGGCAGATTTTTGTTATACAACTCAAAAAGGCCATAGGAAAAGTGTGATAAAAATTTATCATAAATATAAATGAGATACATGAATCTAAAGAACCATCCATTGAATATTATCCATTCTTTAAAATATTTCATGATGTGTTTCTAGAGGAATTACTAGGATTGCCTCCTAGATGTGAGTCTGATTTCTTTATCGATATCATACTTGGATCAAAACCATAGTCTAAGGCACCATACATGATGATAGCCACTGAATTGATTGAATTTATGGCTCAAATCCAAAAATTATTGTCAAAGGGGTTGATTAGGCCAAGCATGTCACCATGGGGTGCACCAATTATCTTTATCAAGAAGAAGGATGACACTCTTCGACTTTGTATAGCATATAGAATGTTGAGTAAGGTAACTATCAAAAATAGGTATCTACTACCTCGTATAAATGATATTTTTTTATCAAATACAGGGAGCAATGGTCTTTTTCAACATTGATTTTAGAGTAGGATATCATCAACTGAGGATAAGGGATGAGGATATTCTGAAGACAATATTTATAACTTGTTATGGGCATTATGAGTTCACAATTTTACCATTTGAGTTAATAAATACTCTGACAACATTCATGAATCTCATGAACAATGTGTTTAGAGATTATATTGATCATTTTATTTTAGTCTTTTTGGATGACATTATTATATACTCTAAGAATGAAGAGGAACATCTTCAATATCTAGAACTGATTTTGCAACGGTTGCATAAGCATAAGTTATATGAAAAGTTGTCTAAGTGCACACTTTTTCAAGAGAGTGTGCAATATCTATGACATTATATTTGTCTAATGTATTTTAGTAGACTTGATAAAGATAAGAGCCATTATGGAATGGCTGACACCAAATAATGTGCATGAGGTAAAGAGTTTCTTGGGATTGTGGGCTATTACAGGAAGTTCATTCTAAATTTTTCTAAGATAACTAATTTGATTACCTCTTTACAACATAAGAATCAAAATTTTATTTGGTCATATAAGTGTGAGGTATATTTTCAAGAATTGAAAAGAAGACTTACTTCAACACTGGTGATAAGAATTCCTGACTCCAATGGTCAATTTCAATGATCATATATACATCTGGGGATGGATTAGGAGGAATCCTTATGCAGGATGGTATAGTAGTAGCTTATGAATCAAAGAAAACCATTTGAGCTCAAGATGAATAAATTAGGACTCAAGTACATCTTCATCTATCCAAATCCATTATTGGATTTAATTGTGTTCAGAGATGACTAAATTTTTGTCTGATTGAGATTTTGATGTTAACTATATCAAAGGTAAGAAAAATAGAGTAGCTAATGCCCTAAACCATAAAAAATACATAGTAGTTGTGGCTACTATCATGAGTACTTTTAGGGATTGAGTGATCAAATTTTACTAGGAGATGAATTCTATAATCAAGTTAGAAAAATATTGTCTAAAAATGCTTAGAATCTTAGGTATAAAGGATTCAAATAAGAGAAATGGTCTTCTGCATTATAATATAAGGATGTATGTGTTAGATCAAGAGAATGTGAGGATCACAATACTAAAGGATTTGCACAATTTTTCATATTCAAAACATCTAGGAGTAACCAAGCTCATGGTAGAGCTTAGATCAATTTATTTCTAGAAGGAATCAAGAAAAATGTGGTGGACTTTATGTCACATTATTTGGAATGTCAGTGAGTGAAAGCTGAACATGTATATCTAGCTGTTTATTATATCTACATGATATACCAAAATAGAAGTGGTAAGTGATCAATATGGACTTTGTCCGAGGTTTATTCTTGTCATGAAATGGACATGATATGATCTTGGTAGTAGTTGAAAAATTAATCAAGATGTCTCATTTTATACCAAGAAATTTGATAGATAATGCACCTACTCTTGCAAAGAGGTTTATAAAGGAAGTGTATCAGTTACATGGATATATAGAGAAGATCATTTCAGATCATGATCCAAAATGACTTCTATATTTTGGGTAACTCTGAATTTAATTTTGGATATGTAACTAAACTTTAACACTACTTATCACCTAGAGATTGATGGTCAGATTGAGCAAGTTAATCAAGTGTTAGAGGATATTCTTCATATATATTACATATATCAATAGTATAAGTGAGAATATTTTCTTTCACTGGTTAAGTTTGGTTACAATAACTCATACCAATCAACTTTAAAGATGGCATCATTTTAGGCATTATATGAAAGAAGGTGCAGGACACTGATCAGTTAGGATAAGTTGGAAGACAAGGTAGTCTTTGAAACTAAGATGCTATTTGAAATAGAAGATCAAGTTAAAACAATCAAGTAGAGATTGGTTAAGGCCAATGATAGGCAAAAGAGTTATGATAATTTGAAGAAAATGAATATAAATTTTTTAGTAGGTGATAAAGTGTTATTACAGGTTAAGCCGTAAAAGAGCTTGATTGAATTTAGAAAGTCAAAAAAAGTATCACCAAGATATGTGGAACCCTTAAAAGTGTTATAAGTGGTCAATACTATAGTGTATAGGCTCACTTTGCCATTAGCCTTATCTTTATTGCATAATGTCTTCCATATTTATTATCTTAAAAAGTATGTAGTTGATCCTTCACACATGTTGGATTGGAATGCTTTGCAAGTTCTAGATTTTAGGAGGCCATGGTAGAACCAATTAGAGTAATAAACACTCATAAACTTTGTTTTCATAATATAGAGTTATCATAGTGCAAGATCTTGTGGGACCAGTACTCTAAGGATAATGCTACTTGGGAGGACTATGATGAGTTTTACATATGATTTATACATTTATTTACTTAATTTGATACTTTATACCATGTTATTTTTCTATTGAATAATATTTTAAATTCAGAACTTATGTCTGAATAGGTGTCATTAAGATGATGACCAATTTTGAGGGGCAAAGATGTTACATCCCGATTCTTCGTTAAGAAAACTTAATTATTCATAGATATTTATTATGTAATTTGATTTATTTATTATTAATTAAGCTATGAGTTATATATTATTATGATATATTTGAATATTTTTTAGATTACATGATTGCATTGCTATGAGTTAGTTATAGTGTATATTTTTTACATTGTGATCATGTTGACTTGTTATTTCAACAGTATTTTAAGATATATATGTTATGATGTTATGGACTAAGTACTTACTTATCATTAGTTGGACGTAAGAAAGATTTATTTCTCAGAGCATTATAGAGAGAGAGCATCATTAGAGAGGGTGAAGTAGATGGAGGTGTTGGAGGATGATAGAGGAATGATTAAAACAATGTACACACCACATTAGTTAGTATATGTTATATGTATAGTTGAATGGTTAGTGTTAGTACATTGTGATGGTTATCTGCATTTAGATAATTAATTATGCATACAAATTATATGTTAGTTTAGTTTAATGATTGTGTGAAATCAATTTCATATGATTGAATTATGGTTCTATGTGCTTATGTCATGTTATGGAATTCATGATTGAATGTAGTTTTACATGATTCAGTTACAACTGCATATAGCGTAACCATCATGTGTAGTTATAATATTTATCATTTACCATTTTGATAACAAAATATAGTTGACTCACATTAGTAATATTGATAATGAATTACCTATTCTAAGTTAATAGCAATAAAACAATTTTTTTTAATTAATGAATTAATTGTTACTATAAAGTTAAAAAAATACAAATAGAAAATAAAATGAATAAAAAGTAATTAGGCAAGAATGGAGTTAATTATTATTAAAGTTAGAAAAATATATAAATAAATAAAAATTGTATAAAATAAAATAAAAACATAAAGAGGGAGAAAGCATTAAATACAATAAATAAAAAGAAAGGCAACTTTAAAATAATGCAACACTCATACAAGAAAAGGAAAAGAGTTAAAGAGGGCTCAAGGAAAAAAAGAGTAAGGAGAAAAAAAAAGGATTAGGAGATATAGGAGAAAGAGAAAAGAGGAGAGTGAAGTGAAAAAGGAGAAGGCATCATTGAGAAGAAAAGGGAGATCATACCAAGTTGAGAAAAAGGATTTCAAGCTGAGCTGTTTCAATTGGAGCTGGTATAAGGTAGGCACAATTTTGTAATTTTATGTAAACTAAAAAATTCTATGTGAGATATACCTTATAAATATCATACTTGTACTATTGAATTTTATTAAATAACAACTTCAGTGAATGAATAAATTTATATCAATTTTATAAAATAGTTTAATGTATGAGTATTACAAAATAATGCCCTGGGCGACTTAGAAAAAAATTGAAACATAGCTATGAGATTGACCTAGGTGAGTTAGATAGATATATAGTTTTGTTGGAATATATTCATAAAAACCATATATATGTATATATACCTATTATTAGAGTGGAGACATAGATAACATCTACATAGATATTAAGAGAATGACGCAAATGGTATAAATTGTATTAAATTTTGTATTTAACTTAATGACACTACATCAACAACTTAATATCTTGTATATATCAGTGCATATTAAATTATGGATTTAAGTTATATACATATAAAACCTACGCATGATATTAAGTCATCCTATTAATCATCCTTACTGTATATATATCATGTATATTCTGCATTAAGTTATAGATACCATTTATGTATTGAATGGACAATCTGTAAGTGATCAAATTATGAATAATATAACATCCTATCACTCAAACTAGTTAATCCCAATGATTTGGTTATTATAATTATAAAATGACCTACAAGTTTGAATTAAGTAGAGTTGATTGCATCTAACTATGATCTTGAGCATATACGATGCTTTGCAATGCAAATGAGGTCATATATATATACACACATACTGCCCTAGTTTTATTTTGTCTAATATGTAGAAACTAGTATATATTACTAAGTCATTATTTCTAGATTTAATAGGACATTTTACTTATATTTAAATGGAATAGGCATTTACCAATCACTCGTACCAAACAATGCTTAGTATAGGCGATATGAGATTCATGTGATTTACTCATAATAATTTAATGAATTCCTAGTGATAGAGGAATTGAATTGATATGAGTTAAGTCAAATTTAGTAATTTGATCTCATAGTATACAAGATACATAAATAGGATATTTTATTTTATCCTTATAATGACCGATGAGTACATGTGATAAATAGTTGATTAGCAAGGAAACTATATATGATTGCTCTTCATTCTCTCGATTTGGATATTTGCAGTATTTGTTGTTGCATATCCAATATTGTACTCCTAAAATACAAAATAAGGTGTATATATATGTGTGTGTGGTTGAGCATGTGTAAATATAGCATGAAATTATGAAAATATAAGGGTAGGACACTATATTTATATGCATACCAACCTTCTAATATAGAAAAATGTTTAAACAAAAATTATGTTCTTGTGGAAATATGGATTTTGTATTATAATTGGCTGGGTGAAATTGAGTAGTGTGTACATAAATATGGTGAGTTGTGATATTAGTGCTTTGTATTTACTTAGGAAAATTTGAATATGCAGTCTAAATATAGTTTATTCCAGTTGGTATAAATTGTAATTGTTATTCTTATTACTTATGTGATAAATAATGTTGTAGAGATTTATTCATACGTTTGACAAACTAAATGTATATATTTATGCTTAGCATATTTTATGATTGCTATTAGGAAGTAATTTGTATGAATCTATTGGTTATACTTATGTTAACCAAATCTCATATTGATAGTACCGAGTAAGAAGTGAGATAGATTTCACTAGCTTGCTAGCATCACCAATATGAGATGAAGGTAATCCGATCAAGTGGTGTGTGTGAATTTGATTTATCCTAGAGATCAATAACTATTTAAAATTTTATCCAAATTAATATTAGTTAGACATTGTCATTTTATATATATGTTTACATATTTTTACGATATCATGTTAGAATAGATTTATTTATGGTACACTGCATGTTCTTAAAAATCATATAACACACGGGTACTAGCTTGTCTCTCTGGATTCCCATACCATCACTTTATACTCATCTATGAAGGGAGGGCCATTCCCTAATGGAATATTGTGTGCAGGATCAATGGTCTGTGGTTGATATGAAAAAATGCTAAGATGATGCTCTCCCTTTATACAATAGTACTTATTTGGAGATGATACTTGAGATTGCCATAAATATGACTTTAGAATCTAATGAGTTTAATGAAGGTTAATATGCATATTATAGGTGTTTTAATAGGTATATTATGATTTGAATTTATGCATTGGCTATATTAGAACCTTGCACACACCACATTAGCTAATATATGTTATATGCATTGTTTGAATTATTAGCATTAGTACATTCTTTAGGATATCTGTATTTAAAAAATTGCATATGTGTATGTTAGTTTAATTAAATACTTGTAAGTGGAAATAAATCATGTCTATTTATATTGTGAATGTTATACGTAGGGTTAAATATATAATGTTGCAACTTGATTATGTCGATGATTGGGTTAATAAACGTCTAATTTACTATTTCAGATTAAAAGAATACAATAGATTTTATGTGTTAATTTAATTATTATTAAAATCCTAATGCCATTATCATTTCTAAGTCGGTAATAAATAAAGTCATTATATTTTCTTATACTTAGAAAATAAAAATATATAAAAATAAACAATATTAATAAAATAAGGGTATGGTGTTATAAATAGAATAAACTAAAGCTTTTTAGTCTTGCTTTAAGGCAAATTAGAGAGAAGAAAAAAAACTTAATGACTTATGGTAATATTAAATAAAAGTAGAAAAAACAAAAAGAGAAAGTCATATTAAAAAAGAGGAACAAGAGAAGGAAGGAGGGGGTGATTTGAAGATAAAAAATGCAACACAAATAGAAGAAGGGAAGAGGGATTCAAACAGAATTAATTCAAGCATGATGATCTAACTCAGATCACCCAACCTTCTAAAAATAAGTGTATTGTTGACAATAATGATTATTGGGTACAACCTCAAAGTATTTAATCAACATTAATGGATAGGACCATGATGATATGGCCACTTGAGAGGAAGAAGGGAATTTGGACTAATGATGTTATAGTGGGAGAATTAAGTCATTTTGCTTTAGGATTTTATGGAGGCCTATGGAGTCCAAAAGGGGGGATGCCATTTTAGCCTATGAATATGGTGGATTTTTTCATCTTTGGAAAAATGTTGGATTTTTAACTGAAGAGTGGAAACCTTAGCTAGTTTCCCTCTGGGCCTTCTATAACGGTATTAGATCTAGGATGGGTTTAGTGTAGACATTTTATATTATCAACTAGTCATGACCAAGTACTATTTAATTCCTTTGTACTTAATGCAGTTGATAGTTATAGTTTCAACACTTCAACGCTGATATATTTGGGCAATCACTTCTTTTATAAGTTTCATAATCTTGTTTGTAAAGAATGATAGCTATTTGTAAAGAGAGAATAATATTGATATGTCTGAGGATAAATTGGAGTATAACGCATTATGCATATTAAAACACGCTGAGTAGTGTAATGAACTAGATTAAATATATATATCGATTTAGGTAGAGAATTGTATATATATCTATATATATTTACATGAAGTTGATTTAATGTAATCAGGGTGTTATATATATTTGAGTATGTATAATGATCTGATATATATATATATATATATATATATATATATATATATATATATATATATATATATATATATATATATATAAAATAAACAACAAGAAAACTACTCTTACTATATATCAGAACTACGACATATTTATAAAATGATTTGTTTACGATATTGAAGTAGATTATTGATAGTAGTTTTCCATAACCTTATTGATTATTAGAGCTTAAGAGTATTATTAACTTGTAAGCTCGTAATAATACAACTTAAGACTATTAAAAGATAAATACGTTATAATACATGTGATCCATTAAAATTGTATACTCATAGAATGTCAGTTTAGGAAACCATCAAGAATCGACAGTGCCAACTGAACAAGTCTCTGCATTGTTAGCAATGATGAAGGGACAATTGTATGCACAAATAGAGACTACCCTAAAGCTTAGAAACTTGCATTATAATTTGGTTATATATTATTAAGTACCACTCTTAGATTCTTTCTTTTGCACAATCTACATCTCTATTTATATTTTTATCCTAGTTTCATGGCCAATGCAACTGCCATAGTTAGATAAATTAGGGAGACTTTTGGGTTTGGTCACACTAGATATTATCAATAGAGAATTAATCAGATGAAGTAAATTATGAAATTGATCGATGAAAACTAGGATGGGATTATGGATGCACTATATGAAGATATGGGAAATCCCCCATTTGAGTCTTTCACTGCAGAGATATCACCTACAAAGGCCTCATGAAAATTTATCATCAATGGGATAAAGAAATGGATGGCTATAAAATAGGTTGAAACTATGATCACAAGATTTCCTTCATTGTCCAAA
Organism: Torreya grandis; assembly: GCA_037957365.1. NCBI lineage: Eukaryota > Viridiplantae > Streptophyta > Pinopsida > Cupressales > Taxaceae > Torreya > Torreya grandis. Next base: position 5,546,265 of record JARHVA010000135.1, read on the forward strand.
ATTCTACCAAAACCATTGAGGTTCATTTTGATTATTTCTACATGGAATTATCCATTTTTTTATCCATTGATCCAGTAATAGGAGCTATTATAGTAGGAAATATAGTGGCTTTAGAACCATCTAAAGTGGCCCCTGTGTCATCTTCTCTTCTTACAAATCTTATACCAAAATATCTAGATGGTACTATAATATGTGTTTTTGAGGGGAGTGTTGTTGAGATAACAAGTCTATTAGAGCTAAAGTGTGAAGAAATATTTTATACATAATATATGTGGTATTATACATAATGGGAATATCAATATCTTGGTGATTCATTAAGGTAATGATTGTATAAATCATAAATAAGACCTTGATTAAAATTATAAAAGACTATGGGCATATATATAATATGTATAAACTAGTGTGCGGTGTATACTATGAGTTTATTAATAGGTATAAGTGTATATGTATATATAGTGTATATTGTGAAATGTGATGAGTGCCTACATTTATATCTCTATTGATTATTCAAAAATAAATCATAATATTCCTCGAGATATGAAACTATAACCATATGAATACAACCTCTTAGAAACATAATAAGTTGTTTGAATTATGTTCATACAAGGTATAAATTAGGTTATGAGTTATTTGATTTTCTAAAATTATTATGACTAGTTATTTGAATTTGAGTAGTATGTACATGGAAATGATGGACCATGATATTATTATCTATCACATGTATTTAAACCTACTTACATAAATTAGTCGTATGTAGTCTAAACATAGATTATACCTAGTTGGTATGAACTGCATTTGTTATGCTTATTATTATGAGGTAAATAATATATTGTAGATTCATTCATACATTTGATGAACTAAATGTATGCATTCTTATGTTTATCATGCTTTATGAATGTTAGTAGGGAGAAATCTATATGAATATGTTGGTTATATTTATATTAACCAAATCTCGCTTAATTGGTACTGAGTAAGTAGTGAGACAAACTTCACTATCTTACTAGCATCACCAATACCATATGAAGGTAGTCCGATTAAGTGGTGTAAATAAAATTGACTGATCCTAAAGATTAATAACTATTGAAAACTTTGGCCAAAGTAATGTTGGTTAGACATTGTCATTTTATATGTATGATTTACATGTTTATTTGATATAATGTTAGAACAAATTTATTTATAGTACATTGCATATTCTTAGAAAGTATACAACACATGGGTACTAGCTTGTCTCTCTAGATTCCCATACCATCACTATATACTCATTTGTGAAGGGAGGGCCATTCCTTGATAAGCTTTTAGTTACTTTTATAACTAACCGAGCTTGAAATATTGGATTAGTATATTATTTATGATACCTATCTTTAAAACACCTCTAATTGATTATATGAACATAATTGAGTGTGTTATGAAATGTAAAATTTAAAGACAATATGAGGGCAAATCAGACTCTACAACAACTAGATAAAATTAGCTAACTGTCACCATTAGCACCACATCTTATGGCTTGTACACATCCCTCTTCTTAAAATATACAATCCCTTTGGTAGAAGCTCAATTCTCTACAATCTTATGTGTTACATCTTCAACAGGGTGTTACTATACCATCTTATGCTTGGATTCTCATATGATCCTACACACACTTTTGACACAACATATAGTGACAAATCCTTTTCCCTATAGATTTATGGCACCCAATATTACATTGTATGATGTTAAGGGTGACCCAAAGCATCGTCTACACACTTTTCATGCATCACGTTTAGACTACGTATCCAATGATCGGTTCCTCACTAAGTTATTCCATCATAGTTTAAAGGTCGATGCATTATAATGGTTGTATGATATTCCTAGTTAGTTCATCACTATATTTAATCCATAGGTAGATATTTTTTTAACACACTTTTCAATCAATATCATTAACAAGGTTTCATACACTCAAGTTGCATAGCTCAAACAAAAATCCAATGAGCCAATAGTTGAATATGTCTTGTGATATAAAACTATATTAGCAAAGATGACTAACCCCATGGAAAATATATAACTCTAGGACATATTCAAGCAAAGTTTATTATCAAAATTACATGAAGCCATAATATTCAAAAAGTTTCTATCATTCACAAATTTATGCCATATAGTGAAAGAATGGGAAGTCAAGCTTCACTCTATGGGATAATTAAAGTACAAAATGGGATCATATTAAACTAATAAGAGTTATAATAAGCATTTATATAAGGTGAGGCCCATTGAAAATAATAACAATCAAAAGACAATGGTTAATGTAGCTTCAAATCTAATTCATGGTATGGTTTTATCAGTTCCTCCAAGGAGACCCTTCATAAATATTCCCAAATCACCAACACATGTTCTCTAACTATTTGAATGCAAAATCATATCTCTCCTTTCCATCAAAGAGATAGATATGACTAGGCCTCTCCTAAATAGTTATGATGCCAATGCATTTCATGACTATCATAGGGCACTAGGCCATACTATAAATAAATGCGGAAGTTTATGACATAAGATATAAGATTTGATATATGCTAATATCATTGATGTCAACACTCCTATAGAGGCACATATACCACAACCAAGGGGAACAAAAGCATTGCAAATATTTTTAGATCCATTTCAAAAACATACAACTAATGAGACAACAAACACTTCATGCGTTCATTATACTTATCAGGCACATCCACCACTAGCATCCTGCCATATTCATACAATGGACACACACCCTATAAACAATATCATTGGTGTGTATCATACTATAGTGAAAACTAGACCTCTCATTATTTTCTTAGAATAGAAGATCATCAATGATGATTCAAATTTATATGCACTTTTTATGTGAGCTTACATTGATCATCATCCTATTCAAAGTGTCATAGTTAATAATGGGTAAAACATTAACATGTGTACTATTACACTTATACAACACTTGGGTTATTTAGAGTAGGATATTTATTAGATAGATATAATTATTTATGGTTTCAACATTCATGTTCAGAATTCCATCAAGGAGAAATTAATTCCATTATAGGTTGGTCCTACACATGTGGCCACCTGATTCTTAGTAATACCTAGTGATGACATATTTGATATGTTATTGGGTAGGTATTAGATATAAAAATTTTGGGCTATCCCATCCATCATACGCAAATGCTTTAAATATATACATGCTACTCAGGTGGTTATAGTTGAGAGCCTTCTATATCAGTACCCCTTACCTATTCCATAATTGATTATACAATAAACACTAGTTACAAATTTTCATATAATTACTATTAACACACCTTCAATATCAATTGAGCCACTAGAGTAGGTGACATATACTCCTATAGCATTACCATATACACATAATCTCCCATAAAGACCTTATTAGAGAGACCCGTACATCAAAGACATGATGTGAATTTTAGAGAGCTTCTCTCTACCCCATTACCATCCAGATCAGTGTTACAACATAGAGCACCCATGATAGTCATAAATTTTTCTACTAGATGGGTTCCCAAGAACCCCATAGTTTAGAGGCCCATTCAGTCAGCTCTGTAGATTCATAGCCCCATTCCATAGGTAGTTCCAACTATAGATTACTTAGTACATACAATTCAAAAATATCAGATACCTCTTTACATAACACATGCGATTACTCTTCCCTTATTTGATATAGTACAACTTGATAATGAGTCTTTTGTATGTTAGGTGTGGAGCCTGATTGTCTTGTAGGATCATAAGTTAAAAGTCTAATGTTATTTTAGTTAGGTTTGGATCCCATTATTTGAATCCTATTGCAGGGTCTAGGGGGATGACCCCCTCGGTGGGGGGTTAGAAGACTACATGCCCCAAATTTTTATTTATTAAAATTGCCTTGTTAAATTGTAATTTCATAGTCAATCTGGGCCATTGATTAAAGGTTTCTAGATTTGATGGTAGAGGTTATGTTTAGGTTTTTTTACATTAAAATGTATTGATATAGGCCGAGATGGATTATTGTAATGAATTAATGAAATATTATACACAGAGAGGAGGCAGAAAAGGTAGAGAGGTGTAATAGGGTTTGTTATAAGATTTTGTTTCTCCTTTGTATTATTGAAAATAATATACTGGACAAGTTTGGTGGATGTAACCCATCTTGGGTGAACCACATTAAATCTGGTGTCTCCTGTTATGTGCATGTTTATGTTTATTTTTAGAATGTTTGATTAATTCATTTCATAGTTTCTCTTCTATGAGATTTGAGGATAGATCTGGATTTTAATTTATCCTAACATTGTAAGGCTCATTGGTTAGTATGTTCCTCTCGACTTGTACATAATTTCTCTTACCTTACTCCTTGTATATAGTTTCATTTTCATGTTGCTTGTACATAGATTATACATAGAAAACATAAAAAACAATATAACATTTTTCAAAAAAAAAACATTTAAATATTTTCTCATAAAATACAAATTTTAGTTTATAGGGATTTCCATGTTTGCTCACTATAGGACTTAGGTCATCCACACAAAGCTAGATTTGATACTATCTATCCATTGGAGGGCATGCACAGAGTTACACAACTCTAACATTGATAAATTCACCCATTAGCGGTATTATACTACATAGCTTCTAGTTTATCAGGTTATATATTTCTATCCTCCATATCATAGATTTCACATTGCTTATATCTTGATATTGATCATCTTACACTACACATATTTTTTACTAACTACTACTACTATAGACTTAGATTATGTACATCTTTGCTTTTATATAGCTTTGTACCACATGTTCATGCATAATTTCATTTCTAGATTTACTATTTTAGATTTGATTGTGTCTCTTTGATTCTACATCTATTCAAGGGCATTTAAATATGCCATTGTTCTATGGATCTAAGCTAATTCATTTTATTGTGTGTATGCTTTGGACATGTGCCCATGCCCTTGTGTGCCTTCTTGATTGCGTATACACAGATTTGAATATGTCATTCCATGTGGATCTAAGCCAACCTTGCTTGATCTATGCATGTGTGGACATTTAAACACATCATTGGATGTTTGCTCTTTTTCAGACTTAGTGACTTGTGCCCATGTCTCTTGTATTGTGGCCCCTTGGCCTACTTTGTGTGTTTCGTGTGATTTGGAAGATTTTGACTCTTCATATGGTTTAGGACAATTAATTAATATCCTGTTTAATGGTATTTCTTATTTTACCATGGGATACATTTAATTAATTAAATATCCTATTTTATCAAAACATTAAATAATTTTAACTAAGTCTCTAATTTTTAATTATCCCCCACATGGATGGTTAAAAAAATGGGATATTATTTTTAAAAAATAATAAAACACTTTATTTAAAAAATAAAATAAAACCTTTATCCCACACATCCATTAAATGGAGTTTACACTTTGGTGGGATGTGGGAAAGTTAAGTGAAGTTCATTGGTGGACAATGTTTTGTTTGAATTCTTTATTCCTTTTACCACGTGCATGCTCTTTGGATGGGGGCATTGAAAGTGGTCATAGTCTTTATTTAAAGACATGCATGGAACATGTTTTTTTTGAAACCTAAGTCCCTTAACATGCATGCTTTATCTTTCACCCACCTTTTTCTCTACTCTTTACATGGGTCTTCCACTTGGTTGGCAGTTTTGGTTTTGGTAACAAAGCAAAGGCCATCTTTATTAAATTAAAGATTAACATGCATCTCACCCCCTCTCCCACGTGGATATTCATTTTAAAAGGGGATTTTATGTTTAAGTGGAAAACTTATGGGATATTTTAATTCTTTAATCTCATATCTTTTAACTTGAAGTTAAACTCCACTTTATTCCCAACCCCGACCCCCGTCGCCACCCGTCCCCCCCCCCTTCCCCCCCATGTGGACACTCACTTAAAAATAATCATACGATTGGTAGAAAGATATTTTAGTTCTTGATTTATTTTAGTGGGGATATTATGTATTTTTTATTTGGTGGAGATTTACATGCATATTAATCTTTATTAAAAGAAACTACATGTGGATAGAATCTTGGCACCATCCAACGTGTGCATGCAATTTGTTGGGTGAATATTTGTCGACCAGCTAACTGGTGAGAAAAATAGGTTTCTTCAACCATAACATAGGGAGATTGGTCATCCAAATTTGTAGGTTTACCACATCCAAAGGGGACAAATCTCTCTTCTCATCAAGGGGAGGTTCCTTATAAGTATAAAGGCGCTATATACTATATATATATAAGCAAAAAATAACACTCAGGGGTAGGATACACTATCCATCTCTCTTCTTTCAGAGATGATGTTCAAAAACTAAGAAAAAATCCAGGGGAAGACACTGAAGGCACTTTTCTTCTTTCAGAAGTGTTCTTGCAGGGGATAACAGGAGTTCTTTCAGGTAGGATAAGTAATTGGTAACAGAGGGTAGAGTAACCAGTAATCTAAGATGTAGCACAAAGTCTCCACTTTGACTACCCAAGAGTGAAATACGAAGAACAATGGGGGCACAAAGTTGTCCCAAGGTCCTTTGCATAGAAATAAACTAAAAACACACACTGAAAACAATTATGTCAGCACAAAGTCTGAAAGTAATTGGTTTTAGGACACCTTCCTTATCACTTCCACTAGCTCTGCTTGCCAAATTAAATAAACAAGAACACATTCAGAAGACAGACATACGAACAATCTCCTAAAATGATATAAGCTATAACAACACAAAGTCTACAAACAACTTGCTTTCTCATTCAGATAAAATGATATGAACAACAATCTAAGCTCAAAGTCTCAGTAATGCCTTTTAATTTGGGTAGAGTTTTGCTTCTGGTAAAGGGAAGATATCCTTTAAATGATACAATATATTACATTATATAGAGGCCTAAGGGAAGCTTGGCACTTTGTCCCATGGAGTGACCCATGCTGCACATTAATGCCTTAGATGCATTCTTGTTTCTGTCAGGGAGGGCCATGCTGGAGTAGGGCATCTACCTTAACTATGGCGTGTTGATTCATCTCTAGTGTCTTCTCCCGAGCCTAAATCACTCATTCCATCATCTACTACCCATGCAACTATCCATGTTGCCTTTATGCCAAAGGGGACAAATAGGGTATGCTTTCAATGCTTATAGGCCCCAAATACCTACCTAGTGGACTGTTCCACCTACTAGAAATAACTCCTGCTGAGTTTCCCTCTTTGTCTCTTCTTCCTTTTGGCGCTAGCCTTAGGGTATTTGAATGCATTTAGGTCCATGTTTTAATCCTACAAATATCAACAGACACTTTATTGTAGCAAATTTGACATCCGCAGGTCTTTCATCTTTTGAAGGTTAACGGCTAGTCAGTCATCCTAAATTCAATGTTTGTCAGCCTGCCATTCTCCTTAGCAATTCCTTCATGTCTTTCTCACTTGCTATGGCCACTTGTTGCTATGACACAGGTGAGGACACATGGTGACATCTGTAGCTTTGAAATAATCTTATTGGAATAAGTTTTGAAACTTGTTAGAGACTGGAAGCACGAATGTAGACACTTGTCGTGCTCCACTGAGCTTTGAGGCTTGATCCTTCCCAAAGGGGACTTGCCTATCAGGGTCTTGAAAAAGGTCCATTTTATGAGTGTTGACTATCCTCCGTGAGGGTACCTACCCTTCAAGATCATTCGGGTGGCCTTCAGGCTTTAATTCTTTTAGAGGACTATTGTCTATTTCCTTTGAACAAAATATTTGAAGGAATTCCTTCAGACAAAATGTTTGAAGGAATTCCTTCAAATAATTTGTCTAAAGGAAATCTTTCCTTGGCTCTATGTCTTTGTATTGAGAGTGCTCCATCTTTGACACGTGTCACATTCTGCTACTTTTAACAAGTGACACGCGACATCTTCTGCTGGAATAGGTGATGACACGTGGAAGCATCTGCCTAATTTATAGGAGCTTTTATAAACCTTTGAGAGTCTTGTGAGAGATGACATGTGGCAGATTTCACTAAAACTCTAGAAACACTTATAGAAACATTCAAAACTTATTTTAGCAATCACGCAGATAATGACACTTGTCATGCTCTGCTGAACCTTAGTAATTCGCCCGGGCCCACCACAACCCTTATGAAATAAAGGAAAAAACTACGGATGATGACACTTGTCAACTTCCACCAATTCTTACTAGGGACACGTGGCAACTTTCACTCAGTTTTAGCAATCACACGGAGGATGACACTTAGAGCGCTCTACTTATTCTTTTAGACACTTGCCCGGGGCTCACCACAGTCTTTACTTGATAATGAAACCAAAAAAAGATGTAGTGACTATTGACACTTGGCAGCCTTTGCTGATCTCTACAGATGACACATGGTATGTTCCATTGTTTCAAGAAAAAGACATTGAAAACTTTTGCAGCTGCCACTTGTCACTTTCCATGGAACTCTACAAGGGACGCGTGGCATGTTTTGCTACTTTTATATGCAAAACATAATGTGTCTCGATAGATGACACTTGGCAGCTTCCGCTCATCCTTTTCTTTTACGCATGCCTTTGAACCATTTGACTGAAACAACCCTAGAAACATATAAGTGCCAAAAACTTGCTCTTTCAGAGGAATTTACCTGTTGAAGCCATCAGACCTTTTGAATCTATCAATTTCAAGCATGTTGAGTCCATAGAAACATATCTATAGAGTCCATAGATATAAACCTGCAGAGTCCGTAGAATTCTAAAAAGCTTGAAAATTGAGAAATTTGAAAGCCCAGAACAAATTTTGAAAAGGGAAGAGACAATTTGGTCTATGTAGGGCCAAAATAGTTCATATGTTGTCCCAAAAAATGAGTGACATTTTTTGGGGACAACAGCTGGCTCCAGTTGGGGAACTTCCTTCAGTTGGAAACTTGAAACACAGCTGAGGGGAGTAGAAACCAGAATCTCTAGTGCCTTGAAGTATGCCATTGGGCTATGGAGTCAAGCTACCTAAAAAAAAGGCTCCAAAAAATGAAAATGAAAAGCATAAAATAGAAATAAATGACTATACAAATATACATATGTACAGGAGAACTCATCTAATACTTCAATAATTAAAGTGCTTCAGATGTTGCCCATTGTGAGGTAGAGAAAAGAGAGTGCCATCTTGATACTTCAATATGAAAATATTTTCACCATTGAGCTAATGAATAGTAAAAGGGCCCCTCCACAGGGAATCAAACTTTCCATGCATCCCCTTTGGTTCTCTTCTCTTGTCCCACAGTAGGCCTTGATCCCCAATCTGGAAATCAAGGTTCTTTGCTTTTTGGTCAAGGAGCTTCTTCACCAGACCTTGATGGGCAACAATTCGGTCCACCACTATAGTTCTCTGCTCATCTAGCTCAGTAAAGCACATGATCCTCTTATCAAGGGAGCCTTCTTATGTTTGGTCTTCAATTGCTTTAGCTAATTTCAATGCTGACAATTCCAAGGTGATTGGTATCTCAGCATTGACACCATAAATAAGTTGGAAAGGAGACATACCAATTGCTCTCTTTGATGTAATTCTGTCTGCCTATAGGTCATCAACCAATGCTTTATGCCATGTCCTTTGGTTGTCATCCACCAGCTTCTTGATGATAGTCACCAAGTTCTTATTGCTTGATTCACCCTGTCTGTTTCCTTGTGGAAAGTAATCAAAAGAGTGGGAGAGTGTAATCACATAGTAGAAACATAATTGAGTAATCTCTTAGGAAGTGAAACAAGCTGCATTGTCAATGACAATCTTGGTTGGGACCCCAAACTTGAAAATGATGTTCTCTTTGAGGAAATTGCATACTACTTCTGAAGTAGCATGTTTGGTTGGAAAAATTTCCACCCATTTGGTGAAGTAATCTTTGCTGTGAGGACATAATCATGTCTAGCATTTGAATATGGGTTTACAGCTCCAATAAAATCAATTCCTCGTTGCTGGAATGGCTCCTCTATGACCACTGGCTTGAGAGGCAGCGCAGCTAACTTGGGTCTTCTAACAAACTGCTGGCATAGTTCACACTCCCTAACCCACTTGTATGCATCCTGAAAGAGAGTTGGCCAGTAGTACCTAGCTCATAGAATTTTATGGACAGTCACAAGAGTAGAAAAATGTCCTCCATAGGCCAAATTGTGGAAGGATTTTAAAAGTTGGCTTTGCTGCTCCTTGTCCACACAGCGAAGGAACACTCCATCAAGGTTCCTTTTATATAGGTCATTGTCTTAGAGGACAAAATTTATAGCTTTCAGCTTGATGGTTCTCCTTTCTTTATAAGATAGGTGAGCAGAACACTCACCATAAGTAAGGCAATGAGAAATACCTGAATACCACTCATTCGTGGTGGAGATGAAGAGGACTATTGGCACATCTTCTTCTACTGATTCTTCATGCTTTATTCCTCCCAGCTTGTTATCAGTAATTAGTTGGCATAGCCCCTTTCCACATATTTGATTTGTTGGCTTGATGACCAGATCAAACTCTTGGATCTTAGTAACCCAATTGCCTCTTTTCATTCCAAACTCCTGCTGAGCTAGTATAGATTTGACCATGGTGTCAGGAACCAAGGCAGTAGTGTGTGAATTCAAGATGTAAAAGTGGAAATGCTTTACTGCCTTCACAACTACATACACATGCTTCTCCATGTTTGAGTACTTCAGCTCATGAGCTTTGAGAGGACAACTCATGAAGGAAATGGGGTATTCCATACCTTCTTTATTCTGTTGAACTAGAATTGCTGAAAGCGTGTGTTCTAAAGCATAACTATAAATGGTGAACTCTTTGTCATAGTCTGGACAAACTAGAATTGGGGCATGGGCAATGGTAGTCTTGATATCCTCAAATGCTGACTTGCCTTCTTCAATCCAGCTGAAGGTGGCCTTTCCCTTCATCACGTTTACAATGTACCTAATCTTCTCAGCAAACTTGGGGATGAACCTCCGTAAGAAATTCACTTTTCCAAAGAAAGAGTGAACAACAGTCTTACTTGTTGGCAAAGTAAGCTTTTGGATAGACTTGACTCTATCTGAGTCAATCTTTATGCCCCCTTTAGACATAATGTGTATGAGAAGTTTTCCCTCTGTTACTCCAAAAACTAACTTTTTGGGGTTTAAGGAAATGCCATTTTGGTGGCAGCATTCTAGCACTTGTTGTAAATGATGCACATGATCTGGGCAATGCTTAGAGAAGATGGTCAAGTCATCAAGACAAATTATAATGAACTTACCCATCTCATCCTTGAAGGCAATGTCCATTGCTCTTTGGAAGGTGGCACCAACATTTATCAAGCCAAAAGGCATCTTTTTATATGCAAACATGCCCAAAGGTTTGGTGAAGGTAGTCTTGTGATGGTCTACCTTACCAACTTCAACCTGATTATATCCTAAGAAGCCATCTAGCATTGATAACATCTTTGAACCTATCACTATCTGAAGTACTTGATCCATGATTGACAAAGGATAATTATCCTTCAAGGATGCTTGATTCAAATTTCTAAAATCCACACAAAGGCAAATTTTGCCATTCTTCTTCCTTACAGGCACTATTTTTGCAATCCATGTGGAATGATGGATTGAAAAAATGATCCTAGCATTTAACATTTTTTATATCTCAGATAGAATAGTACCTGATATTTTCAGATTATACTGCATGGACTTTTGCTTGTAAGGTGTTGAATCAGCCTTGAGAGGAATGTCATGTCAAATTTCATGAGGCTTGAGTGACTTCAGGTCATCATAGGAGTACGCTAAGATGTCCATGTACTGGTTGAGAAAAGTAGTGAACTTGAACCTCTCCTCAAGAATAAAGCATTTCCAAATGTTTACCATCTTGGGGTCTTCTTTGGTTCCCAGATTTACTTGATCAAAATCCTAAGAGGAGCTTGAATCCATTTGCTGCTATTTGATGAATCTATCATGTTTGTCAAATAGCTTCTCAAAGGAAAATAGGCCTTTTGGAATCTTATTCCCTTTAAGTTGCAATAACTCCTCACCTGTGTCTATATTTGATTCAGGAGCTGGTTCACACTTTTGAGGTTCACTGCCTTCAAAATGTAGCCATTTAAAGCTGTCTTTTTGCTCCAAGAAGGCAATGATTTAGTCATCATTGTTAAACACTTGCCAATGACTAGCATTATTAGGTACACTTGGTCTAAAGACCAGATCAATAGTGTACTTGTCTCCTTTGAAGTCTGGGTGGGGGATCAAGAGAGTAGCTAAAATAGCTAGTGCATCAGCCCGATCATTAAATTCTCTAGGAATGGCAGAGATGCTGAAATCATAAAAGTTTTCAATTTGGTCCCAGACTAGATTACGATAGTGGTGCAATTTCTCATTCTTGGTCTAGTATAGGTTTCTCACCTGACAAACCACTAGTTCAACATCTCCTTTGGCATGAAGGAGCTTGATGCCTTTGTCTCGAGCAGCCCTCAATCTAAGCAACATAGACTCATATTCAGCTATGTTATTAGTGTTACTGAACTGCAACTTGTAGTATGAAGGAAAAATATCTCCTTAAGGAGTATCAACACAAATCTAGCTTCTGAACCAGTAGAAGAGCAGATGCCATCAAATTCAAGAATCCATACCTCATTTGATACTGATTTTCCTTTGGATTTTTCTTCATTCAGAGGAGGAGATTATTCCACACTTGCCTTGCGCTCTACCAATTCTTCTGCTATTTCACTTGAATGCATTTCTAGGTTGTCACTTGCAGGAGCTTCATCAGATGCCTCATGAACTTCATCCATGGATAAAAAGTAGTTACCCATGCCTGAAGACTCAAACATAATTTGAGATTCAGGGGCCGAGGTCTGGGTAACCACATATTTCGCTTCCTTCTCAGGGAGTAGCTTATTCATAACACCTTTGACTAGAATCCTTGCCTCAGATAAGTTCATGCTCAATTCACCACCAACATCCCTACATAAATTTTTCCCAAGAAGGATGCCATATGAAGCTGGGACATCAGCCACCAAAATAGTCATCTTGATTCTTTTGTTTGGAAAGCCTGCAAATGCAAATTAGGCATCTTTAATTTGCCCCAGCAGTGGTACTTGCTTATTTTCTATGAAAAAGCATCTATCAAAGGTTTTGGTTAGTGTAAGGCTAAGGGATTCAGCCACTTTGGTAGGCATAACATATTCTGAAGCTCCAAAATTAATGATGCAATTGTTTAGCTGATGCCCATTTATCAACAATGAGACATAAAAGGGTTCAGTCCTACAAGGAGAAGCAGGAGGGATAATGACAAGATTGTTCCTGGTGAGTACATTCTTGGGGGGATCATGTGTCACTTTGGGAATTACTTGTCCTATAAGGATGGCCTGGTTTTTGACACATTGAACTAGTTTATCTAATTGCTCAAGTTGGGACTGCAAAAATTTAAATTCAGACATTTGAATTTTGGTTTTCTTTATATGGTCAATGATATCAAATGTTGGAAATGAACTAGGCACAGAGGATGGAAGTTCATCCTTTTGAGTTTTGGGAGGGGAGAACTGGATTGCGAATGTGAAGTAGAAGGTGTAGATGGATTTGAGGTACTTAACTTTCTAGCAGTCACTGGGTCCTTTGGCTGGAAGGGCAGAGTGGTCCCATTTTTAATAATTGAAACTGCTAGTTGAGGTTGCCCCTCTGTCTTCTTTGTATCAACTGGTTGAGCTGATTGATTCTTGGACCAGGTGAATACCGCATATGATCTCTCAGCTGCATTTCCTTCACTCTTAGGTTCATCTTGATAATTTAGAAAACTAATATTGGATTTGCCAACTAATTCTTCTTCTTTCTCAGTGAATAGATTAGCGTCATCTTCAGGACTCAACTCAGGCTGGAATGAGAAATCTGATTTAACTTCAAGATATCCAACTACTGAGTTAGTTTTAGGTGCTTTAATGGCAAGGTTATTCCTTTGAGGGGGAGGAAGATGATTGGCTTGCCCTTGGTTCTTGGCAGCATGGCCTTGGTAGGACTGATTAGGGAATGTCCTCCTTGGTACATCTTTGTATGAAGGAACAGATGACATCCCTTGTGCCATTTATTTTTTGAGGGCCAACAATTCATTTTCTAGCTTCTGCACCATGAGATCAGTGGTGGCTGAAGGGAAGTATTCAGAGAAAGAAGAAGATTTACCTCTATTTAGATCTCTCCTTATCTTTCCTGCCAAGATAAGGTCATCTTCAACTTCAGTAGCCAAGTCTTGAGAAGCCTCAAGGTTTATGTGATCAGCACATCTTAGCAGAAAACTCACTTCAGGAAGCTGTGAGTTGATGAAGAAGCATTTGAGATTTTCAAGGGTCAGCTAAGTAATAGTAGGAATTCGGTTCCTTAGCTTATCAAACTTTGCTATGAACTCCCTCATAGGCTCATGAGGCTCCTTCTTCATTTGTGTGAGCTAGGCCAACAAGGCATGTGCATCTTCTACAGGCTTGAATCTGGCCTCAAATTTGGCTTTAAGTGTGTCCCAATTAGTTATTGATCTAGCTTATAGATGGTAGAACTAGTCTGTAGTAGCACCTTGTAGCGTTTCCACAAAAATATTAACTGCCACATCCTCAAATTCCACTCCTATTACACCACAAGTTATGTTGAAGGCTGCAATATGTTCATCAAGATGAACTTTTCCATCACTAAAGAATTTGGGAAAATTCTCTCTTGATCTACGTGGAAGTTCATGCAGGGGTGGAGTCAAATTTAGTGGGCCAAAAGAGTTACCTCAGGGGTCTCGAACTGTAATGATTAGATTATTGAAAGTTGGGATAACAAATCTGGGTGGAATTTGGATAGGCAAAGCTCTGCTAATAGTAGAAAAAGTAGCTTTGCCTTGTGTTGGTGTCTTGGTACGGGTAGGAGGGACACTCCTAGATCTTTGAAATTGAAGTTTCAGAGAAAGTAAGTCAAAATTTCCTAACTACACCAACTCAAAGATAGGGTCAACAACACCTTAAACTCTTTGGCTTCTGGTATAGTGTGGAGTTTCTAGATTGTGAAACAAAAATGGAAAAAGGACTGGTCTTATTTCAATTTGAAGCTTGAGGCTTCAAATTGCTTGTCCTTCCCTAGCGGAGTCGCCAAAAACTGTTGGGTGAATATTTTGTCGACTAGCTAACTGGTGAGCAAAATATGTCTCTTTAACCATAACATAGGGAGATTGGTCATCCAAAGTTGTAGGTTTACCACATCCAAAGGGGACAAATCTCTCCTCTCATCAAGGGGAGGTTCCTTATAGGTATAAAGGTGCTATATATATATATGTATATAATCAAAAAATAAACTCAGGGGTAGGATACACTATCCATCTCTCTTCTTTCAGAGACGATGTTTAAAAACTAAGAAGAAATCTAGGTGAAGACACTGAAGGCACTTTTCTTCTTTTAGAAGTGTTCTTGCAAGGGACAACAGGAGTTCTTTCAGGTAGGATAAGTAACTAGTAACAGAGTGCGGAGTAACCAACAATATAAGATGTAGCATAAAGTCTCCACTTTGACTGCCCAAGAGTGAAATATGAAGAACAATGGGGGCACAAAGTCATCCCAAGGTCCTTTACACAGAAAGAAACTAAAAACACACACTAAAAACAATTATGTCAACACAAAGTCTGAAAGTAACTGGTTTCAGGACACCTTTCTTATCACTTCCACTAGCTCTACTTGCCAAATTAAATAAACAAGAACACATTCAGAAGATAGACATAAGAACAATCTCCTAAAATGATGCAAGCTATAAAAGCACAAAGTCTGCAAACAACTTGCTTTCTCATTCAGATAAAATGATATGAACAACAATCTGAGCTCAAAGTCTCAGTAATGCCTTTCAATTTGGGTAGAGTTTTGCTTCTAATAAAGGGAAGATCTCCTTTAAATGATACAAGAGATTACATTATATAGAGGCCTAAAGGAAGCTTGGCACTTTGTCCCATAGAGCAACCCATGTTGCGTATTAATGCCTTAGATGCATTCTTGGTTCTGTCAAGGAGGGCCATACTGGAGCAGGGGGGCTACCTTAACTATGGCGTGTTGATTCATCTCCAGTGTCTTCTCCTAATCCTGAATCACTCATTCCATCATCTACTACCCACACAACTGTCCATGTTGCCTTTACGCCAAAGGGGACAAATAGGTTGTGCTTTCAATGCTTGCAGGCCCCAAATACCTACTTGGTGGACTGTTCTACCTACTGGAAATAACTCCTACTGAGTTTCCCTCTTTGTCTCTTCTTCCTTTTGGCCTGGCCTTAGGGTCTTTGAATGCATTTAGGTCCACATTTTAAGCCTGCAAAGATCAATAAACACTTTATTATAGCAAATTTGACGTTCACGGGTCTTTCATCTTTTGAAGGTTAATGGCTAGTCAGTCATCCTAAATTTGACATTCACGGGCCTACCATTCTCCTTAGTAATTCCTTCGTGTCTTTCTGACTTGCTATGGCCACTTTTTGCTGTGACACAGGTGAGGACACATGGCGACATCTGCAGCTTTGAAACTTGTTAGAGACTAGAAGCGTAAATGCAGACACTTGTCACGCTCTACTGAGCTTTGATGCTTGATCCTTCCCAAAGGGGACTTGCCCATCGAAGTCTTGAAAAAGGTCCATTTTATGAGTGTCGACTATCCTCCGTGAGGGTACCTACCCTTTGAGATCATCTGGGTGGCCTTCAGGCTTTAATTCTTTTGGAGGACTATTGTCACTTTATTTCCTTCAGACAAAATGTCTAAAGGAATTCCTTCATATAATTTGTCTGAAGGAAATCTTTCCTTGGCTCTGTGTCTCTATATTGAGAGTGCTCCATCTTTGACACTTGTCACGTTCCACTAATTTTAACAAGTGACACACGGCATCTTCTGCTGGAATAAGAGAGGACATGTGGAAGCATTTGCCTAATTTATAGGAGCTTTTAGAAACCTTTGAGAGTCTCACAAGAGATGACATGTGGCAACTTTCGCTAAAACTCTAGAAACACTTACAGAAACATTCATGACTTATTTTAGCAATCACGCAAATGATGACACTTGTCGTGCTCTGCTAAACCTTAGTAACTCGCTCGGGGCCCACCATAGCCCTTATGAAACAAAGGAAGAAACTGTGGATGATGACACTTGTCAGCTTCCACCGATTCTTACTAGGGACACATGGAAGCTTTCACTTAGTTTTAGCAATCACACAGAGGATGACACTTGGAGCGCTCCACTTATTCTTTTAGCAACTTGCCTGGGGCCTGCCACAGTCTTTACTTGATAATGAGACCAAAGGAAGATGCAGTGACTGTTGACACTTGGTAGCCTCTGCTGATCTTTGCAGATTACACATGGCACGTTTTGTTGTTTCAAGAAAAAGACATTGAAAACTTCTGTAGCTGCCACTTGTCACTTTCCACGAAACTCTACAAGGGATGAGTGGCATGTTCCACTACTTTTAGATGCAAAACATAATGTGTCTCGATAGACAACACTTGGCATCTTCTGCTCATCCTTTTCTTTTATGTGCGCCTTTGAACCGTTTGACTAGAACAACCCTGGAAATGCATAAGTGCTAGAAACTTGCTCTTTCAGAGGAATTTACCTGTTGAAGCTATTGGACCCTTTGAATCTATAAATTTCAAGCATGTTGAGTCTGTAGAGACATATTTGTAGAGTCCATAGAATTTTGAAAAGCTTGAAAAATGAGGAATTTGAAAGCCCAGAACAAATTTTGAAAAGGGAAGAGACAATTTGTTTTGTGCAGGGCCAAAATAGTTCATATGTTGTCCCAAAAAATGAGTGAATTTTTTTGAGGACAACACAATTCATCATGAGTTTTTTGACTTATCACATGGTATTGAAATGTTGGCATGTTTTTTTAAATCAAAGTTTTTAAGTCATTTGGAACCAAACAACCACATGGGAAATGCATGGAAAGCCTATTTTGGCTTGTGTTTATCATAAAAACATCTGACACTAAACATCACACCATTATTGACATTGATAATTTAATCTGGTATGGCGTGGATCCTTGAATTTAAGATCCCAATAAAAATGGCTCATTTAATGGAGCATCAACCCAAAAATAGGGGAAACTCACCATTACGAGAAAATCAATAATATTCTCAGCCAATGTGTGAAGGCAGAGGAAATACTCGAAATCAAACACCATGTTGTTGAACCTAATTCCTAATTCACAAGATTATTAGTGCCCAGCCAATGTATGAGGGCAGGGGATAACTAAAAAAGATTGCCCAATACAGATTCTTTAGCTGATGCACAATCAATGCCATGGAGGCATTGAGATATAAAAACCATAGGTGTTTTTATAGAGGCATCAATGTTTTTACACAAAGGGATTTTACAAAAGAGATATATTTGGATTACATAAGCAGTAAGAACCTCGGGTAAATTAAAGAAGTTTATTTTTATTTGTTACATAGATGGATTATCTTGTATGAAAGAATTCTATTATACTTAGAGTGGTTTTATAATTATTCTTGAAAAGTTTTTAATAGATCAGAACACTCATAGAATGGATTCGGGGATGTAGCCATTTGGTGAACCCCATAAATAAATCTTCTATGTCATTTTTTTTTAATTTCTTGTTTGTGATATGAAATTCTTTCAATTTCCTTAATTAAATTATAGAATGTTTATAAAGTAATTTTTGGATTTACTTGAGGGTAAATTGGAAATTAATATTCAATTTTTAATCCAAGCAAACTATAAAGTTTTTTTTTTATAAACTTGGATTATTTACAGAGGATAAAAATATTATTTGAATGTGTTATCTGAACAATAAAAATTATATGAGTTTGGAAAAATACTCATTCATAATTGTTCAATTAATTTTACATTCATATTTAAATACAACTCAATTCCTTTGATTTTAATTAAAAATTAGAAAAATAACTTATTTTTTAAAAAAATTCATTTTAAATAAACAATATTGATTAACAGGGGCTAATTACTATTTATGGATCATCATGTGTTTGTATGTATGTTCTCACATCATATCCATGACAATTGTCTCTTGCTTGTTACATTTACAATCAATTTTCGATGCCATGAGGGCCCTCATGCCTCTCCCCATCCTCTTTGGGTGCCTTGGGATGTCATGCCCCATCCCCTTAGGTAGTTACTCAAATTATATTCATATTTGTTATTCATGTACATGATTACAATGTTCTATCTATCTTGACAACCTTGTGAATTCTATATCTAACATAAATTATACATTACCAATTTATGCTCAGATTCTTTTACATTCTGATGTCATGTATACACATTATATTAATTTATCACATAGATATCACATGTTCTCAATCTAACACATATGATGCATAGATTTTATTTTGAGGATAATTTTTGTAGAGGTTCAACAACTAACATTAAAATAGGAGGCATTCACAAGGGTTTGTCATAGAGATCAAGCCATCCTGTTTCACTCAGAACATAGTTTTCAACCTGTAGATAGATTATAGAGCTCAAATTTAGGAAAACACAATGAAAAATAGTTAGATACCAATCATTCTTAATTTTACATAGAAATAACATAGCCAGTTAATATCATGACACATAGGACACTAGCACAGTGTGTTACTATCCAAGGGACCACACTACTATCTGGTATCCCTATAAATAGAAAATTCTAGAATTATCAGAAAAGTACATTGGTTACAGTTTAGATTTGTATAGACTCAGTCATAGATTATCATATATGATTAGTTTGTGCTCAATTATATGTAGAATTACACAAGTTTATTTAGATTGGGGGCATCATGTGTGGCATGATCACTCCCATTTCAATTTCAGATACTCAAACACAAATTATTATGACTTAGTCTAGAATTTATATGCACAAATATCAGATTTAGGGGCACGTGTGTGACACATTATTCCCATATGTTCAATTTGACACCAATACTCTCATATGGAATGGAAAATCTATGCCATTCTCCACATTGTTACTCCATACACCATTTACACTAGGTTTACACTAGATTGATGCCTTAACCTATCTGTAGTGGTTAGCATTACCAAGTAGTCCTTGAGCTACATCCCCAAGTGCCTGAGTGGCCTCTGAGTCATTTTTCATTTCAGAGTTTCTAAGTGGCCCTAGAGCCATCCTACATAGTTTTAGTTGCATCACACAACTTTGGTTATATTTCAGATTTTCAGTTACAAATGCATCTACTACACATGGGTAGGCAATGATGGAGTCATAGCCTACTTGACTTCTTGAGCCACCCCACACATGAGGATTGAGCAAACCATCAGCTCAGTCCAAGTTATTCATTATTTTGTCATCATATACATGTACACATATAAGATCTCACTAAGTTTTAATATCAGATATGTAATAGAGCATGTTTCTTAGACTCAGATCTAGATTCATGGGCTTTACCTCCTAGGTAAATTTCTTTTCCTTCATCCTAGTTAGTTAAATTTGTTGCATTTATAGAATAAAAGAGTGGGGATAAATGTATTCATCTAAAATGCAATTTCGGTGCAATGAGTGGCACTTGAGACCACCTTGTCCTAGCTTATCCCTAGACCTATCTTAAGGTCTCTCTTGATCATTTTATGGGTTTTATACGAGTTTAAATTATTCCTAGATACACCAAAAGTAACATTATGCCACCTCCTAGGCATCCAAGCCCCTAATTTACCAACTTATGCCACATGGACACTTTCATGACCCTTTAGACACAAACACACTATGCTAATGTCCTAGAAACCGTGATAGTGTCCCTTAGCTCCTTACTCATCCAAAATATATCTATACATTCCTCAATGCAATTTAGGGTCAGCCTAGACCTATTTCAAATTTTAACAAGCAATATAATGCTATATATACACCTATTTCTTTCACTTATCCACTAGAGGGAAATTAGATGCAAATACTCATAAACAAACTCAAAAATAGTTATGCATATCAAGGTCATTGATTCCTATTTTGACCTACTTCTGCATACACCCATCTACAACAACCTAGAGCTTAGATTCCTCATATATCTAGTTTCAAGTCACACTCAATCCAACACTCATATTATCAATCACTTGCACTTATACCAAGAACTTAGGTGGGAAAACTACATTGAGCTTGATCCCTCTTTGGAGTATTGGTATGTAGGCAATACTCAACACATGGGGTGTTGAGGTCATGTTGAATCTACATTGCTAACACCACTCTTTTCTACTTGTGCTTCTCGAATAACCTAACAAACATGAAGGCTTAGGGTTTTGCATATAAATCAGTCAAAATAGGTTATAAGAAACAAACCAACATTCATCCTCAAAAGCATGAACTTCTTAGGTCTAGCCAAAGGTATACCCAACATTTTATTGCCCCTATTGTAAAAGGACACTACCGTAGTACACTACTATTTGGTTTCCTCTTTTTGGTGCTAATATACAAGAATAATATGAATAGTTAGGAAATGTAGAAACTATAAATATGTATGTTTCTATGAAGAAAATGATGAACCTTTGTTGAGATCAATATAAACTTTATGGTTATGGTTACTTGTCATATTTCTGATGTTATTTCTTATATGCATTATCATGTTTAATGTTTGGTTTAATCTTATCTAAAGTAATCTAAATGCTCTGAAAACCTTAAGAAAGATATAGTAGTTTTATCTAGGGGATTTTATGACTCTTGATTCTAACTTTCCATATTCTACATAGCTCCTTCACCAAGTTTTAACCTATCATCCATTTGTCTTAGTCCATTTCCAGCTAAGTACAATCTATTTTAGTTCATTGTTATTTATAAAATTATCATATACGTCAATTATTAAATAAATAATTGGATATAATTATTTTTATATTTATTCCATGGTTCATTAATTCATAACCTTATAAACCTAGGATTTTACATTCCATAATCCCCTTAAAAGCTAAAACAGTCCTCAACCATCTTAGCAGTGGAGTCTTTTTCTAACCTAAAAAATAAGTCTTCACAAAGTTTATAAACATGTGGATAAATTACCTTCAATTCATTCCTTCCATGAACCTTTAATGGTTAATTTATACAACTACAACATGTATTAAGTTTTAACAAGAACACAAAAGTTCATAAAACCATCCAAGGGATACCATTTGCAACCATCATTTTTATTTTCTATTTGACAAGGGGTCACCCTAGGGAATGACCACATCTTATGGTCACCTTATAAAGTGACCATGACCAAGATAATTTGTTTATGGCCACCTTGGGGAAGGACCATGTTAAAAATAATTTTATTATGGTCACCTTATGTAGTGATTGTGTCTACAATCATTTTCTTATGGTCACCATGAGGAATGACCATATGGACACTAATTTTGTCATTGGAAAAAAATGTTATCTGGTTTTACATTATTTCTCAAGAACTTGCTTCTGCTAATTTCAAGGTTTCTATATTACCTTTAAACACTTTATAACTTCTACAGTCCCATTTACAAACCTAAATAATTTTTTATTTGATGTAATTCATCATGTTAGGAGTGTTTCAAAGTGTTCTTAAGTTACCTAGTCAATTTGACTAGTAAATGAGAACAATGACTTATCTAAATTTTACTAAATTTCATGATCCAATTGGGATCACTCATGGGCATCCAAACCAAATTTTTATAGACATGTGACTAGACTCATGAATATGATAGTATGTAGTATTTAATAACCTAAACATCCATGTTACTTTAGTTGATAACCATTCATGTTGTAATTTCATATTTATATCAAAAAAACCTACAAGTAAACTCCAAGTCTATGTTAACCATTTATAACTTAGATTTATAGATAAGTTTGGAAATTTGGTTGACATGAGAAAAAAATTGATTTAAAGGATAGAAAAATTAACCTATTATTGCATCATCCAATTTATTAAGTTGGTTATCAAATTGAGCAACATACACAAAAATTTATAGTCTCAACATAAATCATAATTTTAAAAGTTAAATGATAGGGTCCAAAATGTACATAATTGTATTTTATTAAACCTTAGAAAAAATTAATCTATATTTTGAAAACAAAGGCAAATGATGTGCACACCTTCATTTTGAATCTTGAGATTAAATTTTGTCTTTAAAATAGAGGTGAAAACCATGTGTAATGACTCACCTTATAAACCTATGATGGGTTAATAATAAGAGCATCTTGGGGATTATATATTTCTCAATATCTACTGCAAACTAATTAATGCTTAAGAATTTACTCATTTCATCACTTCATATTTAAAAATACTAACAGTTATATGAAAACCAAATATTTAGAAAAATAGAACTTCAGGTATTCCTATTTAAGGATTGTAAGAGTGGGGTCACAACTAATTACCTATGTTTGGTTTTACCGAAGTGTTGATTATGTATACCTACATGGATTTATTATAAAGAAATGTAGTCTTATTTGAATTCACTAATGTAGAAAATGAGATATTTGGTTCCCAAAATCCTAAGGACTTGTAAGCAAGGGGTCAATTACATCCATTTTCCATTTAAATACCACTTGGTGTGACATGGAATTCATCTCTTCAATACAATTTTCAAACTCTCTTTATTTTCTTTCCTTGTCATTTCCTTTCGCTCAAACAAATCATATTTTTGTAGCTTTTCTTGAGCATCATATGCAAAATGTTCAATGGAAGGAAACATTGGGATTTATTTTCATCATATGGCATTAAAGGCTAAAAAATACCTAAGTTTAAAAAATAAAAATCTGAATATATCCTTATATAAGGAGGCAGGTCTAATTTGAATGCATTAGTTCCTATTTTATCAACAAAAAAGTGGAGATACTTAAGCAGTTTCAACTCCTCTTATTGAACTTGGTTTATTTCCTTAAGTAAAGATACATCTTTTCTCTAACTTAAAAACTATGCCTAACTCTATCTTAATCATGTGATCTAAGAGGATCTTAGTAAATATTTGTGCACACTTTTAAAAAATTGTATATAGTTTGGTTTGAAGTAAATATTCCTATAATTGACAACCAAAATTTAAATAGATTGAGGAAAGGGATGTAAATAATATCATGGGTCCATATGAGATGGTTCACCTTCACAAGTGTCTGAGATTGCTAAAGGACAAAAACTTGACTCCTCACCTTCTCACTTCATTCTCAATTCATTAAAAGAAGGCTAATTGAGGATGGAAAGTAGGGATGTGTGAGGAATATTTTCAAAGAAAAGACTTGAAAATAAATTAAAATGAGTAAGAAGAAGAAAATTTAGTGTTATTTATTTATTTTTATTTCATTCATGATCCATGACCCCTTTGTAGTTGCATATCTAAGCTTGAGTAAAGCATAAAGCTCTATATTATGCACTAGATCTTTCCTACACCAGGTTTATCAAAGGAAAATCTTCATGAATTTCATGATGAGTGTCACCCATAAGGTGAATTTTAATTTGAGAAATTATACATTAATTTGTGGGAGGATAGAATTGGCAAGTTTATACAGTACCAACCAATGATATTGTCTTAAAGGAATGGCCTTATCTACGGAGTAGAGACAACTAAACTGGAAGTGTGAATCAGTCTAATAGTGAGTCTCAGCTACTTAAAATGAAGAATAGGAATATTCAGTATTAGATTTACCTAAGGTTACAAGATCATTTACATATAAGTAGAGGAATAACAATTTAGAATCTTGGAATTGAGCATAAGTTAAGTGTGCAAAAAGAATGGTGATAAGTGCATTTTTAACATTAAATGTTAATTTTAGTGACTAAATTTCACCTTTTTATTCTAGTAATGTTGTAAAGTGAAAGTATTAGATTAAAATAAATAAAGTTATACCTAATCTTACTTGTGTTGGGTAGGCTTGGATGTAGATCACACATTGAATTACGCTTCATGCAAACTTGTAACGAAACATGTATAAATTAGTCCTTACATAGGATATAAATTTGAATGTAAATAAAACAAACTTATAGATAAAACAATGAGGAATGTATACACCATTTCATATATGCGAACCATTGTATTTTATGGTGTAAAAATGGTGATTGGAGAGGGTAGAACCCTTGGAGATTTAATTTTTATTGAAAAAATTAGATTAGAATGTGCATGCTCTTATCCTCATTGGTAGGAGAATATGCTTAAGAACTCAAGATGTACTTGAGACCATCACCACACAACTCAAAGGTATTAAAATAGCTTGGAATCCCTGTATGAAATCCAATAAATCATTCTGGTCTAAAAATTTGAATCAACCATTGTAGATAGAATAAGATTTAATCTGGTGTAAAACATATGCAAAATTAGTGAAAAAATAAAATGATATGAGTTTGGTGTGTACAACATACATAAGGACATTAATTTCCATTATTTATATGAAAAATGGTGAAAAAATTGAACAAGAAAGTGATAATGTGTCGTGCATATGCCCCCAACCTAATGTATGAGTATATTTATTTTGATAACTAAGTAATATCAACTACATATTTGAGTAAGAACCTAGAACACATGCTACACATGATACCCCAAATCTGAGTAAAACCTACAATAATCATGTGTATAAATCTAAAAAATATTTTATAGCCTGAGTATAATTTTTAGAAATTTGGAAAAAGTTATTTTTGACTTCTTGGATTAAAACACATTGTTCTAGATAATTAAGTCCTATGTTTTTGTCTAAATGGCATGATTATGTCCGAATGTGCTTTATGGGAAAAACTTGAGCATGTACTATGATAAACTAATTAGGTATTGTCATTTTATATTTGTGTAGTGGACTATTTCAACTTTGTCTCTAATACATGCCACTACTATGTATGCCCCCTATTTTGAGGTGAGTTTTGAATCTTGAGCAATAACTTAGCTCAAAATAAAATGTCATGCAAATTATATTATATAAAATATTGAAATTTAGAGTAATAATGATAAAATTAAAGATCATTGAATCATATTGATAATATGATAAAAATAGTAATGTATGATACATGTATAACCAAGCATACACAATGTCATCTCTAAATAAATGCTAGCAATTAGGCATGTAATGAATAAATGATCAAAATTGAGTACTTGAAATTGATATATAAGTACTTAGGGAAGATGCATGATATTGATCATGGAATCAAAAAAATATGGAGATGCATGATATCCATAATGGCAACAAAAAATGAAGAAATAATAGCAAACCAAAGTCATGACCATGACATAACACAAAGATCACACACAAAAGTACACAAAACAAAAAAAGGCTAAGGGGTTGCATACAGGAGACATGTTCAAATGTCACTCACACACATACAAATACACAATAAAGCTTAGAGCTACAAACATAGATAAGTTCAAACGTCCATAATCTAAAGCAATGAATACACACAAAGCATGAAGAAAAGAAGTAGGCAAGATAAGCATGTATGAATAAGTGAATTTGATATACATAATCAATTGGTAATATCACGATATACAAAAATTTAGGTATAAAATAAGATAGCAATGTGAAAGTAAGTGAGCAAATATGGAAGGATTTTGTGAAATATATTGTACTATAGTAGGAACAAAATGGATAGTCATAGAGTGATAAAGTCTACATAAAATATACCCCCAATGAACTTGTTATGATGTAAAGAAGTTTTATAAGGCATGTGACTATTTTGGATTTGAGAAATTATACCCTATGTTCACTAGGATAAGTTTGTTGAAATCAGACAAAAACACAATGCATTACTATTTGGGAGAGAGTATATTTATTTATGTAATTTTTATAGGTTTGAAACAATATCACTAACCATAAATGCATCTAAATGTGAAAACCTATATATTTTGTAACTCATTCAACTACACATGTGAAGTATATATATATATATAAAATATACTTCACATGTGTACTTGAGTGAGTTACAAAATATATAGGTTTTCACACACACACACACACACACAACACACACACACACACACACACACACACACACACACACACACATATTAAGTAATGTATATACTAAAGCATAAATAAAATGATATAAACAATCTACACATATCATGCATAGGTCCTAATTTTTAGAATTTTTATGATATTTTATTTTTTTGTATTTTTAAATATATATAACTAGAAAAAGAAGATAATAATCAATGACTCCTGTAAGAGCCTCACAATCAATATATCTTGTATATATTATAGGAAGGATGACCTCTTGTGAATGAAAAGTATCATGCCATTGTGAAGTAAATGGTCTCAACTCAAAATTTAAAAATTTGTCTGACTCTATAATATAACTACCACTATCATGATGATAATCTATAGTATGCTATATATATTATTGAGCATTACAAGATTTATAACTCTTCACAACCCATCATGGATTATAAGAATATATTTTGTATGAATAATAAAAATAAGTTAGTTCAACTAAAGAAAAGTTAGCTACATTATCTATTACTATTTTGTGAGGAACACCATACCTTATTACAATGTTTTTCTTGATAAAATCACATACAACTTCAGAAGTGGCTTGCTTGATAGGAATGGATTTTACCCACTTGCTGAAGAAATCAGTGGTGGTTAAGACATAACAATGACTGACACCTGAAGAGGGGTGCAACATGCCATTAAAATCTATGCCCCACTGGTGGAATGGTTCATTGATTATGACTAGTTTTAAAGGAAATGCTGTCATAAAGTGTTAACATGATTAACATTTAGAAACCCAATCCAAACTATCTTGAAAAAGAGTAGGCCAATAGTACCTTACTCATAGGATTTTATGTGCTGTAATTCATGTTAAAAAGTGACCTCCACATGATTTATCGTATAACTAATCCAGTAGTCTCTTTTGTTGTTATTTATTTACACAATAGAGGAAGACACCATCAATTCCTCTTTTATACAAACCATTGTCCCAAAGGATAAAATCCTTTGACTTCAGCTTGACGATACTCTTTTCCTTATGTATAAGATGAGCTGGACATTCTACATAAGTTAGGAATAAATAAATCTTACTATATCATTCATTAACAAGATCAACAAAAAGAACCATGGGCAGATTTTCATTTGATTTAGATTGAATCAAAGATACCATCGTATCTATGTCATCTAGTTTAATTTCTATAATTAGTTGGAACAAGCATATTACTCTCACTAGCTTTGTTAGTTTGATATCAAGATCAAACTCTTGAACCTTAGCTGCCTAAGTGCCTCTTATCAATCCCAACTCTTATTGTGTTAGAATATATTTAACTGCATGTTAGGTACATATATTTTAGTATGTGAAGATAAAATATAGTACCTGAAGGTTTTGCATACTTTGACTACAACAAAGGCATGTTTTTCCATCTGTGTATACTTTAGTTCACAAATTTTTAATGGATGGCTCATGAAAGCTATGGGAGATTCAATATCTTCACCATTATTTTGTAGAAGTATGGCTGACATGGCATGTTTAGAAGAATAATAATAGAGAATGAATTCCTTACTAGAATCTGGAGAAACTAGAACTGGAGCTTGGGCTATAGCTGCTTCAATCTTTTCAAATGCCATCTTACCTTCAACATTCCACTTGAATTTTTGTTTCTTCTTCATCATGTCATAATTGGCAAGTTAACTCAACAAAGTCAGGAATGAACCTTTTGAGGAAGTTAACCTTACCAAATAAAGAATGTACCCCCTTATTAGATGTAGGCATAGATAAACTTTGAATGGATTTCACCCTTTCTGGATCAATCTTTGTTCCTTCCTTTGAGATGATGTGACCAAAATTTTTCTCTTTAGTCATGACAAATATTTATTTCTTAGGATTCAAAGAGATCCCATGTTTCCTACACTAGATGAGAAGCTCTTATAAGTTAGCTAAATGATTACCTCTTTTTTTGGAAAGGACTATCATGTCATAAAGATATATAACTATATTATTGTTATTTAAATGTGCAAATGCTAGATCCATCACTCTTTGAAAAGTTTTTTTAATATTAACAAGCCTAAAGGGCATCTTTTGGTAGGCAAAAGTCCCCCATGATGTTGTGAAAGTTGTCTTATATTGATCTGCTTCCACCACTTTTACTTGATTATATCTTAAAAATCCATCTGACATGGATAACATTTATGAGCTTATAACTACTTGTAAGGTATGATACACAATAGGCAATGGATACTTATCTTTCAAAGAATCTTTATTAAGATTATGGAAATCAACACATAAATGTATCTCTTCATTTTTATTTTTTATTGGGATAATGTTAGCTAACCATGTTGAATGATGAATGGGATAAATTATCTTAGCATTAAGTATCTTCTATATTTTAGTAAAGATAATATCTAAGATTTTTAGATTATGATGGCGAAGCTTTTGTCTGAAAGGTTTTGCCTTTCACTGAAGTGGAATGTAATGTTGTACCTCTTTTAGCTGAAAGGTCTTTAGGTCTTTGTAAGACCAAGTAAACACATCAATATTTTTCTTGAGAAACTTAATGAATGCTTTTTTTTCCTCTTGGAAACAACATTTTCCAATGTTTACCATCTTGGTCTCTTCTTCAGTACCCAAATTAACTTGTTGTACTTATAGAGAAGAACTCTTACCATACTCCTTATTTTTATTTAGAAACTAATCATGCTCATCAATTTTTTTTTCTAATGAAACTAACCCTTTAAGGATTTTCTCCCCTTCAATTGAATCACATAGTCATTATAATCATGTTTAGGGTCAGTATTACCTATTTTTGTCTGGTGTGGAAGTCAACTACTTCTTTCAAAATATAGTTATTCAAAATAATTTTATTGCTCTAGGAAAGTAGCTATTTATTTGTCATCATTAAAGATCTACCACTGATCAACATTATTTAGAACCCTTGGATGGAAAACCATCTCTACTCTATATTCACCTTCTTGGAAAAGTCTAGGTTGTTGATTTGACATGAGTAGAGATGAAATAACCATGAGAGAATCATATCTAAAGTTTTGGTTATGAGGAATGAAATTGATTGAAAATGCTACAAAATCAAGTGTTGTACTCAGTACTCAATCATGGTAGTCCCTTAGCTTATCTTTCTTTACTTGGTATTGGCCATAATTTTCCTTATAATCAACTCAACATCTCCTTATGGTTTTAAAAGTTTCACTCATTTTTATTTTGCTTATTCTAGTCCTAACAACATTACTTTATACTCTACTGTGTTAGTATTTTTAAACATTGGTTTGTAAGAATAAAGATATACCTTATCATCAAGTGATATTAATATAACTCTAGCACCTGAACCAAGAGAATTGTAGCTACCATCAAATTCTAGATTCCATACTTTCTCTTGTTATTCTTGTGTCTCTAGTTCTTGTATGTCATTACCTAATTCAAGGTAATAGGCTCCTTACTCTGATTCTTCAAACAAAATCTGTGATCTTGGATCATCTAACTTGGAAACTATATACTTGGATTTATTTTCAAGTTTAATTTTTTAATTTATACCTTTGATTGGAATATGAACACAAAACCAATCCATCTTGACTTATCCCCTATTTCTTTGTATAAGTTTATACTCAATAACATTTTGTAGGAAATAGGAATATCTGCTACTAAAATTGTCATTTTAAGCCTCTTATCTGGAAAAGCTGCTAGAATAACTTGAGCATCTTTGGTTTGTCTAATAAAGGGAAATTGTGTTTCCATTGAGTAACATCTCCCTATTGAATTATTTAGAGTGAGGCCAAGGGCATCAACTACTTTAGCTTGCATGACATTATTAGAAGCTCCAAAATCTAGGAAATAATTTTTCAAATTAAACCTATTGATTAAGAGAGATACAAAGAATGGATATATTATTTTAGATGTGAAAATAGATGTGGAAGAGGAAATTGTGGCATTTTTTTGGAAATATACCTATTTGGGAGTAGGAAAGATACGTTTTGAAGCATGAGTTGTATTGTTAGATCCTTTACTTTGAACATACTTAATTAGTCTATTCAACTGATCTAGATAGGATGTCAAGTATTCAAATTTTGACTTTGAATCTTAGTTTTTTTGATGTGGTCAATAATGTCAAAGGAATGATGGACATAGACAAAGTAAGATTATCTTCAATAGTATTTGTGACTAGCTTATGAAGTTGAGAAGAAGATGTTGCATATTTATCATTTGGAACAAGAGAAGAGGGTAAAGGACTACCTCTTTTGAGGATGCTAGCATCTAACCTGGAGTCTTTTTTCTCTTTCCCTTGTTCCTTGGAATATTTTTCACCAACTTACTAAGTTTGTGATCTTTTAAATACTACAAAATAGTGATTGTGATCATCTTAAAGCATTTATTCATAATCATTTTTTGATTCGTATTCAAGGTAGCTTATATTGGAGTTGCTAGTAGGATCTACAAAATCATTCTTATTAGCAGATCTTTGATAAAAATCATGAAACATATGATCTTCATTCATTTCAGTGTGGGTTTTTGGAACACCCTCAATTGCCAATCTTTATGGAGGCCCAAAAATATGATTCTGGTTTTGATTATTAAAATTTCATCTAGGTGTATTCTTGATAGGAGTATAATGAACACCTTGAGAAATTTACCTTTTAACTTACAGAAAGTGATTAACCAATTTATGCAACATGAGATTAGTAGTGGTTTATAGTCAAAGAAGATACATCAACCCTGAAAATTGTTTTCTTAATCTTTCCATCCATAATAAGGTCATCTTTAACCTTTTTAGTAATGTTTTGAGCTATTGATAAATCAACAAGATGTGCTCTACTCATCTAATAACTAACCTCTAGTAATTGAGCATTGATAAAAAATCACTTCTGATTATCACCAGTGAGTGGGTTGAGTAGTTTGAGGTATTTTATAGAGTAGTCTTTTAAATTTAGCAATGAAATCCCACATGTGTTCATGTGATTCTGTTCTAATAAGGTGAGTCAATTAAGTGAGCAATTTGTGTGAGTCTTCAACAACTTTAAACATTTTTTCAAATTGCTCATGCATAGTGTCCCAATTAGTTATGGTGTCAGGAGATAAATGGTCAAACCATTTTTTAGCTAAATCATGTAAGGTTTCAATGAAGATCATGACTAAAACATCTTTATGATCGATGCTAATCACTCCACATGATGTAAAGAAATCAACTAAGTGCTCATCTAGACTTTTTTCCCATCCCCTATGAACCTAGGAAAGTTATTTCTTGAGCCCCTAGGCAAGTCATGTAGAGGAGGATTAAAATTCAATGGTCTAATTTCTTCCCCATAAGGGACATAAAGTTGCTGTGCCATTCCTCTAGGAATAAAGAATCGAGGATGAATAGGTTGGATTATTCCTAAAGAATTATGTTGTAGTTGATGCACAAGAGTTTGTATTTGTCTGATAGACAAAATACTTGTTCTTCTTATTCTAGTTTGGGGAGAGAAATTGAAATTAATTTTTTTTACAGTTGAAAGAAATCATGAGTTTGGCTTTGAGCTCTTCTTGCTATAGTGAAAGGTTGATTGCATTTATGCTTCTCTAAGGAATTCTTTAAGTTAGTTTAGGTTTATAAACAAAGACTTGGTAAGTTATTACTTAACATGCAACAACTCAAGATAAATAAAGAGTTTCTTTTGTCATGCAACAACATAGGATAAACAAAGTGTTTCTTTTAGATAAGTAAAGATATCTTCATAAAACATGAGTTTCCTAGTCACAAGTGGGCCTCTATTTTGCATGCAACATTTTACACGACAGTGTGGAAAAATTGTAATTTTGGAGAACTGATAACTAGTCCGTGTCTATCTTACCCTTGTGTGATAATATATTTTTAGTTAAGTTTGTGTTCCCTAGTGGAGATACCAACAACTATTGGCTAGATATTTTGTAGGCTAACAAAATGTACCTAGGCAATCATGGGATTAAATCTCCTTCATTTAATGGTGAAGCTCTCATATGCTAATGTTTATCTACTCTAACTATTCACATTTATAGTTTTTTATAATTTATACAATTTATGCATAAGATATACATAAGTTATCTAATTTTTGGGTATTAATTTAATCATAAAGTTCATAAACCATAACAGATTAATTTTACAAGTAACAGATTCAAAGATTATGCAAAGAAGTTCTTAGAGAGTGGAGAATAAAAAAACTAGAGTTTGTGAAAAGAAAGAAACTGTACTTGATAACAAGTAGTTTTTATAGAGCTTATTGTATCCATACAAATAGATAAACATTCAAGATATGATAATTATTTCAACAAATTACTAATAAAAGTTTGAATTCATATTTAGACTAAATGATGACACTAAGTTTACCATTTTAATCCTCACAAAATGCATAGAAAGATCTCCTTTGACATAAAGTTCCTTAGAAATCAACTTTCTTCTTATTCACTTTGAACAAAGTTCATATAAAACATGCAAAAATCTAAATGCAAAGTTTCAAATTGCTTAATATTTTTTGTATAATAGTTACAAATTGATTTTACAAAAAATACCCTCTTTTTTACGTAGGTCCTCTCCCACATTTATACCATTTTTATATATCAAATACAATTAAGAGATAACTCCTTGAATTTTCCATGTGTTACGTTAAATTCTAAAAAATATTGGGAGACATCTTCCTTGAATTTCTCATGTGTGGCATGTAACGACTGATGACATGTAGCTCTTCTCAATTTTATTATTTTGGTCAAATACAACTTGTTTGCATGATACATATAACTCACTTAAGTAATTTGTTTTTACAAAATGACTTCAAGTAATGACATCTAGCCAAGTTACTTGAGTCTTTCATTTATAAAACAATTTATTTTTACAAGTAATTAATTTGAGTAACATTACTTATAAAAAAACTACTTAAAACAAAATTAGTTTAAATACATTTTTCAAGTCGTTTGAAGAAAATAGAAGAAATTAAAAAGAGAAAAAATAGTAATCACTCTAATTCATGAACTTCTATTTTGCACTTCTCTTTGTAGCTGATATGTTGTGACATCATAAATTGAATGGCTACATCATATATCTTGTAAATTGATTGCCTTTCCATTTCAAACCTCAGTATCTCATTTTACAACTTAAAATAACCTTTTACCTTCCCAAGATTGGGTTCCAACCTTTTGATTTGTTGATGACTTTTCATTAAATTCTTTATTAATTTCACTATCAATGGAGTCATGACATCTTTAATTACATGTTTGAATTATTGAATTAATTATTCATGTGTCCTTGGCAGTTACTCTGACCAGACATTCATAAGATAGAAGATAGAATCATCCAGATCTATTTTCACGTTATGAGCATCTTCTTCCAGAGACTTCATTTCTTCAAGCATTGATCAAAAAATGTGTATACAAAAAGATATGATGTGTTCTTCTGGTTTTGCTTTCATCATTGATCCCTCTTGAATAATATTTTATTCAATAAAAATATTTTCACTTAAATAATTTATTTGTTGAAGGCTTTCCTATTTCAATTCATATATTCTATTCTCACTTTCAATCTCTTTCATCAATGTTTTCAGTTGTGAAAATTTATTCTCGATATCAACAAAATTATTTGGAACCTTAGGAAACCATTTCTGTGTAGTTTGTATCATTTTATCTATCAATTCATCAATTAATTTGGCCTTATCACTCGTTTATTCTAATGAATTTATCATTTACTAATTTATTATATCTCCTAAAAGTAATGACTGATGGGGAGCAGATCATTCTACTTTGACAATTATCTCACACAAGTTAGAAATTTATTCCTTTAGTTTGGATTTATCAAGATTTTCTTCATCAAGATTATAAAAAGGGTATTTATTATTTCAATTTATTGACCTTAAGGCTCAATTATTAATTTTGAAGTCACTTTGGAACTCTTGGGATTTTTACCCTTATGATCAAGACTTTTCAAAAGTTGCGAGTCTATCTCTTCCAAGTTTTTTTCTTCTTTTGATTTAGGATCTGTTTGCAATACCAACCATGAGGAGAAATATATACCAATGTAAATGGATAAATGTATCATCATTTATTACTGATTATCTCCCATGTCTATCTACTAAGTGGGAACTTATTCTGTACCTAGACTATCTTGAATAACATTGGAAACTATTTATTCATCTTTCTCTTTCTTTGCTTGCTTGTCAAAAGTTTCCTATTCTTTTTCTTCTCCAGTGGTTTTGTTCTTAGGTTCAATTATTACCTTTTGTTGTGACACCTCCTAAGATGATATCACTTCTCCAATAGTTATCTGCTCTAGCTCTTTTTGGGTAGGAAGAGGATAAATGATGGGATGATCATCAGAAGGAGGTGGAGGTGGAGTAGTAGGTGTAGGATATGGGGGAGGAGGAGGAAGAACATCAACCTATTTCTGAATAAATTTATTTAGAGGTTTGAGGTTAGGAGTCTTTGGAGGTGACATGAGTGTGGATGGATCTACCTCTTTCATTACTAGCTATATGTTCTTCACTAGTAATGAAGATGATGATGTGGTAGTAGTGGTAGAAATAGGAGTGATATGAGGAGTAGTGTGTATGGAGGAAACCAGAGGAGATGTAGAGGTAACTCACTAAATTGACACCTTTTTTTTTACTAGAGAATATGTATCATCATCATTCTTCTTTTATTTAAATTTTTTTCTTTGGCTCTTGACTACCTTTTCCTTGCATCACTTTCTTTTTATGACTTACCTATCTATTTTTTATCATTACTAACTCCTTCATGAAATAGCCCTTACTAAGAAGCCATGTTGAGGTCATAACAAGAACCATTGAAGTCCTCATAGTAATATTCTTTACCTGATTCTTCTTGTAATCAATTTCTAGGAGTGGAGCATTATCTCCTCCCATTGTATGATAAGAATCATGAATTACTAGTCCATCATCTTTCATGTCTTCAGGAATGGTATCCAAATCAAATGAGATTTTTTTTTGAAAATTCATCCTACTATTATCTCTTCTTATTACTTCAAACTCATCTCTGCAATCAATCCAAGAGTCTTCTAGAGTAGGGATATGCATATATTCAAGAGAAATTGTGTTTTGTGCTATGCCTCTACAATCAAAATTTGCTCTAGCCTTAAAATATGATTGATTTTAGTTATGATACATCTCTATTTGTACATTCTTGGCCTTATAAATTCTTACACAATTATATTGGCCACTAACAACAGGGAAACCAACTAAAAAATGGTGAACTTTTGATTGTAGATCATGTAACTCCACCATTTACCTACATAATTCCATTAGAATCCATTTATCACTAGGGTACCTTGGTAATTTGACTAGTGTCCTTGTGAAACCACCAACTTTGATGTATCTAAAATTTAAGAATTGGATAAAAATACATCCAAAATGGGGAACTACTTCCCAAGCTACATCATATACTCTCTTGGCCTTAAAATCAACATTCAATATACAAATTACTTCGTAGAAAAATGTATCATTTACCCTTTTATAATGATTTAAGTATTCTAAAAATGTCAATTGAGGGTCGTATTCATAGATGGGCTCTGTTTCTGTCAACCCTTTTATAGTCAACCTAGAAAATTCTCCATTAGATACTACAACATATACTAAATATGAAGTCATTTTGAAATCAAGAGTTTGAAATACATTACAAACTGATGATCAATGTTGTCACTTATCATTGTTGACCATTCAATCATAGCAGAACTCTTATTGATATCAATAGCCCTTATGTAAGCATACATCTAGGTCAAAAAACACTTAACATTTTTCTTTGCATTGATCCTACATAGTAACTATGTGATGTCATCAACTTCTTGGACCAAGTCAGACCTCATTATTTGATTTTAAAACTTTGAGGGATATTTTTATTTCTTTAGATAATTTATATTCATTATCTTGATATAATATGTTATATTACTCTCCCAGAGATGTTTAGCTTTTTCCATTGATAAGTCTATCACTTTAGGTCTTGATAGGATATTTAAATAGTAGTAAAAATACTAAAAATCTAATTTGATCACAAAATTTATTGAAGTATCTTTTACTATTCTAGTGAGAGAATCATAATACTTGGCACATTTTGAAACAAATTGTGGCAGTTGTGTAGAGCTTGGAAAAGTTATAACTTGTAGGATTTCACTATTTGTCATTACCAACATGAGTGGTGTTTTGGTTGTGGCTTTAGATATTTCTAATAACTTAGGTTATGGAAGCATGTCCCATATCAATGTCACTAATTTTTGACACTTTGGATGCAATGCAAGACTCAATGGGATAACCCTTGTATTCATACTTCATCCCTCCTGTTGATTTCCCAACTTTCTTTGCTTTAGTCTTTCCCTCCCTACTTGGTCCTAGAAATTCTTCGAGTGCAAGTTCAGGAACTTATTCAATTAGATTTTCTTCTTCTTCTAATCCTAATATTTGTTGTGAATAATAATGGAAAGACTTGGTAAATGCTCTTGAAAACGTAGTAATTGTCTTGCTAGTTTAGAAAAGGTTGATAAACTAAGTTAAGTTGCTGTCTTGTGTAATAATCCTAAGCAAGCTTCAAGTATTAGGAACTTCAAATAGTATTAAAACATAAAAACTCTTGGACACTATTCTAAGTAATAAGGTGTTACAATATTGGGAAGGTCTGGATATTTCTCAAGTCTTCAGGGTTGAAGACTATGAATGATTTACAAATCTAGGTTTCTTTGGGTAAGTTAGTAGGGTTGGAAAACCTGATGAAGTATAAGCAATAGGTAGTTGGAAATATAGGTAAGCATTGCTCCTTGGGAACTCTATGTAATGTGTGACCAATTATTTACGTTCAAGATCCTAAGTAACAAATCATGAAGAGTTCAGTAGATAATCTAGGTCAACTACTAGGCATTTTTAGAAAGATTTTATCTTTTGGGATTTTGTTTGATATTTTCATATGTAAAGTGTTTTTAAATATTTTTACAAGGTTGTAATCAACACCATGCATGCAAAGATGACATACAA
This sequence comes from Torreya grandis, assembly GCA_037957365.1. Taxonomy (NCBI): domain Eukaryota; kingdom Viridiplantae; phylum Streptophyta; class Pinopsida; order Cupressales; family Taxaceae; genus Torreya; species Torreya grandis. The sequence continues at coordinate 5,583,998 of JARHVA010000135.1, forward strand.
TTTCAAGTAAAACAAGAAATGATAGAAAAATTTTAAAATGGCGAATGAAATTTTACTCATAGAAAAATGAGATATACAACCATAATGGGATCATGAAACCAAAGGGAAAATAATCTAAATACCTTGAATGTAAATGGGCTGTGAAGATTTTATGCCAATATCTCTCCATAAGCTCAAATAATGTCACTCAAGATTCATAAGGGAAGTAACTAGGTTAGAATATATGAAATCTAGGTTGAAAATGAGGTAAAATTTTCAAATATTTATATTAACATGTGCATTAATGACAATGAAGTAACACATATGAGGATAACCATGTTTGTATTTTGCTGATTGTTAGGTTTCATGAAATACTTCGCTTAATTTGGTTTATGAAGTCAAGTAACTCTGTAATCCTAATTTGGTCTAAGATTGTGAAGACTTTGGGCTTATGAACATTTATTGCTTACTTATGACTTGAGAAAGTGAAGTAACTTCAGAAACCTGAATTGTTTTAATCAGTGTTTTACGGGTTTAAAAATCTACTTTGCTCAAATTTTATGAGAATTAAAGTCATTTCATAACTTCTATTTAGACTAGATGGTATAACTCAGGTTTTTGAAGACAATTTTCTTCACCTTTGTTATCTGAATAAGTAACCTAGAGAACCTGAGTTGGCCTAGAAATGAGCCCAAATGCTTAGTTTCTTGAATTTATTGGAAATATGGGCAAATGGGTTTTATGATAATGACTTATCTAGACATTTTCTAACCTTCTGGTGAAATTTGAAGTAATTTTGATAATGAAATCAATTATAATGAAAACTACTAAATTTTAACTCTTATTTAGGGGACTGAGTTTTGATAAGGATACTTGACTCTCATAAGACAAAAGACAAAAAATTTAATAGGGGTAACCCATAATTTACAAGTGTGAAATTTTGGGGAAACCAGGACTCTCCAATCTCCATGTGGATGGGCAAAGTCATCCCTCCACCTTAGAAAGCTAACACTAAAAACAATCTAGTGTCAGGCTATCTATGGTAACCTTGAAAGTTGTACTACTCAAATGTGCTCATAAGCCCAACACTAGAGCACATAAGTAAAAATGAATCCATAACATTGTCACATCCTCTACACCCACAAATCCTTATATATTTGTGCTAATAAGTTTAGTGCCTAGGTAAAAACTATTAGGTGCTCCCACATATCTGCTAGCACCCCTATTAGGCTCCATGTGAACTTTCCTCCTCTTAATTCTATAAATGCATAACAAGATATGTCCAACATCACTATGGTCATCACCCATATCCCATCCCAATCTTAATTATAAAAATCCTTAAGGTTGAAGCATCTTAATGTGAAACCAATGTCTACAACATCATCCCCTTATAACCATGTCCACACAGATACTGTCATCTCTCAAATAATAGAATGATATGTATTCTCTATATTGGTAGTTATAGTATCCTATAAATATCCTCAAGGGTCACTATAATATACCCTATTATAAATAAAAATATCCTTACATTTGGATCCCATCACTCTAGTAACACCACTACTAGACTTTGATCCTAGTGTACTCAATGATAGTGGCACAGTCCTCCTAATCCAACCACCTCAAGATGCTCTTAGTCTATATATCACATGACCTCTCTTAAGTGCTCTAGTAAAGGTGGCACTCTATAATGCATCATCAATAGTACATGTGCCTATAATCCTATATTCCCCCTAGATTCATTTAGTTTTATAATAAATAATCATATCATTTATCTTTTGTTTATCCCTTAGGAATTGGCATTGACCCTTTGTGGATCGATCCTAGTTAGTTATGGATCATCATCGACCATATGATTAGTGTCAATACCTAACCAATTAGTGGATGATCCTTATGGAGTTGGTATCAATCATTTTAGGATTAATGTCGATCCCTAAAAAACCCTACCACTCTTTAAACCCTATCACTAAGCTAGCTCAAAATTAAAAAAATTCAAAACTTCACAAAAAAAACCAAAAAATAAATTATCCCTACTTCGTCATGTGATTGTCATCATCATCACCCACTCCCACTAGCCTCCATTGTGTACATCTAATTATAATCCATTGATTGGTGTCAAATTTTTGGCTCTGGCTCAAATTATTCAATCTCATTTGCATAATGAGTGTTGAAGCCATTCAATAGCCTATTTATATCCCTTTTGGTTGAAGATGATTCTTTACCAATTAGCATTGATTCATTCCTAATTGGGATGGATCTATTGATCAATGGTAACTTATTCCCTTTTTAGGCTCCTTAGCACTACATACAAATCTCTTGCATCCTTATAACCCTATTTTAAGACAACTTAAGTAATCCTTTTTCATAAATATCATATCCTTTGTTACCCATCATTACTAGCTTGCTCATGTATGCTTACTGATGGTCTTGTAACCTTTGAGAGGTCTACATTTGTTTCAATGTCTATCCCCTATAGATCTTGAAAATGTACCTCATCTTTAGAGTAGTATGTCCTTAGGTAACACACACATACCATAACACATCAGATGCTTTGGTCAGACCATCCTATCCTTTACCCTCTTGATTGCCTTTGATAGAGCCAAGAAGTTCCTAGTTTTGGTAATCCATTACTTGTTTGCCTCGAGGCATTCCTAATTAGGATATCTTATATCTTATTAGTGCCACATTATACTTCATGTCTATCCTTACATATTTAGAGATCATTTTATGTTTACTCTATCCACTAATATCTTCATTTTATAACCTAAATCCATCTCATTATCCTTCACTAGCTCCTGATTTGAGGGGAAATACCTCCTGATTAAAACTAGGGACATTAGACCCATCCTATTTTTTGTCTCGTAGTAGGTTATCATAAACTGCTAAAAAAGGGGGCAAATGTAGACACCATAAATTTACATCATTTTATTATTAATAAATGTATCTTACCCCTTACTTACCTTTCTTATGCTAGTTAATATAGTTTTACTATTTACCGTTTAACATTATGTAAGTAATCTAACTAATTACTATTTTACCTAGGTAACTAGTTAATCACCCTTAAATCCTAGTTAAATCTCTCCAAGCCTAATAAGGGTAAGTTGTTTTAACCTTAATAAAAACCTTCTCCTACCTGATCCACATTAAAGCTAATTTGAACTAAGTTTTTAATTGAGATCTTGAGTTATTGAAACCAACATCTCAAACTTAGACAAAATCAGTAACATTTATCATGATCATCATCGATACTATTAGGATTGATGCCAATTTATAGCTAAGCCAACCTCAAGTTATGGATCTTAATTTTTGCACACTAGAACACTGATGAAATTACCCTATAGCACTATGGAAGAATGCCATCCTAGTTTTAATCTATCCACACTCTACCCATAACCAACCCTATCCCTGTCAATGAGGTATTTCACTGTAGCACTAGAAGCTCTTGCAGAAGTAAGTATGTTGTGTATTTGGTTGGTTTCAAATTATTGTATCATTACTTTCTATTTTTTTTGCTATTATAAGTTTGTTTACATAAATAAATGGCCACTTTAAGAACCTTTTAAGATCTATAAAATCCTTCCTTACATACCTTTTTGAGTCTTTCAGTACCCACTATAAATATTGACCATGATTCTTTCTAGATTGACATTGATTACCTATTTTATATTGATTTTGATACAGTCGGCATCGATCCTTGTGTTTTCATTTTTATCTGTAACCTAAGACTAGATTATCAATCTTAAATATATCCATTTTGATGTCTTTAAATCCTAAAATTATGTATTGTTGTCTGTAGATGATCTTGCCTGGTGTAATACATGATGTGGTATGAATTCATAACTTACCGATAGTTCATAATCTCTTATTTTCTGATTAAATTGACATCGCTTTTGAGTTGGGAATTTGCATGATTGTCTTTGCCGCAACTCTAGAAGCCATCATTGATCAACTAGAAACAATCCAAGAATAAGAGGACCTAGCCATAACATATTTAAATGAACATTTTGATAATATATATACAATATATTTGTTTGCTTTATTTCAGTTTCATAATCTTACCACATGTTTTATTGTAATTTATCTTATTTTATTATCCACTTGATTGCATAAACATTAGACTAACATCCCTTTAGGGAAGTATACCACTTCTTAGAACTACACTTGTATCAAGTAGTCCACCCATATCTATTATTAATAAATCTTGTCTAAGTTGTCTTTGTTGTGTAGGTAGTCCTTCCTAGCCAAAAAGGAGCTCCCACCTCACTAGATCAATGGTTCACATTCCCATCATAGGTATTCCTATTTCAAAATCTTGTATCATTTCCATTTTTAGTAAGTTATCTTTAATAATAAAATGAATTGAAAAAATATTAAAACACCTTCTCCACACCAAATAAATTGGGTTATCTATAAGATTCCTAAAATTTTCCATAAATCACTTTAGGTTTCCTATACCTCCATTTGGTTGAATAAATAAATTTAACCCTTTGCAATCATTTCAACCTGTCATTAGTTTAGTTTATTACAATAACCTATTTTACAACCATAATATACTTTTGTTTAGGTCTATTGAGAGCTACATCCTTGTAATATAGGCTTAGGATTTGGAACATTTTTCTATTGACATTTACATTATAGGTAACCCTTTATTATATTTACAAAATTCATTCTATCTTTATTTGATCATCTATTTATCATTCACTCTATTTAATTGATGTTACTCAAGTTGAGGTCTCTTGAGAGAGAGGATAGTTTTAGGTCATCCTAGCCCATGTAAAAAACTTGACATGAATCTTATTCCACCTTCAGCTATATCAATTTCATGTTTTTCCTTCTATATTATTTGTAAAATATTTAAAATCATCATTCTAACTATGTCGACCAGTCAGGTAGATTTGTATACCTATTTATGAGCAATATTGGCCAATGTAGTACCATTTTGTGTTTTTTTATACTATAATAGCCCGTTTGATATAATTTTTTGTTTTTGCAACTATATTGGCCAACCTAATAAAACTATGTGTGTTCATTTTTAGTTTTTCAATATTATAATTATATTATGTAACTTAATACCACACTTTTTGCATGTTTAATTTCACTACATGTTGTAAATATAAATTTTCATCTTTGTTTTTATTTTTTAACCTAAAAGCTATGTTTCAAAAGTTTTAAAACTATATAAAATCTATCATTCTAGTACAAGTAGTGATCCATTTTAAAAACACCATGGTGTGAAGGGTGTTCCCTAATACTTAAGCCAATAGACAAAATTATGAATGAGATTTAGTTTCCATGTATCTCACCATATATTATAAATTCCTAGGTTTTTTCTATTTTTATTGACCTATGTTAAGACAATAATATGTTTGATTTTATAGTACACTGATAAATGGTTGGCCTTAGTGAATTATCATTAATAAACCTCAGAGAAGGGATAGTGTGGCCATAATTATGGTGGAATCCTCCTTGGTTAGTTCCTTCATGATCATATTCACTATATTACAATTAGGATCAGTATATCTAAGAGCACAAAAATTAGTCAAATACTTTTTAGTCTACATACTTATATTTATTTTTTCAAATTATTTAGCTATAAATTAGTTTACTTGTATTATACAATATATCATCCAACCTTATACCTTTTTGTGTTCAATTTTTGAACTACATTAGTCATCCTAATATAATCCATTGTGTTTTTAAATTTCGTCATCCTACCCAATTCTTTTTTATGTGTCTTACTATCTATATCAACTAACCTTATATATTATAATTATATCTTCCCTCAACTAATTATATAAGCTAATGTGATAAAGTTATTTCATGTCATCATATTATATCGGTCAACAAGATACAATCTATTTTTTCTAGTTTTAGTTATCAAATTTATGGGCTAACATGATACCATCTAATTTTTTTTTCATATTTTAACCTATACATTTCTTCATGCATTCATTTGGTTAGTAGGTCAGCTTATGCAATAACTGTGGCCTAGGTAGACTACATATAAGAGGTTGTGGGTAGTTATTTATCATCATATATTACAAATTATGTTCTTACTGAAGCTTATGGAGGTTGTCCCCTCAAAGTGGCTTGTATTTTATTCATATATTCTACAATATTTTAGTCATATTGTGATCTATTATTGTTATTCTACTTTATTGTTGAAGGAATTTCATTACAAGTGGTATCAGAGCTATGATTTATGTAATTATGTGGGCAAAACCCTAGTTTTAGATATTTTCTTATATCTTTCAATTCACTATAAATTTTCTTGAAAATATTTTTACTAAAGATGGGGAATCAGTCAAGGACATTAGAAAATAAAAATTACCATTTGGAGGTCAGTTTTGTGAAAATTATTTTCATTTTAGTGTTTATCATAAATTTACTCTATAGTATACAATTCAAGGAATGTTTTTGAGTTATTTACATTTTTGGAAATCATATAAAAATATATATAGGTTATCTTCTTTATACTTTCTGATTTGAGGCTGACATAAGTAAAAATATGCTTGGTCAAATTTGGGTCAAATATGCCAATTAGGATCAACATTATCAACCCTATTTATGGCAAGACCGCAAACTAGGGGTCGAGCAAAGGGTGCCAAAACATGAGATAAAAGTCTTCAAAATGAATATATGGAGTCAAAAGTGGGAGTTACTGGATTGTTTGTACCATGGTTCTATGAGATAGATCACAAAGTGAGCAATGTGCAAGGCATTGAAAATGAAATACAAGGCTTACAATCTGATATGAAAGTGGTATAATCTACTTTGGAAAATATCATGATGGATTTACAAAATAATAATCCAAATCATCTAACTATCACTATTACACAACTCCACCATGGTGGATCTCCTAACTAGCCTAATCAAAATCCAAGTACCTTACCATAGAGGAACATGTTAGCAAAGGTAGATATGTGTAAATTTTATGGAAAGGATCCACTCAATTAGATAAAATGAATAAAGAATTTTATTGATCTGCATCAAATCTCATGTGGATAAAAGGTTATGATATCCTTGTATCTAGAACTTGAACCATTCATTTAGTATTGATGGTTGTGTACTCAAAACAAAAAAGATGACTCTCAATGTCACCTAGTCAGTTTTTATAGAGGACTTACAATTACATTATATAAATAGTCTGACAGAGAATTACTTTAATCAACTTGTAAAAATTTGATAGAATGGATCAATCAAGGATTATATTCATTATTTCTATAACCTATCTTTGCATGTGGATATAATTTCTTATGAGAACCTAAATGATCTATTTTTGGGTAGCCTCGAAGACCACATTCAATATGAGGCATGGATGTTTAATCCACTTAAGGTTTTTTATTCTATTATCATGGCATGTAGGCTAGGGGAAAAATTCATAACAAAAAAGAAGCAACCATTCACTCAAGATCATATCCTATTGACACCATCATTTCTTTCACCTACCAAATTGACCCCTCAACAAGTTGAAAAGAAGCATGTAAAAGTATTATGTTTTGGTTGTTATATAAAGTGGATTAGAGGACATCGATTTGTTAAGAATAAGCCATTATATGTTGATGGATCTAATGAATATGAAAAAGAGGATGATTCCTCCAATGTTGATGAGGAAGAGATAGAGGAGGTACCTAAAGATTACCAATCTACAATCTCTTGTCATGCACTTTTAGGTATTATCATTCCTTAAACACTTAAGTTGGTGGGTTTCCTTAATAAACAAAAGGTAATAGTATTGATTGACTCAAGGAGCATACATAACTTCATCAACCATAAGTTGGCCACTCAATGGAATTATTTCATTTAGCCATCACCAAAATTCTAGGTCATGATTTTAAATGGTGGCATAATCCATTGTTCAAGGAAATGCCATAGTATTAAGATTGCTATGGGTGAGTACAATCTAGATTATTCTATGTTTTCTATTCCCATTGGTGGTGCAGACATTGTTTTGGGAGTGCAATAAATCATAACCTTGGGTAAAATTGAGATAAACTTCCAATAACTATTCATACACTTTCATACTGAAGGAAGGAAAATTTTACTACATGGATTATGGACAAAATATCCACAATTGGGTAGTTCACATCAAATGACAAAGATGCTGAAAAGGGGCCAAAAGAATTTATATCACAATTATGTTCCATAGAAGTTTAACCCACAAAACCATCTACACATCCTAATCTACAAATGATTCATGATGACCACCCATCTATTTTTGGCATAATGCCAAAAGGACTACCACCAAAAAGAGAACATGATCATGTCATTCTACTGATTCCAAGGAGTCAACCACCAAATATCAAACCATATAAATATCTATATGCACAGAAGAGTGAAATAAAAAATATGGTCTATGAGATATTGGAGGTAGGGTTCATCAGGAACAACTAGAGTGCATATTCATCACCAGTGGTCAAGGTGCATAACAAGGATGACATATGGAATATGTGCCCATATTATAGAAAACTCAATAAGTACACCATCAAAGATAATTTTCCTATTCCAATAATTGATGATTTACTTGATGAGTTTCATGGTGCTATTTATTTCACAAAATTGGATCTTTGTTTCGGTTATCATCAAATTATAACCAAGGATAAAGATGTTCATAAAACCACTTTTAGAACTCATGAGGGCCATTATGAGTTTTTAGTAATGCTCTTTGGTCTTACAAATGCACCATCTAATTTTTAGATCTTGATGAGCTGCAGATGATCCTCCATTATTTATTAGCATACAAATTAGTGATATATAAGTTAAGTGAGCCTTTATTAATGAGGGTTATAGCAGCTATGTCACCCACCTTTATTTCATTAAGACCCTTAGGTATTCTGAATGTAATCTCAAGTCTACATGTAGCACATGGAAAGGCTACGATAGAAGGCAAATGCTTCCTTTAGGATGTGTGTGGCTTCCCATTATTATCCCACCTATCACCATTTTTGTGAAGGTGATGATATTCAAATTTTCCTTTTCATATAAAATATTTATTGGTAGGCGGACTCATCGTATGAAAGCTATCGCATCTTTCACTTACCAATGCATAAAATTTACTCACAATGGATCCATTTACAGGATTTAAAGAGACACTAACCCTTGGAATTTCAAATAATTCCAAGATTATGGTGTCTTCAAGATTCCTATTCTTGAGCCTTTACATAGTGTTCTATTCCATGAGTCATAGCATCTCAACTTTCCTATCAACTCAACCACATGTTACAATGGGCATCTTGAGCTCATTGGTAACATTCCTCCTAACCTTTTAGACTCCAATGATGATGAGCCTAATGAGATTAACTTAAAAATAAAATATTTTGATCTCTCACCTCATCTCATCTCATAGCTTCTTGATTCCTTGTAGCCTCACTCTTGTAATCCTCCTTGTGATGAAATTCCTAGAGTCTTAACCAAGACTAGGCACTCTATTCACCAAGCTTCTTCTGATGACAAGGTCATCATAACTTGTGTCATCGATCTTCATACACTAGATTATGATGATGGATATTCTTTAGATGATCCTATTTTAGGTAGCCTTGTCCCAACCCATGATGTTGAGATTGTTTGTTACCGCTCTTCTTTACTTGAGTCTTTTTATGCATCTCATCATTCTCTTTCATTTATAGTTCTTTATTCTTTTATTTTTACTCTTAATCATAGGGTAAAGATGGTGATGATACCTCCAATTTATGAATTGCCACTCAGGACCATGCTCGTGGATCATTCTATGATTGGGCCTTATCACTTTACCACACCTAGGATATTCCTCCTTAGACCTTATGCAAATCCTGCCCCTCCTTTAGTATGACCTGATATAGTTAGTCCTATTCCTTTTTCCATTATAGTCGGACCTATTTCCACTCTTGCTGTTACTGAGTCTCTTCTTTCTTCTCATCTTAGTGCTCCTCATATTGAGCCTAGTTACACTTCTTCCTCATCATCACCCTCCCTTGATGATGGTTTGCTTCTATTGCCTAAGATGGATAATTTACCCACCAAATGGGTTGATGATTCCTCTTCAGATTCTTCCATTCCTATTTCACCTCCTTTTGTGAGTGCTCTTAAAATCACTCATAAGCATATCCATTACTTCCATGAGAAAGATAATTACTCTTCTACTCATTGTCATAAGTTATGACAATACCTTGATACCTTACATCCTTCTTTCCCATCATTAGATGAAGCCATACCTTCCTTGAAGGTACTTCCTAAATATTTACCTAAGTATGGTGAGGTATATTGTCTATGGCACCTATGTGGCATGAATCACATTGATCATTACCACATGATTCAACAACATCTTAAATATCACCTTGTAGCCATCCCTGGACCTTCCACCATTCCTCCCATAGGTCATTATCATAAGAAGGTTCATCCTTCTTCTCCTATGGTTCCACCTCTAGTGGTTGTATCACCTCCTATGGTACCTTTACCACCTTTCAAACCTCCACCTATGGACCTTCCATCACTTATGGATCTTTCTCCACCCATGAGTCCTTCACCTATAATTCCTTCTTATCCTATAAATCATGTTTCCATTCATTCTCAACATGATCCTTTGAGCATCCTTACTTTTTTAATTAAGGAGATTAGAAAAGAAGTATTTGCCCAATATTCAATAAATATTGAAGAGACCTTAGCTTCAGTATGCATTCAACTTCATAGAGACTTATTTGATGTATTGGATAGTGTGTGTAAATATATTTACTAGTATTTATGAACACATGTATGGTAATTTCACATTTATATTTGGAGTGGACATGTGCTCCACTCATATTTTTTATCTATTTGATTATATCATTTGACACTGTGTCAATTTTTTTTTATATCATGTTTCTCCTTATTATTGTACTATAGTTAGCTTATTTTATCATTTTTAGAATATTATTGTCTTTCTCTTATTATTGCTTTGATTTATTTTCTTTTATAATTTTTCTCAAAACTCTTTCCTTGTATCTTTTTGATTGATTGCTTTCTTATATTTATTTTTCATAGATAGTTGTCATGGTGACTTGGTTATATTTACCCTCTTACCTTTGGTCACTATCTCCTATTACCATGTGATCATTTTGTAATTAATCTTTCTCATTACTATTTCTTTTCACCGGTCCTCTTTTAGATCTCCTTTTTCCCTTGTTCCTTTTTCTGCAAACTAAGAATATACATGGTTGAGACTTGAGATCACACACCTAGTTCATTGTCAAGCCTAAGTGTTATACTCAGTGTTTTATCTTTGGTTACTTAGATTTCTTTAGCCTTAACCTACAACTCATTCATGTGTATCACTATCTCTCTCATGATTGTTTATTCCAAATCTGTATGGAGGAGGAATCTTAAAAATCCTTCAAAATAAACTTAAAAGATCAATAATTTAAAAAAAAAGGAAATGATATCAAAAGTCAAAAACATTGAATATTCTTAAAAGTCTAATCACATTAAAAGATAAGATTTAAAGCACATCTCCTTCTTCTATTCAAATCTCAAACTCCATAGTTGGCCTCATGGTAGAGCTGAGGTCCTTTGGGGTCTGGTAGACTAGTATATTAGAAGAGGATAATAAAAAATCTTTTAGTGATACCTACTTTCTCATGAAAGTACCCAATATTCGTAGTAGACTGATGACTCTATAAGGGGTCCTAAGGAGTAGGGAACACATTGTGGGAAGGTAGATCCATTTTACTTTTCCTTGTACCAATCTACCATCATGAGTTGATCTTAGTAACACACCTATTTTCCTACAAAGATTTTGGTCTATAGCAAGAGGTTTTCCTTTGTACATAGATGACCACTAGTCACTTAGTGTCTTTTCATATCCTTAGTATGCCTCTTGCCTCCTAAGGTCTTCTCGTAAGAAGCCCAAGAATTGATTTTTACACTCCCTTTGTCATTCATTTTCCTTCATATTTCCTCTTAGGAATATTTTTTTTCTTACTGATCACTCCCCATGGGATATCATTTGTGAGTTTATTTATAAGACCATGGATAGGACCTGACATCCCTAAAAAATTACCATCTTTTCCATCATATTATCCACATCCTTGATTTACCATTACTTATCCTTCTACTTGCCAATGCTGTTTTGCCATTCCCTTGGGTTTTTATTTTGTGAGTTATAGTGTAAGACCATAGATACGACCCAAACTTCCTCAATTTTTTTTCCAATAATAAAGTCACCATCCAAAATTACATGTGTCAAATATGAGATAAGATTCTATTGATTATGAAGTTACACATCATTCACATGTTTCCCATCTTAAACTAGTATGTTTTATGCTTTATTCATTTTTTTACCTTTTATTTTCTTATTTTCCAAGTGCATGTAAGATTAAAACCATTTCTTGAATTTCTCATACTTCCTAGTTTGAATTAGTATGATAAATTTAAGATCAAATTTTCACAATTTTGTTTTTCTTTTGTATTCCCATCATGATATAGTATAATTAATTGACTTAATTTTGATTTATTTTTTATACCATTTGTGCCCTTTTACATACCTTCCATTTTATTACATTGTTTGTCATGCTTCCCAACGTGATATTTAGTATGATTTTACTTATTTTAATTTTGTGCAAAAGTATTTCCCATTGGTTTAAAAACAAATCCCCTTTTACCATTTTGTTTGCCATTTTATTGGATCTTTATACTTAGGCATTTTTCATTATTACACATTTCCTAACTTGAAATAGTGTGTAGTACATTTTTAATTGATTATATTTTTCCAAGTCCTTTTTTGCCTATTTCTTTTTAACTATAAATGTGTACTCCATAATGCTAGAAAAGAAACCACACCACATATATTTCCTATAACATATACAACAAAGATAAATACATGTGGTAGAAATAAATATATCCAAAGCATCCACAAACACAACTACCATAAAGACAACATGCATAACCAACACCAATAAAGTCAAAATGATACATCATATATATACCATTAGTTTTATACAACATATACAACCATATACAAAGCCTCAACACTAGGGCTAGACTCCATCCTATCTATCTCATGGCCTTACCATGTTACTTGCTGAGGCCTCAATCTGAATCTTCTGAATGGTATGCTATAATGAGGTAGTATGAGATCTCAATCCCTCTACCTATCCCTATAGGCATGCTATATACACTTGTGTCTACACCAACTCAACTTAGGTTATTATATGTGCCTATGTCAACTAAGTCTACATCATTGTATATGCCTACATTATCTATGTCACTATATCCAAATGTGTAGCTCTCTCATTTACCAAGGCCTTCAAAGCTTGTCTCTCAATTGCACCCATATTTATTGGTGGCTACATCCTATATCTTTACAACTGTATCTACCTCACTACCTCACCAACTAATCTAAACATGCTCTCCTGAGTTGAGGCAGATGGTACACTCAGATACTCTAGTGTCATGGGGTCATATGTCTATAGAGTTTCATCTAGGACATCATGAAGTGATCTCCTTACTAAGGACCCCCATCTCTCCTCCTCATCCTCAAGTATGACTACAAAATCACACTAGATGGATATTAGATCACTATCATATCTCATAATATCTATCTATATCTCTCTATTACCAATTAACAACTTAAGAAATAATTTAACCAGCTTCATACCTATCTATGTCTTAGCTTTTATGATATCATCATTTATATTATTACCTAGCATAGTCTCCCCATCTATACGGCCTCCTAGTACCTCTTCAATAGGTTACCTCCTCAGTTCAAACTTGGATATCATGGCTTGTGTCTATTTCAACCTTTATTTGAGTGGTATTTTTATCATCTCCTCTAGATCATTTATAGGGTCATTCAAGATGTATATAGTCTCCACTCTCTCCATTATCCATCACCACCATGTCCTCAAAGGCTACTATTTGTCCTATTATAAGGATGGTAGTGGTACATCTGGTATCTTGACCTCCTCTACCACTCCTCATGCCTAACCAGTCTATGATCAATCCTAATGTGGCCTCAATATTAGCCTCACTATCAGTGTCACTAGATGAGGTAGGCCCATATATCTTAGCACTCATGCCATCAGATGTGTCTTTCTTTACCATATATAGTGTCCAACCACCTCTCTTCTATCTAGTGATAGTGCAACTATGTGCTATCTCACCTATGTACTATTATGTAACCATACGACTATCATATGATGTTTGCATGTCTCACCAACCATAACACTGACATATGGGGAATGACCCATGCTACCTAGTCCTCCCTCCATCTCTACACTTGAGGTGACCCATAATTGACCACATGGGGCAACTAGCTGGTCAATACATAGGAAATATCTCATATATACATGCTATCAATAGTATGATTACTCCCATAGTCTTCTGCCCTCTCACCAACATCTCAAATATATCATGTATGAGTTAGACCCAAATGACATAGCCTAGATTGTATATTTCTCCCTCATCTAGAATCATCCTACTCAAGTCTACCACAAATAGTGGTACCTTGCCATCTGGCTTGTGATAGAGCATGTACTCTGTCACAAGGCCTATCACCACCTTTTGGAGGTTTAGAATCTATGATATGTACATATCATCCACATTGACTCTCCATCATCTCAATATCATCTCTAATATTGTAGCCCATATGGCTAAGGCTCTCCTCTCCTCTAAGCTATCTAGTATCCCTGTGGTCATTAATTCTCTTACTATGGGCAACTCAAGGATGGCATGGGCATCCTCTAGTATAATACCCACCTCTATCACATACCCATCCATATCTCATATGAAGGTGTTAGTTAATCATTCCCAACATCCGAGGAACATGAATAATAGGTTAGCACTGAGGGGGATCCTGCACATATTAGCTATACCTCATAGACCCATGGCTACAGTCTAGCTTGATCTCTATCTGACAATCTATCTAACAAATATGTCAAATAAAACACATCCACCAACCTCCAAAATCTTGACCATCTTTGTAACAAAGAAAAAACAAAGGATGTATTAGTTCCTCCATGTCATGTATAATCACAATACATTCTTTACACATCATTTTTACAATTTTAATTAAAAACAAGCCTAAATGCTATTACCATCTTCATTTTATCTTATTTTTAGCCTGCTTGGTCCCACTTGCTTTCCTTTGGTCATTTCAAGCCATTCTAGCCCACTTTTGGCTTTTTCACACTTTTCCATGCTTATTTTGGTTTCATAGTCAACCTAGTTTGACCAAAATTTCCCTATTTTTGTCATAGTTAACTTCAAATTCTAAGTTAACCCTCTTATTTTACCCTCCTTGGTATTGAGTTTTCATTCTGGCCCTTACATACTAGTTAATCACTTTGTTTTATCTTTTTAGCTTGCAGATCACATTAGGTCGACCCATACCTATTAGGTCAACCACATGGATATTACCTTGTTTTATCCTACTAGGTCAACTTGGTTGACCTAGTGCATTCTATGTGCTGACCCAGTAAATTTTTCATAAAATGTGCATTTCACTCACTTTATTCTTAAACCCTTCAAACCCATTTCCCATCTTCCTATTCACTACCCTTAGTTTCTAAGTTTGCTCAATTTTGACATATATAAATGCTTAAAATCAAATTTTATAAAAAAATAACTTAATTTAATATAAAATTTCAAAAACTAATTTGAGATCTTTAGTTGCATACCTATAGTGTACCTACTGCCGCCTCTGGGTGTCCTCCTCATCTAGCCTATAATTCCCTCACCATCCTAGTCTTGTTTGTTCTCAGAACTCTCTTTTCTCTCTTTCATAATTCAAAAAACCAAATGAATTCTCTTTTTCCCTTTTTAAAAGCACCTTTTTACCAACTCAATTCTTTCATTTATTTTTAGGCAAATTCCTTGTTTTGCCTCTATATTTGTTTTCGCTCATCCATTTTACAAACCATAAAATGTGTTAAAATCATGATGACGTAGAGATTATTTTCCACTGTCATATGTATATTTTCAATTTTTTTTATTTTTTTCTATTTTTTACTCTAACTTCTATAGGTTTGCCTAGTGCACTTTACATTAGACACCTTTATTTTTTATAGTTTGCTTCTTTACCTATGATACTAAGGTAAGTTAAAGGTATGTGTTTGTAAATATAGTTATTTCATTTATCTTATGTTATGTGCTATCATGTTTTATTTCAAAGACCATCTGGTATTGCATTTATGTGACACGTGATGAGCTTCAACTGGGGTATATGTATACACATAATATTTTTAACTTTTATTGATTATTGACATTTTGTATCTTGAAAGAACATGTCGAGTCTCAATCTCTCTGAGTGCATGCCTTAAGGGGTGCATCGAGAAAAGGGTGGGTAGACCATCAGTGCTTTATAAGATTATTGTTCCTTTTTCTACTTACCATCCACAAGCTATCCTCCTAAAACCATTGAATTGAAGCTTATTCTTCATAGTTCTACCTATTCCTATCACTCTACCTAAATCACATATTAAGGATATTATAAAATATAAATGCCTTTATTTGGATGTGTTTGGATCCCTATCATATTACTTCCCATCATAGTTATATTTAAGGTTGTGATCTTTAAATTTCATTTATCATATAACATATTTCTTTGTCACCCTTAGACTCATTGCATGAAAGTAGTGGCCTCATCCACATAGTGTGTCAAGTTTCCTTAGAAGGGTTATATATAAAAGATTCAATATGATATCAATTCCTAAATTTTTTAACAATTCCAAGAGTGTGGGATATTTAAAATACCTACCCTCAAACCTTTTTATAGCATTACTTTATGATAGTACCAACAATTTAACTATCCCATCAATTCTAATCAAGGTTATAGTGGACATATCAAGATTGAGGCTAATATCCAACCTAACCTATTATATTCTAATGATGATGATGATGATCCATATGAGATAAACTAACCTAAACATCAAAACATTATACTTCCCCTCACTATCATAGTTAAGTATCCTCCTCATTTCTAACCTCATTCTCACAAGAATCTAGTAGACAAGTTTTTTTCTTCTATGGTCATTCCTAAGAATTATGATTCTGACTCACCCTCTAGTGACATGGTGGATGAATACATTAATATCAATATTATTAATCCATATTAAAATGTTGTATGTTCCCTATATGACCCATAATTATCAAAATATTCCTAAAATAAGGATGATAAGGTCAATTATTATCATTCTTACCTTCAACATTCTTATGAATAGTTTACGTATTATTATAATATTAACCTAATTGACAGAGTTTTGTTTCTTTACAATCTACTTGACATTAATCATTATATGTTTGATATCCTTAAGTTTGAGATGGAGCAAATTCTAGTTTTTACCATGCATTGATTTATAAACTAGGTGGATATTACACTTTAAGTTTTCCCAACACACATTATTTCAATATAAGGGTGTTTAACCCTAAAATTTAGATCTAATGTGATCTTAGCATTGACTATATATTTGAATTAAATGGGTATATAGAAAGGAAATGACACAAGGTTGATAATCAAATCTATATTAGACCAATTATATGTTAAACTTAGATATACATATATATTGAATTTATCATGCCGAGATAGTCTAAATATGGAAAGTACAACTATATTAAATATATAAATGACAAAGAATTGATGTAATTAGATTGTTATGATGATAATGCAGTTTTGGATTTAGAACATGTAGAAATCAAGTTGGACAGAGATTTTGGAATAGTTGTTTGACTCAATATTTGACACTTCTAGATCTATGGATGGTAACATCAGCCTTGTATGGTTACATCAATTATATTTTTTAAGTTTAGTATTAGTATCATGTATGAAATATATACTAAAATTATATTTAACCACTTGAATAATTTTGGGTTTTTTCTTTGCCTTCATTCTAATGCTTTTAGATCAAGATCATGGACATTCGCTCTTTTTGAAATGGTAAAACCCTAGATTTCAATCTTTATAGTGACCTTGGGGGAAATGGGTTAGTGGGTACATGGTGTCAATCTAACCCTAAATACCCCAATGTTCAAGGGAATTACCTACATATCCAATACTCCATAATAGAGACTTGGGTTCATGTAGTTCTCCCCTACATGTTGGATTGTGTTTGAATCATATAATATGCAAAAAGTAAGTACAAAAATGACCTAGCTTATAACTTGGAAAATTAGGATTTTGGACTTCTCCTTTAGTATATTAGACTTGTAAATGTGTATTCCCTATGACCAATATGGAAAAAAAGAAGATTTGTTCAATTGAATACTTGATAGACTGATTTTACTAAGTTTCATTGGTCTCATTGGTCTTTTTGTAGGTGCATCTAGGTGAAGAATGAATGAGGGTTGATCTTGTACTATATCAATCCCTTTGGATTAATAAATTTCATTAAAACACTTAGGATGACCATTAAAAATATGTTTCATTTGTAAATTGGATAAATTTAAGTCATTATACACTTGCATCAGGATAGGATAGTAGAATTGATGTTATTGTCTATCCTAGACATTAGTGTCAAGGGATCAAGAAATTAGGTACATGTTCATATGTTATAGAGATGGAAGATAAGTACATTTTAATCATT